>CM075942.1:0-62745 GCA_038030265.1 Corythucha ciliata | reverse complement strand
AGGGAGCCAGGCCCATGAAATTGGTTTCTGACCTACGAAATCCGACAAATGTGGTCTCAAAAAGTGCCAAACCGGCAAATTTTGTTATTGAAGTAGCCAAAACCACGAAATTGGGTTTCGCGGTGTGGTCAATCCGTGATATTTGGACATAGAAAGTGTCTAATGAGCGGAATTGCATTCCATGAACCCGGTCAACCCGGTGCAAATTGGCTTTTTAGGGAGCCAATTCTGAGAACAAAAATCCACAAAATTTGGAATTTGACTTCATCTGCGAGAGGGGGGGGGGTCCATGAGCTCAGGGCTAAGCCCCTCTAAACATTTTACCTTAAATCCGCCCCTGAAGATAATGTTACTCCGCTCTCGTGGGCAACAGGTAGAATTACCGAGGTTTATCCGGATGGCTCGGGAAGAAGTAAAGAGTTGTAAAGGTCGATGGGAAAATACGTTTCCAAGTATTTTGTGAGACCTGTTGTCAAGGTCGTTCCTCTTCCGATCGAAGAGGAAGTTCGAAAATTTTTGAACCACTTGCTTCATGGCTGGGGAGATGTTCGGAATATCTTTATTTATTTATATTATATATAAATTTTGTGTGTCAAAGATGATCTGTTGCCGGTTTTTATTTTTATTTATTTATTATTTATTTTTTGCTTAAAGTTTCGATTTTCTTCGTTTATATTAATTCATTTATTAACTCGTTAATAAATTCTCGTCCAATCAATTCAGAACACTAATTCGTGATCGAGAGAGACATGCTAATTCGAAGCTAAAATGAAGAAAAACTCCAACACGCGGCGCTAAAATGGAGAGAAATGGCTATAATTCATGGATTAAATTGTGGACGAGCATTCTTGAGGCATGTTCGTGGCTTAACTTTTCTTAATGAGTATGTTTATAAAAATATTTACGGTATTTTATACTGCGTGTGTACTTGCGTGCCAATGTAAAAAAGGGGTCAAAAGATTCTTACCAGACATTTTTACTTCCGAAGCTACCAGATTCCAGGCTCTTTCATTCGCATCCCTCTTCGAGTACTGGTTTAAAGTATAGTTGTACAATTCCGGGTATTTCTCAACTTCACTGACGAATTTTATATTAAACACCTAGAAACAGAAATACATTGTTTTCAAAATTTCTACCAAGCTAATAGTACTTCAAAATCGGCGAACATACATTCGCCGATCTTTAAAAAAAAATGGAAAAAAGCACCCAAAAAAGTAGCAAATGAAAAAAACTACCTCCATGGCCGCGCGATCCTGCGTCTCTCTCGATTTTTCCCGTTCGTAACCGGTCGCACGAAACGAGGAAACTCTCGACCACAGTACGACCCGTCTGCGGAGCTCAATGTAACTACACAGGAACCTAAGTGGAGGGGAGATACGCGCTCGAATAAACTCGAGTCGAGAACGACGAGCGTCGACCCGTGTGCGGAGGCTCTTATTTTCACAATTTGTAACGCTATTGCGTCAATTCTTGAAATTCCAGAGATATAACAGTCTTCCAGCAGGGGTGCGATATGTGGTCGTTTAACCGCCAATCGTTGTCTAGGAGAGATGGCTTCCCTGTAGAAAGTGTCTTGCCGGGTCAATTTATCGCGAAGTTTCACTTCCAAGTCGTTGAAACTTGTCATAGACATTCGAAAATATTCGTAGAATTTTATCTCGTCGTCCACAAGATGAGGTAGCAACGTTGGAAATTCGCCTTCCCTTGCACGACTTTTCCACGCCGGGTGTACCCAAATTCTTCTTTTCTTGGGCCTCTCATTTTCTTCAACTTCCGCTTCCTCCAGAGCCAAAACTATTGCGGCCAAATCGCAATTATTGAAATTTCGAAACATTACACTTATAAAAATAACACACAAGAACGAGCGTGAAGCTAGCCTCCTTTTGATAAGCCCCCCATAACCTCATTGAAACCTACCCCTACAAAATTAAAGACGGCCGAACAGACAATCAACCAAAAATTAATGAGACGATAGCAAAACAAAATCGATTATCTACGATTAGACACGTATGATAACATCCTTATCAAACGACAGGCATTACTGATAAGACATTAAACAATTATTTTAAAAACATTGAAGTGCAGAAATTGTATTTCCCTAAAAAACACAATATAGCTGAGTGGCAATAATGACGCACAAAACAGCAAGACACATGTGGGAAGATTTTGGGCGAAAAACGGAGGGTGTCCGTGGAAAATCGCCAAGTGTCCAGAAGGGCCTTATGCGCGCACATTTGGTGGCGGGGAGATAAATGCTCAAGGGGGCTGGGTGATCGAGGTGGACCAAATGGTACGAGACCCATGTAGGAAGATTTTGACCGAAAAAACTTTGTGCGCGTACTAGTGATAATCATGATTTATTAACATATTTACAACGGCGGATCTGAAAGAATACGTAATTTTCTGTTAGTAAGGGGTGATGAGCAATTCAGACATGGCTTTTTAGGTTCTGTAATGCCACATCATAAATACCTGTTTTGCTAACGAAGACCACGCTTTCGATTCGCTGATTTTCGTCGCCATCGTCATCGCTCGAAAGCACGATGTCCATCTGTGACAATTTGCAAAATATAGCACTTCTTTTTAATATTTAGGGTTCTCTTTAGCCATCGACATCATTTACTTACCAGCCTTTGGCGTGTCTGGCTCGATGCTGACGGCGAACAGGGATGGCGACGACTGCGGACGGTGGCGTCGCAACAGACGCCACACTGGGCCTGGGAATGTATTCCAGGCCCGGCGAACTGACGGCCGATCTGGTGTTGCTGGACATGTGGTCCTCGGGGCGACACGAAGGGCTCCAAGGAGAGAGATGTTCCCATGGGAACCCGGTTCCTGGTTCCCGACACGCCGCCACTCACGTCGCCTTCGTTGTTAGTACGATCGTTCAACATCTGGAGACAAGGAGTTATTCAATACTCATGAATTTGTATGAAATATTCACATTGGGCAGGTACTTACATTTTGGATATTCATGTTTATTTCTGCCATCTCGGCGTCTGTCATGACTGCTAACGCCGAGGTTATGCAGGCGTAGTGGTGACTGAGAATGTATAAAAAGGATACATTGCTACATTACTTTTGTATTAATACTATTACAATTAATTACAAATAGACCGACAGCAAAATGATGGCATTTGACCCCCTATATACGAGTCGGAAAGTCTGCCATGCTGTATCTGGGGCCTAAGGATTTTATATGCCATCATTTTGCATATCTTTCGTGACTATGTTCTTCCGGTTGAATGGGACTGTCGCTAGCTCTCGAACTAAAATGAGAGAGTCTGCTTGAGTGGGGGAACGTGAAAGTAAATCAAGGAATGTGAATAGTATTAATGGGCCATCCACGTAGTTTGCTAGAGGGAATTTCATTGAGCGTACTGAAAACTGAAATTAAATAATGAACTTCTCACCGATAAAGTCGGCTCCTAAGGCCCCGACCGCTAAAACCACGAGGGCTTTGGTTCCGACGCCACATTGCTCTACAATGAAATGCATAGGCATAGGCCAAACTATTATGGTAATAATAATAATAATAATTTATTTCATCTTCACAATAAAACCATAACAATATAGGGTGGATACGTATAAGTGTGACAAAAATTTTTGGGTAAAACTGCGTTAAAAGTGGAGTAAAATGGTACCTTCGGAAGTGTCCTGCGTCGGTCCGTTCCGGAGTTATGATTTTTTTTGTGTTAAAAAAAGTAACCAATGCTTGCTTCAAAAAATCCGCAATTTCTCGGCTTATATCGCACCAAATCCAAAAAGTGATGCCATTTTCAGAAACTACGGAACATTTACTTTAGGATAGAGGCCATTTTATTGCTTGAAATAATCGTCAACACCCAGAAATCTGGCATTTTTTCACACAGTTTTGTCACACTTATACGGATCCACCCTGTATATGTAGAAGATAAGTCAGGTCAAAGAATTATTATTTTGATTTTAAGTCGAAAAACTCGTTCAAAGAATAAAACGAGTGCTCCAAGGTATCATCGGACAGGTCCGTGAGACCAATCTCGAAGACAATGCCTCCTAGATCAGCAAACAAACTCATATATACTGATACCTCCTCTCCCATAGACTCAGAATATGAGGCCGTGGCGAGATCAGAGATATAAGTTGCTTTATTGGCATTCATTCCGGTACTCTTGAGCAATTCCGGGCTGGACACTGGCATCAGCCTCATTGTCTAGGAACTCAATGGAGCCCCATACATGTACCTGAGCATGTATCCAGCGATCGGAAAAGCATCAAAGACTCCTTGTATGTCATTTCCGGCATAGGCGGGCATAATGAAGTCGCCGTCACGTAGAGGCGGCAACTTTTGCTCAACTTTCTTCGTCGTCAAGCTATGCGCGCTGAGTATGTTGGAGAGAACATTCCTAACCGCACGCACGTAAACGATAGAGTAATCAATTATAGCCCGGCCAAAGATTGAAGAACATCGAATCTCCACCTAAGTTCTCACTGAGAGCTTCCCCTTATCCCTTCCATTGTACAGCCGTTTACCTCCTAAAGTTTTGAAACTTCTTATCACTCGGGGATCGCGGTTCACTGACCTTTCTGACTACAACTGGTAGATGTTTTGATTTGTTAAATATTGTCAAGAATCCTTATTTTTCGTGCTCAAATACTAAAATGTTTCACTTTTCCTTCGGTCTTTCGGCGGAAGGGCGATATTTAAACGTACCGTGGAATTCATTGTTTGTGCAATTCCTTCCGAAGCTATGAGGCTGAGTTGCCGAAGTGAGTAAGCCAACATGATATTTATTTTCCTATTTATTTTACAATCTACGCATCGTTATCCTTGGTATGATTCCTATTTTTGGTTTTAGGACCGGAAGAACGTCCTTTGTCGAGACAAACCTTCTCAAAACGCGTCTTTAACCAGGAAAACTACAACCCGATTGCTCGAGAAATCTGTTGAAGCCTGCTTCGTTAAATTGAAACGTTCCTGGCCCGAGCGACGGAAAATAGCCACAAATCTCTACTTTTACATAGTTATCTGTTGTTTTTTTGGTGAAACTATCGGGATTTCACGGAATTCTCTTGTAAAAGTCTTATTAAGACCCCCACACACGGGTTGTCTTGTCTTTGACTCGAACTCGAAGCGTTTCAATGTCGAACACGAATGCAATTTACAGAAGCCCCTTTCGAGTTAGCGTCGAAAACAAGACAAACTGTGTGTGGAGGGCCCTACATGTTTATTTGCCGTTCTAAAAAGTTATCTACTTGCCTGTGTGGTATCCATGTCTGACTGTTTTCTTTCTGAATACATGTTTGCATTTTTTACTTGACTGGATGTTTTCGTTGAAACTGACCAGACGCGGGCCAACAGTTTTGCTCATGGGGGGGGGGGGGCAGCAAAATAAGTCCCTTTGCCACTTGGGAAACTTTAGCGTAGCCACAACCTAAAAACATTCATTTCGTCATCAAGAAACAAGGGCCGGGTCTCCTACCTAACTCGATTTTTGCCAGGTAAGATAAGGTCGAGCGCCAAGAGCGGGGTTCATAATGCACAGTCTACTCGGAGAACAATACAGCGATTTCCCTTTTCACCCAATTAATCACTCCCACACACCGCCACCGATTATACTAAAAAGTAGGAACTTCACACCACCACAATCCAGATCGTTAGACCGACAAACCAAACAATTTGGCTCACGGTCTGATTCAAAACTAATCATAGGCATGTGGCACTTTCAAAAACAAAAATCGCCATTTTTGACTCTCACAAACGCCAGATTTGAGGATTTTTGCTCTTCCAAATCTTTTGGTGGATTTATCTCGTTAAAATCGTAATTTCGTGAAATTTGCTTGTTCAAACTCCAAATTTCGTGGGTTTTGCTCTTTCAAAAACCTCTTTTACTGAATTTCACTCTTTCAGAACCTTTATTACATAAAATTTATTATAAATTTATTTATATGACAAAGACCAACGTCGAAAAGCCAGAGCAGTTCATCCACCAAGGAAGGGGGGGCGGTTTCATCATTGCACATAGCGGAACCGTCTTTTCTCAGTTTGGCAACATGCCTCTTTGTGAAGCTCGGAAGTTGAATTCAGCAACATGAAACACAAAGAAATGCATAAATAGTAAATTAGTACTAAACAGTAATTTGTTTTATGCGAAGGACCGCTGAGTGAATGTTCACAGTCCGTACTCCTCCTCCATTTGAAGAACCCACGTAACAGGGGCAGCCAACCGCTCCAACCAAGGTATATATGGTCAACGGATATGGGGTGGCGCATCAACTAGATGCCGAGTAGGCTGGAGATAGGAGTTCAGTGGCATAGGCTCGGTGTCGCTCGCAAATATAGGGTGGAAGAAGGCAAGAGTGAAATCAGAAATGATTTGCAATCCAACTCACTGAATACACCTCAGTCCGAAAACGCTTTACATCAGGGGTGGCCAACCCACGGCTGAGCCTTTCACAATGGCCCGCCCGTGGCCTGCAGTGGTAAATTATCTTTTTTAATGTTTGATTTTGGCGCCCCCAAAATCGGCCTCGTGGCCAGAATTGAGAAGGCGCACTTATGTGCTGTTCTTGGGACAAGTAAGCGGATAAAAGTTCTGAATGTGCTAATATTCGTGCCCTCTTAATCCAGACCAAAATGGGAAAAAAACACTATTTTTGGGCTAAAATTGAGATAAATGGCTAATTCACGGCAACACATACTGAAAAAAATCTCTGATTAACGGACAGAAGCGAGAAAAAGTGCTGAATTTACGGCTAAATTAAGAAAAATACATAGCTAATTCGCGTGGTAAACAGTGGCGGCGCGTGGACTTTTTGGCCGGTCATCTCCACATGTGTCCCCCCCCCCCTTCTCACACCCTTTTCTGTTATGAGGGCAAATATGATTCATAAAATAACTATGGCCTTGCTCATATTGCATATTTTTCACGATCCAAAACCTCTAACAAGCATTCTGGCCTGCTCGATTTGCTATACATATATCATACATTTCTACTTATGGCACAATTTTCATCATTGTTGTATACATCGTACGAATTATACAATTTGATTTGTTCAATCGAATTATTAAGAGGTTTGAGTTAATTGTCTCTAAAATAAATTCACTTTTCCTGAAATGCTTCCGTCGGAATTATTCACATTTTTCAGCACACAAGAGATCCTTTTAAAAATACGGAGCTACGTCTCTACAAACGGAACGAATAACGATCTTACGTAAAATGTCATTTTAAAAACTGGAGAACCTGCGCCAAATTCAAGAGAAACAAAATTCAAACGCTGAAAAGAGATGAAAAATAAAATAAACGCCAGGAAAATATTTGAAAAGGAGCCGTTGCCGACTACGACCGTTCGCACAATGAGCCGAGAGGAACCGGATTCGACCGAAGAAGCGATGAGTAGAGCTGTTTTTCTAACGCGCGATAAAGAGAAGGAAACTGAGCTTGACGAAGACATGAATGAGTGGACGGGAATGGGAGGGAGGGAGATTGGATTCTCCAAAGTTAGCGCATCTGTTACGCTATTAAGACCCAATAGATCGCTCTAGTATTCTCCCATTTGATGAAAAACAGACCTCCTAACTCTCCTATGAACTCAGTTGAGTGAAATTATCGTTGTTTAAATCATTTTTTGTCTCCAAGAAGGGACTTTTCTAAGAAAAATATTTCCAACAAATATTCCTTCATTTCCGAAAAAAAATCTAGTCATCGGCGAATCTATCGATGACCGGACGCCTCGCCATTGGTGGTAAAACGTTACTTAACGGCCAAAATTGAGAAAAAGCGCTAAAATCGCGGATAAAGTGTAAAAAAAAGCAGTAATTCGCGGTAAAAATTACGAAACATGCTATTTTTTCACACTTCTTCTTCCAACCTATAAATGGAGCCATACGTTCCGCTTGACCACTCCGTTTTGCCCCCGTTGGGGAAAGTGCATGGTTCCCTTTGCTAAACAAAGGACGGATAATATTGAAGCTAGGTTAAACTACAAATCCATAAAAAAAATCCATGCACGTTCCCCCTCAAAACAATAAATAAGTAAATAAATACAAATATATAAAATAAAAATCAGTGAAATGTTGAAAAGACGAAAACGAAAAAGAATTGCTAAAGACAGTTAAATAACTACCAGCAGAAGGTGTCGGAAAAATCGAAGGGCCGCTCCTGATAGGATTTCGTGAAGGAAGATCACCTCGAAATTAACAGCCAACATTTCAACGCAACTACGTGAATTAACTGACTAATGATGGCAGCGAAATGCGAAACGGATGACAGCGATCCGAATGAAAGTTCCTGAGGCCCAAAAAATGCCATTTGAGTTTGGCAGAAGAAGTCTCAATGTCATCGGAGAAAGAACAAAGAACCAAAACTGAAATGCCAGTAACAGAAAGAGCAGCACAAAAGAGGGGGAGGCAACGTCTCCTAGATGAAACTTCGGCGCAAAGAGTCTGGACAAGAATTGGAAACTACTAGACAAACGGCAGCCCAAGAAATGAATTTTAAAAAAATTGAAAGGATTTTGCGGAACAAGAAGTCATCGACGGACGGTTCCTGAGCAGTGGCAAGCTTAACCAGCGGCGCTTCCTTCCCACTTAACACAACGACAGTAAACATAGAAATCGACAATGCTGAGAGCGCAAAATTGTAGGCAACGCCGAATAACTAACTCTCTGCACACGGCTCGGATCCCTTGAAACATCAAAAAACTCGCTGCTCATCTGCAGCGATTCGTCCCAAGTGTCCTACAAGTGAATTTGATCACTCTGAGTCACGTATCAATTCATCTTCCTGCTCATTCCCAAACCTGAGTTGGGGAAAAATGAATTTCAGCTGAAGCGTAACGAATAAAAAGCATTGACAAACCACGATCGTTCTTGATGGCTCCCCACACCAACTCAATCGGATTTAAGTTGGGGTGATAAGGCTGAAGACGCAGAGGTATGTGACCAAAAGATCGGATCAAGTCATCCACCACGAAGGATTTCTCGATGGGAACGCTTCTCACGAGTTCGAGAAGTTCTGCTTTCGCTGATGTTTCGCAGAATTCGATGCCATGCTGGGAAAGCTATTCGAGAATCACGCGCTTAAGGCTGCCGGAATTCGGCTTTTTGTTTCTTTCGAGGCAATGATAACTCGCGTTGTTCATGACTATGACACTGCCTGCCGGCACGTTGGGTAGGAAGCTTCTACTTCTACTCTACTATTTTCAGGCTAAAGAAATGAAGAATCATCAGCTCACCTATTTTATGAGTAGCCCCCAATTCGTCCTCCGACTGCCAACAGGATGTAACGTTGTGGGCCTCTTGTACGTACGTTTCATCCAGGAAGACAATATTCTTGTTGGCCTCTCGATGTTTTTTTATCTCCCTCAGGTAGGAGACCCTACGGGCTGCAATTTCTGGCCGCTCAATTAGAATTTTACGATTGGATTGACACTTCTTCCACCTAAACCCCAGGTGATGTAGGCGCTGCCGAATGTACTCCTTACCGCAGTCTACAACGCCTTGCTCTAGTAACTCCTTATGGAGAAGCCTAATTGACGGGCACTGCTTTTTAACAGCATAAAACTCGCGAACTTTAAAACGAATGGCACTGTCAATAAAAGAATCGAACTCGACTCGCTTCTTATGTGGAATGTTCTTCCTCGTAGGTGTGGTGAAAAGTGACCGACTCGTACTCGAGCCCTCTGAGGTCGATCGTTCGGCTTCCTTCACGATGCGGAAAACAGAAGACCGGGAAACACCGGTCGCCTCAGCCACCAAACTGTTGATGTCGGCCTTAGGCTCTTCCTCTACCTTCTGCCGGGTAAAATACTGAAAAACTGAAAAAACGATTTGCCTTGCTTGGCTTCCTAAAGTTCTTCTTTTCGGTCTTTCACTCATTTCTGAAATCAAATACAACATCTTGTCTCTCAAAGTATTAAAATCATTCAAATTTCTTCTCCGAAAGAGCGACGGCGTGTC
This sequence comes from Corythucha ciliata, assembly GCA_038030265.1. Taxonomy (NCBI): domain Eukaryota; kingdom Metazoa; phylum Arthropoda; class Insecta; order Hemiptera; family Tingidae; genus Corythucha; species Corythucha ciliata. The sequence goes on along the minus strand of CM075942.1, from coordinate 52,805 downwards.
AACAGAAAGAAAAAACACCAAGGTAGAACAAAAATTCCTTCGTCGCAAATTTTAATTAATTAATTTGCGACGAAGGAATTTTTGTTCCACCTTGGTGTTTTTTCTTTCTATTAAAATCATTAATTATCTCATGTCTACTTACTTTTTAATCACGACAAAAAAACCGTTGAGGCAAAAAAAACACTCATATCACTGATAGAAATATCGGAAAATATAGATTGCACGAAAAACTGGTGGGGGGTTAAGTACATACTAATCGGCGCTAGTAGCGCTACCGTCGATTTCTTTAGTCTTTGGCCGGGCTATAAAGTACTACGCGTTTTACTTCGAGGAGGATACTCAAACCCATTAGTAGATACGTAGTATGTAAAATCGATGGTTAGAAATGGACATGTTTCCCGGCTCCAACGTTCGCGACATTTGAAAAACACTATCGATATGTTTCAGTACTCTGCATTGCTTTGCACGTACTTATTCATTACAGACAACTAACCTGAAATAACTTTTGAATTACCTAGATTTTCAGACAATACATACAACATTCAGATTGTTTTTAGTGAAATTGTAGTGGGTCACTTTTCTTTGGACTAATGACGTGTTGATTGATCTTCGTGGGGTGGGGGGCTTGTCGAAACTTAAACTTCTAGAGCAGTACGTCATCAATCAAATAAATACAATGATTCATACTCAGTCATACTTCGCGCGTAATGAGTCATACTTCGCGCAACATGAAGGGCAAAAATTATCCAATGGCAGGGATGCAATGAGAAATTTATCAATTAATGCTACTCTATATTCATTAGCATGAAGTGAATCTGTCATTTCTTGGTGCTTGATGAATCTCTCAGCGAGAGCTATAACAAAAGTCCCGCAATTGAAAGAATCACTTTGCTTCGCGCAATCACGGAGTGAATTCCAACGTTAACAAATCTTGAACTCAATTAGGATTGTTATTTCTCCAGTTCAGCTAGAGCCAACCTGTATTTTAAAGCTTGCTTTTTAAAGAACCCTTTAGTCCTTTTCAAAGAGTCAAAATAATGCAACTTTTTATGGGCAAAGTCAAGAACGAGAAGCATCCAATGATTACATACGTGTAGGGGGACTAGAATGATAGGTTCGTCAGGAACAGATACCTTCATGTCGGACCAATTCATCGTGCTCTTCTCAAACAAATGTCCACCTACAAAGCATCTGTACGCATACGCATACGCAGGCGCACTATTTTCTTTGATAAGTAATTGCAATGATATGTCGATGACATCTTCTGTTACGTACTCACCAGGAGATAGAGTTTGTAGTTGGGACAAATGGATGTGATATTTTTGACCGTTAGCAAATTTATATTGTGCTACACAAACATCCTTTGAGGAGTTAACGAGGGTTTGCCGGTCTATGCGTAGGTAGTCATGAGAAATCTGGTCAGTTCTGCTTTTCACCATATCAGCAGAAGCAGTTAATTTTAGGTGTTTAACTACATTAGCTTTGGACGCAGAAAGCAGTCTTTCAAAGCACGAGCCTGATAAATAAGTTGCTTTTTTCCTAGGTTCACGTTTACTCCAAGATTCTACTTCTGGCAAATTGAAAGAATTTTCAGCTAATGACGTATCATCACTTACGTTTGTCGGGAAAATGTTGTATTCATTATTCTGAGATCGCTTGATTTTTTTAGACTTAGTCAACTCGTCTCCAACGTTAGGGGACTTTGCCGACAGAATCTGTAATTACAGTGCCAACGCTTATTTGTTTAACATGAGGGACAGAAGCAATTGCCTCAGAATGATTTGTGGAAGGCGTGAGATCAGGAAGAATTTTCGGAACTTTTACGTCTGAATTAGTATCTGCCTTTACCTTTCTTTTTTTTACCTAGAGAGGCACATCGTCCACTTGGAATTTTAAGCAATATTTGTTTGGCCTGACTAGAGGACAAATCCTTGGTTATATTCAAGAAACTGTCAATTCGCAAGTTCTTTTCGTGTTGTAAGACACAATTCATCATTAAATCAAAATTTTTTTCAAGTGATGATTTCCTCACTTTGGAAACAACTACTTTTGACCACATGCCAGCGTATGGCAAGTACTTGTTCAGTATGATTTCTGCAAGACGCGGGTAATTAAGTTCGTTTCGCTCAGTGAATGAGAAACCATCCTTCGGTGGAGGGGTAGATTTAACGACAGAATTAGCAGATGCAAGTATTTTTTTACCCATATTGTAAAAATGATTTGTCAAATACGTAGGAGCGTCAGGGGAGACTTCATGTTCAAGAGAAACACATGAGTCGATGATGTCATCGACTTTACCGCGCATCTCTTCGAAATCTTTTGTCGCTAGTCGGTTGAAAGATACAAAGAAATGTTCGGTCTAATGAGTGCTGAGGAGTACGATGAAGTAATCGAAAAGCATAGTACTTAGTTCTTGCAATGTAGTCGCGTGCATGAGTACTTGTGGCGTCTGCCTTAATCTTGGGATTTTAGGAAGGGTTTAATTGCAGAAAGAAATTTTTTTTCTATGTCTATATCTATATTTTACTTAACCCAAATCCACTCACCTTTTGACCCTTCGATTGGGCAGACGGCTGAACGGTAGCTTGACGGAAAGGCACCAGCTCAAGTCCTGAAAAGTACTACGATTTCCCCTCTTTGATGATCCCTCTAGAATGGTCGTCTTCTTTCATTTACTACTCTAATCCAAATGATCCCCCCTTTTTCTTTTCCGCGAACTATATCCCCTTTTTGATTTTCCCTATTCTGTCGATTCTGCAGTTCCCACGAATTAGCTAGCCTCCTTCATTGTTTTAATATTCTCTTAGATCAAGACACTTGACTCGAAGGAATGTTATAGAGGGGTGAAAACTAGGAAATTATTGAACAGAAAAGAATAAAAGGATTTAATTTTGCTTTTTCCGGTCCCAAGCCGCATGAATTTAGTTCGGGCGGTACATCACCCTCGCCTCTGAAGCGCTACGCCCCGTCAGCGCAAACGCTGTTCTTTTTGGCTTCACCTGTCTGCCCGGCTTGAACTCCAACCTTCGGCCAATTACCACGTCGAGGGGAGCTGGCGGGGGTCTCAAACCAGCCAGTTCCGATCGGAATTGTTGGTATAACGCTCAATGAGGGGCACACACAAAGGTCGGAGCCAGCATCTCGATCGGCACGTCCAGGGAAGGGCGGAATGTGAAAGGAAAAGAATGTGGTGAATAATACTTTTGTGTGACGGCTCAGGATCTGAAAAGAAACGGGTTGTTGTATAAGTAGAAATCCCCCCCCCCCATTTTTGGGATAACTAAATTCGTGAGAAACTGCTGGATCCCTGCCCCCCCCCCCTTTTAATTTAGTCGTCATAGTCCATTCCCTAATGTCAAGCTACCGCCGAAGCCAATCGGAGAGTCCTCAGGTGGGCGCTAAATACAAAAACAATTTAATAATTTACAAGTTACACATTTTCGTCCTTTAGTTCACTAGTTTACTATTTTTTTTTTTTAAACATGATTCCTATTTCTACGCGCACAAAGACAGGTATTTAATCCACTTTATTTACATTTTTACTTAGGCTCTAATTTTAGTTAATTTTGTTAATTGAATTATTATTTTTACTACGTTTCACTATTCACTTGATAATTTTCAGTTTTTTTGTTTTTTTTGTTTTTCATTCTCGACCCCGACTGCACCCCGCGACCGACTGCAAGGGGGTTGTGATAGGGACTGGGAGGCCAACAAATGACGTGGGGATGGGGGCTCGTCGGAAGAAACAGAAGGCCACTATTGCCAGCACTCCCAATATTCCGACTACGGCTCCACTTCCACCGTACATAGTCGTTTTCTGAAGTCGGTTGAGCCGGCGGCCGTGGCTCCAAGCCCGAATCACAGAAGCCGCCGTTTCGGAACCCGTCGGTAGTTCAGCGGTGAGCTCGTCCCAGTCGTCTCCACCGAGTAGGGTCATGTCTTCAGGTTTCGTCCAGTTGAAAGAAGGGATGGTTAATTTGCCGATGCTCATATTTAGCGATGATCGCCGGGAAGAGCGGGCCGCTTCAGTTTGCTAGTTACATCTGCAGTTTCTACCACTGCTAGAGCCTGTCGATTAGCGTCCTCTCTATCCGCCTTGTTCTGGGCCGGGGCCTTCCGAGTTCTGTTTGTGCGTTTCACATAATGGAAGATGGTTCGAGGAACTTCGGTAAGATCTGTTACCAGCCTTCCCACTTCTGTCGAGAAGGTAATCTCCTCTGTTGGCTCCGAACAGAAGGGGTTCTCAGGGTGCCGAATCCTCAAGAGAAGTTTCTCTCCTCACTGGTTGAGGCCCAAGACTCTTTCAACGACGTCTCTTCCAGGTGGGAGCGCATGAAGGTCCAGGGGTTGTCACCGCCATCAGCAAGCAGCAAAACCTTGGACGATACTCTCTCCCTTTTCTGTGGCTCTCTCTTTATCCTCCACAGCCGCCTCACGTTGTCGATGCCGAGGATTATCTTCGCCAATGCCTCATATGGGTTCATTTCTAAACGTTGTTGAGACACCGAAGTTCCCTTGGCGATTGCGAAAAAATCATCCATCGGGTTCTTACCCTGGGGCCTTAGAGTGGATGTCTCTACACCGTATTGCGCTACAAAGTCTCCGTCTTGGTACCAAGAGGTATATTCCCCGTAGCCTGCTGGGAACAGGAAAGACTTGGAATCGCTGAGGTTTATTCCGACTAGCTTGAGCGCCTTTTTGTCTCGATCGATGCATTCGGCAAGGGTGTTGCTGTCGTCCGCCAGATATAAAGTCATCGAGTCGTCACTCGATCGCAAGGAGATCTTGTCTCGTCGTTCCCAAATCTCACCGGTAGGAGACCTATTGTCGTCGATAATGCGTTGTGCATACCCATGAGCATTCCTGGAGACGCAGATAGGTACTGTGTTGAGACCATCCGTGGTATACATCGGGAGAACCATGCTTGGGTCTCAGCGTTGAACCGGGGCAGGTTCTCTTCTGTCCAGGCTGGTCGATTGAAGTGACCGTTTGAGTAACATACAGGCCTTTCCCCCAACGTGATAATTTTTTCCTCCTGCGCTTGCAGTTTTTGTTGAATTTCTCCGATTGTCGCGTCTACGGTCTCACAAAATTCTTTCATCTCCATTTCCGGCATATTGATTAAAAGGTTTTGATCGGTTGCTAATAATTTTAATTGCTATTGCCAAGTTAAAAAAATGGTTTGCTGTAAAATGGAAGTCTATATCTTTACCCGCGTATCGTTAGTTTTCTTAGGTTTACGTCTATGATATTCTTTATTTCATTGAGGAAAGGAAGAAGAAAGAAGCTGATTTTGCAAAAGTACGGAAAAGAAGAATAAAAAGTGAGCTTAACTAGCCTAGAATTGCAGTGTAGGTACGAAAGAAACGTTCAATGAATAGAGAAATGAGATGACGCTGTAAACTCGTCGTTTGTCTCGTCTTTTTCTGTTTTTTAAATTCCACTTTCTTTGCGTTAAGATAAAATTGTTGTAATTCTTACCCACTACCCTAGAAGTATCAGATAAAAATGTTCTTCCCTCTTTCAGTGCTAGTAAATGTTGCATATAATACGTACAACTTAATTTAATAACGATTCTTCATTTGAACTGTGGTCACGAAATTAGAATTTTGTTTTTCGTTTTGTTTTTTTTTTGGCAAAAATTATGTTTCTACTATAGTCAACGATATTAGTTTAAAAAATGAAATGAAATGAAAATAATCGGCAATTTGGGGGGGATTCGCATGCACTCTCCGGACTTTAAGTTCGAACACCGCTGCCACCAATGTGGCGTCTGCTTTAATCTTAGGATTTTAGGAAGGGTTTAATTGCAGAAAGAAATTTTTTGTCTATGTCTATGTCTATATTTTACTTAACCCAAATCCACTCACCTTTTGACCCTTCGATTGGGCAGACGGCTGAACGGTAGCTTGACGGAAAGGCACCAGCTCAAGTCCTGAAAAGTACTACGATTTCCCCTCTTTGATGATCCCTCTAGAATGGTCGTCTTCTTTCATTTACTACTCTAATCCAAATGATCCCCCCTTTTTCTTTTCCGCGAACTATATCCCCTTTTTGATTTTCCCTATTCTGTCGATTCTGCAGTTCCCACGAATTAGCTAGCCTCCTTCATTGTTTTAATATTCTCTTAGATCAAGACACTTGACTCGAAGGAATGTTATAGAGGGGTGAAAACTAAGAAATTATTGAACAGAAAAGAATAAAAGGATTTAATTTTGCTTTTTCCGATCCCAAGCCGCATGAATTTAGTTCGGGCGGTACATACTGTTTTAAGGCTAACTACAACTTTTCCAAGTTTAGGCGGCACTTGAAGACGCGAAACATCATTGGATGTTGTTTTCACGAAATGAGAACAACAGAGGCTTAAAATTACTCGATTATTGAAATAATTGTCTTCCTTCCCGTCAGCAAATTTAAAACGTGCATTCAGGTACTCAGCCAAGCTGCATTCATTCCGTGAAAGTAGAACAGCTTTTATAATAGCCAAACTCCAGTCCGTGACGACGACACTGACCAGATTGGATATTTTTTCAGGCTTCGCCCAATAAGCAAAGGACAAAAGCCATTAACTTATCTGGCAGGCAGTATGAGTACTTGATACGTACTCCGTCAGTGGGCAAATAATGCTTCTCTGTTTCGCATACAAGTGAGCCCTAAAGACACAAACGTAATAAAACACTTTTTTGTTGTTGCAGAAACTCAATCTGCTATTTTTTACACACGAGCCTGTGGCATGGATGTTCACAACTAGTTTGCTTCCCTGTTCTTTCCTAATTTTTTTGGCTGCTTCCAGTTACTGTGCACCGTGCATAACACCTTCCAACGGTTCCCCTACAAAACGAATGTACAAATTGTCTTTCTGGGAACGAAGACCCAAAATGGCACTGAATGTGGGGACCTTATGCAAGTCGTTTTCTGCTTTTGCCTCTGGCTTAACCTTTCGGAAAACATTACTAGATGTGACACCTTGCAGGAGTCCTTTCTGCAACAGATCATATTTAGCATTTTGAATTTCACGCTGCCTACCCAAAAAGGAGTTGTATGAAGAAGAACTTCTTTCAACTTTTTTCTAGCGACCCCTTTAATGTGGTGAGTTAATTTTATAGTCCCGTGACGAGGGCTTATGTCACAGTTATTCGTGTATACGACTAGTTTAGCCGACAGCAATTCGATGACGTACTCGGGGCAGTCATCTGACGGACAATAGCAACATATAACGTGCTTAACGTCTAGTCTTAGCACGTTTAACATTAAGGCGGGGTTTCTAGCGGGTTTCCTCGACCCCTTCCCAGTCACCCTCGCCTAAAATTCGCACATGAATTTTGGCTCCATTTCTGCACCAATATTCGATTTCAAAGTCTAATTTTAATCTTCAGAAAGTTCTACAGTGACGTTAGATCTTGCTTTTCAAATTTTATCCCTAAAATAACCCCAATACATTTTAGAATTCGAATGTGTTTTAAGATAATTTCAGGGATGAAACTTGGAAAAGCAAGATCTAACGTCACTGTAGAACTTCCTGAAGTTTAAAATTAGACTTTGAAATCGAATATTGGTGCAGAAATGGAGCCAAATTTTATGTGCGAAGTTTAGGCGAGGAGTGACTGGGAAGGGGTCGAGGAAATCCCCCCTTAACGACACAAGGAATGTTCTGATCAATAAAAATCCCTCTGATAATATTGGGATAGTTTGCCTGTAAATTAGAAGAATCTTTTTCTAACAAATTCGATTTTTGTTCTTCCGAGTAGACGACTTGAAACGAAGTTATTTTAGAACTTTTTTTGTTAACCTTAGATTCGAGAGTCAAAGTGGTAATTTCTTTTTCCGGAACCTCAACATGAGCTTGAGTGGACATAACCTAATCCATCTACCACCGAACCGCCGTCCGGAAGCGTTAATGATTCAATATTACCATTTGTTTCTGACCGTACGATACGATCGAGTCTCGCCGCCTCTCCTGTTTCCTCAATTCCTTCGCGATAGGTCTTCCATGTAAGTTTCTTCGCGCGGCGAATTCCAGCCTTACATGCTTTCCTGGCCGCGTGGTAGGCCTCCCAGTCCTCGTCGTTCCCTGTTGCCTTCGCGGGCCTGGGGTATCGTCCGGGCTCCGCTTTGTCTCCTTCGGCTCCTACTGTGAACATAATAGGTCAGTGGTCTGACGTTATCACCCCCTCTTGCACCCTCCAGTTACTAATTTGCCTACCCATACTCCCCAGGCTCAGGGTCAATGACCTCTTGCCTGTTCCTAACTACAAAGGTGGGCTCATCCCCTATTCTCCACAAAAAGACCTATTCTTACCAAATCCTCCATTAGCTGCTCTCCGGGTCGGTTTACGTTCGACGACCCCCACGCTAGGTGGTGGGCATTCGCGTCGGCTCCGACCACTAACAGCTTCCCTGTTGTCCGGCAGTGGGAGCAGAGATTCTCAAGCTCCGCTGGTACGCCATCCTCCTCCATCGCTCTGTACCGCGACGCCATAACGACCTCCTTGACCTCTCGATTTCGCAGGGTTGCCCTGAAACTGACCGCAATGATATCCCTGGTTCCGAAGGGGCATAGCTGTATCGGACTAAAATTCGCCAAAACAGCCACACATGCTCTCGGAGCCAGGTCTCCCTCAGTATAAAAAATCGTATAATCCTTATTTCTAAGATAACTCACCCTGTTCCCTGAGACATACGGCTCCTGGAACAGGCCCACCTCAAAACTTACCCTACTCATCAGGACCGCTACATCCGCAGCCGCGGTCCTACTGTGCTGCATGTTTGCCTGGACGCACCTCACTTCGGCGAGCCCAGCAACAGGTCCTCTTCCAACTCATGGACAGTGAGACTCTCCCCCCCCCCCCGTTGCTGTGTTGCTATCTGCCCCTCCGCTCACTTAGCTGGCCTTTGAGTTCCTACCGGGTCCACTTCCATATCTGACCCCTCGCTGACCATTTCACCCATCCACCTGTTAGCAGAACTCTAAACCTGACTTAAAAGAGCTCAATACCCACCAGGGGCTCCTTCTTTACTTCCTCCGCGTCCTTCTTAGGTACCTCGAAGGTGATTTGCACCCTCTCACCCGTGGAATCTTGCAAAACCCACCATCTTCTACTCTTCGAACGAAAATCCCCTCTTCCATATAGGGGATCACGGTCTCCTTGGACATCACTAGGCCGAGGCTATCGCCCTTATTCGGCTAGGAATTGGTAGGTCCGGTAACCTACAAATTACCAATTTCCGGGTTTTCCCCTCCTCCTGTAAAAGCTCAACGATCTTTCCCGCCTCCTCGGCCGTTTCACAGGTGAATACAAAAATCTTACTATCATGTACCAGACCCGTGTTGACCAAGGCGGCCCTACATTTCTTCTCTATTTGCCTCGTGCAAATCAACTTCCTAATCTCTAATACCTCCTCGACCTCAAAAGGTTCTCTGGTCTCTTTGACCACACACACTTTTGCTCTGGCCGATTCTTTTAATTTCGTGACCGTAGTGTCGGTCACCGCCCCCTCCCCCCTAGGCTTCTTTACTGGAGCCTTGGTATCCGGGGGCGTTGGCTGTGACACTGACCTCTGCCGTTTACGAATTTGTGCCTGTACCTGTTTATCCTGATGTACTCGTTGCTCCAGCTCCGCCCGTCGATTTTGAAAGAGGGATTAGGAGCTAGTTAGGAGTTTTCCCTTCTCTCTCTCCTCTCTTGCCTTCCTGGCTTTCGCCGCCTTTCTCATGTTCCTCCTCGACTCTCTACCTTGTCGGTGGCGACGTGGCTCTTCGAATGGACTGTCCGAGGTCTCTCCCACCGGTCTTACTCTTCCTAACATTGGGCGGGTCGCTAAAGCGGTCCCTGCCATTGAGCTGGTGCTCGGTCTGTTGAGGAAATTCCCCTCATTAATTTTACCTAAATTTCGGCGGGTCGCTGAAACGATCCCTGCCCCCGCCTTGGCGCTTGGGGTTTTGCTCAAGGACGGTTTTTCGTCCCCAGAGTCCCTAACTTCAGCTTCGCGGCCGAAACCTCTAAGCTTCCGCTATCACGGGGGCTTATCCTCCATGCCCCTCCAGCCCACTCACGCTCACCAAACTTTCACCACACTTTTCCTTAAAGTTTCGACGGTCCCCGCACAAAACACAAATGTGAGCTCGCAGTCCACGTCCGAAATTTCCCGCGGCGTACCTCTGATGCCCACAAAACTTCTTAAAAAAACCGAAAAAAGTATTTTTATAGTGGGTCGCTATCTCTGGTATTACAACCCGTCAAGAGTAACCTCCCGAGCCTGGGGCTTCCCTTACCAGCTACACAAAGGTAGAGGATACAGTGGCTTCATAAGGTACAGTGCGGTCATTCGGTGACTCTTTCTGATTGGCTGCTCCATCCTGTTTCAAGTTCTTTATCAACTTCTATTAAGATTGCACAGAGAGAAGTGGTTTTGGTCGTTTAATTAATTCTTAAAAGACTCTAAATACCCGAAGTTCGTACTGTGTAGTGATTTGCACTTATTCAGATACGAAGTGGCACCAGAAATGATTCTCATCCCTCAGGGAAGATAATTAAGTGGAGCTCGGAGTGAGCTACTCAGTATCACTTGTTGCTTGTTCTCTATTTATTTTGCACTGTTTCAACGGGTTTCTTCGCCAATGGACTTCGCAGATTCATTTTCACCATGTAATAAGTTTGCTTAAAAAAAAAATCTCTTGTAACTGGGAAATACTATTTAAATTACACAGCGTTTTTCAAGGCATGACTCATTTCATCTTTTGACAATTTTCGACGAGGGACTCAAAAAGAGTACGATGATTAATCGTTTTCAAGAAAATTAAGCCATTTATGAGGCCTAGACGACGGCTCAAAGGTGGGTACTCATTCACACAATAATTTTTACGAGAAAAGCAAATCTAAGGCCCGGAGTTCCGTTCTATAATTTCAACAACAATAAGTCGTAAGATGTCATTAGTTAAATCGACAAAATTGAATGAAATCAGGTGCATGATTGACTGCTGATATCAACTGCTGCTAATTTCATTGAACAGGCCCATGAATTCTGTAACTTTGGGTCGAAATCAATAGCGTAGCCGAAGCCACCGGTGATTTTATTCATTGATTCAAGAAGTGCAATGTTGTCAGGTGACTTACGATGGGAAATAAATTAGTCAGGTACCTCAATTACTTAGAGAATCCCCCCCCCTCGCATATTAACCCAGAGCGTTTCACATTTGCGTAAAATTCTGCAACAGGGCAATTCATTCCCACCTATCCTCTCTGAATTAAATCATATGTTAATGAAGAAGGTGGGTGCAAAAGTAATTGCCCTGTTACAGAATTTTATGCAAATGGGAAACTCTATCAGTTTTAATCAACTACTTTAAAGCCCATGTGCTAAAATCAGGCCTAAAAAAATTCAAAATCCCGGGTTTGCCAAGCTTTGAGCCGCCGTCCCGGTCACCCAATCAATGACACAAATGAATTATTTTTTCGAAAACAGAAACCGCTGACCGCAAAAATGCGCTCCTTTTGAATCTGACATCAAAAATTATCCAAAAGTTTATGCTCTTCCACCCTGTATATTATTTTGTAATTAATAATAAAGAATTGAAAAATCCCTTAACAGGAAACTTTTCGTCTTTTCTTTCTCATTAAATCCACCTCACCAACGCCCAAAGTACGAGCAAGAGTGCATTCTACGATTTTGAGTGTGTCTTTTCCAATTGTTCATTATTGAGTAACGGAGGGGGGGGGGGTATTGTCACGAAAATGGCTTGCTTTTTTAAGATTAATGCTGATAAATTAAATTAGCCTTTAGAGGAAAACAAAAGTTGAATCAACTTAGGTAAGAACGGATTGAACAAAGTGAGCGTTACCGGCTAACTGTCACTTGAAAAATTCACTAATTCTTAAGAAGCCTTTTATTTAAGTAGAATCTATTTTTTTTTTTATTCTTTGATTAGTTAGCAATTGTAGAAAAATAACTATCGGGCCAAAAACGCGTTTAAAAAAAAATAAAAAATGGAAATATGAGCAAAGCCACCGTTTCATATTCATTTCCCCCATAGGGGCACGGAAATCTTGAAACGAGATGGCGGAGCCTCCCGAATGTCCGCACTGTCTTTATGATGCCACTGGGTGCGTTCCATTGTTTACGAGTGGAGTGCTGAGAAAAAAAGTAGTGTAGCTCTCGATTTTTCAGTGTAACACGAAATGCACTTAGCAAAGGAACAACCAAGTGTGTGGGAGGGGCTTTCAGGCTATAATAACTGATAAGAACTCTCTTTTTATTCATGCTCATGGTCATGGACGCATTAAACATGCTTCCTTGTTTTATTGATTCGGACGATGACTCCGATGAAGAAGATGCTCCGCGGTCTGGAACTAGTGATATGGATTTGGAAGTCGTTTATAGTCTGTGGCAAAGAGAACCTCGGCACTACGTGCAGAATTACGTGAATGAGGTGGTTCCATCATACAGTGACCGAGAGTTTGCAACTCATTTTCGGATTGGACGGGATGTGTACCGCATGCTGAGCAATTTATATAAGTCGAGCGATGAATATGACATGTTGTTGAAGAATGGAAGAGTTTACTCAGCCGAATTTCATTTACTCATGTTCTTGTGGTACAGTGGACATGAAGCAGCAAGTTTCTCTGACGTTGCTGACAGGTAAATTTTCGCTCCTGTTGTTCATCTTATTCTATGCACGTTTCAAATAATATTTACTTCACAGATTTAATATTACAAGATCAAGCGTGAGCAGAATGATCAGACGAATTACCTACTTCATATCTAATTTATCCGACCGGTTAATCGTTTGGCCAGACTCCGAGAAGAAGATGAAATCTTCCAAGTACTTTGCTAATCATGGTTTTCCAGGCTGCATTGGTGAGCACTTTACATACTATAGACCTGAAGTCCTGAACTAACACATGCTGTACTTCAACTATCGTTACTTACTATCCTAGGTGCTATAGATGGAACACACATCTTAATAGATCCTCCGCTATAAGGAAGTGACCAATACATCAACAGAAAGGGTTACACTTCGCTCCATATGCAGGCCGTTTGCAATGAAGAAAATAAATTTATCGACGTGTTCATTGGATACCCCGGTTCCGTTCACGATAGTCGAGTGTTTCAGAATTCACCCATATTCTCATCAATGAACATTGATGACATGATGGTAAACACTTACAAACTAACTTTGATTCACCGTGTCAATCAACTTTTTTTCTTGGGCAGAGAATTATCTTCTCGGCGATTCAGCATACCCATGCTCAACACACGTCATCACCCCATATCGTGACAATGGCCATCTCACTGGTGCGCAAACAAATTTCAACCGAAAACTAAGCTCTGCCCGCGTTATTATAGAGCACACGTTTGGAATTTTAAAGCAGCGGTATCGCCAACTATACTACTGCAAATTGAGAGGAATTAAGTTACTGTCCCACTTCATTCGGGCAATGTGCGTGCTTCACAATTTAGCTGATGCAGGAGATCATGATGTCCTACATTTTGATGAGCAAACGGAGGAAGGATCCTCAGATGACGCTGAAGTCAATGTTTCTGCTGAGGCCAGCTGGAGTACAGACAATCGGGCAGACTCACTAGCCGGGAAGAGCAAACGCGACGCGCTTTGTTTCTCAATTGATGAAAGAAAAATATGAATGCACAACACAAAATAAAATGAGGTGCTGGTCTAACTTTTTCCCACGTGGTCAGCGAGAAAGGTCCGGAGTGAATTTAAACTCAAGAAATGACTCTGAATACATCCGTAATAGACAAAGTTTGAAAAAAGGGATTATAATCAGTAAGAAAAATTACAACATGTACAATAACAAAATATAAAGAGCATTATGCATTATTACTATTCAATTTTTCAATGTTGGCTAGAATTCGCTCCAACAAACTGTTCTTTTTTTCTGTTGCTTCTCTCCTTTTTTAAATTTCTTCGAGCCTTCTCTCGTCCAATTCTAACTCCTTAGCCCTAACTAATCAAAGAATGCACGGGTGTGAACACAAAGTTTGTTGGTTCTAAAAGTGAAAAACTGAAAGCTCAAGGGGCTGTAAAAGTAGAGAGCTCGAGGAGCTGTAGGAGTAGAGAGCGTAGAGAGTTCCCAACATAGTTGTCATCTTTTTGGCTTGCAGTAGACCCAAGCCCGTCTTTCGCGTAAAATTTCCCTCCTAAACCGTGGGGAACCACCCACCTGCGCCAACAGCGTTCACTCTTACGATGTTTTTTTTTTTTTTTTTTTTATAGTGTAGCTCTCGATTTTCAGTGTAACACGAAATGCACTTAGCAAAGGAACAACCAAGTGTGTGGGAGGGGCTTTCAGGCTATAATAACTGATAAGAACTCTCTTTTTATTCATGCTCATGGTCATGGACGCATTAAACATGCTTCCTTGTTTTATTGATTCGGACGATGACTCCGATGAAGAAGATGCTCCGCGGTCTGGAACTAGTGATATGGATTTGGAAGTCGTTTATAGTCTGTGGCAAAGAGAACCTCGGCACTACGTGCAGAATTACGTGAATGAGGTGGTTCCATCATACAGTGACCGAGAGTTTGTAACTCATTTTCGGATTGGACGGGATGTGTACCGCATGCTGAGCAATTTATATAAGTCGAGCGATGAATATGACATGTTGTTGAAGAATGGAAGAGTTTACTCAGCCGAATTTCATTTACTCATGTTCTTGTGGTACAGTGGACATGAAGCAGCAAGTTTCTCTGACGTTGCTGACAGGTAAATTTTCGCTCCTGTTGTTCATCTTATTCTATGCACGTTTCAAATAATATTTACTTCACAGATTTAATATTACAAGATCAAGCGTGAGCAGAATGATCAGACGAATTACCTACTTCATATCTAATTTATCCGACCGGTTAATCGTTTGGCCAGACTCCGAGAAGAAGATGAAATCTTCCAAGTACTTTGCTAATCATGGTTTTCCAGGCTGCATTGGTGAGCACTTTACATACTATAGACCTGAAGTCCTGAACTAACACATGCTGTACTTCAACTATCGTTACTTACTATCCTAGGTGCTATAGATGGAACACACATCTTAATAGATCCTCCGCTATAAGGAAGTGACCAATACATCAACAGAAAGGGTTACACTTCGCTCCATATGCAGGCCGTTTGCAATGAAGAAAATAAATTTATCGACGTGTTCATTGGATACCCCGGTTCCGTTCACGATAGCCGAGTGTTTCAGAATTCACCCATATTCTCATCAATGAACATTGATGACATGATGGTAAACACTTACAAACTAACTTTGATTCACCGTGTCAATCAACTTTTTTTCTTGGGCAGAGAATTATCTTCTCGGCGATTCAGCATACCCATGCTCAACACACGTCATCACCCCATATCGTGACAATGGCCATCTCACTGGTGCGCAAACAAATTTCAACCGAAAACTAAGCTCTGCCCGCGTTATTATAGAGCACACGTTTGGAATTTTAAAGCAGCGGTATCGCCGCAAGTTCTCTGCAAAAATAAGCAAAAGTCATACAATTCATGGATCGACTAAGTAACCGTACAAGAATCAAACGCAAATTTACCTTTCGAATGTACAGGACGCTCTTGCCCTCCCAGTTTTATTGTTGATGACGGTGGCCTTGTATCGTCGGTCAAGGGTTTTGTACCGATTTTCCACCTGGGCGGCTGTATAATTATAGCCATTTTCCAATAATTTGTTAGAAATGGCAATCCATAACTTTTTTTTGGTTTTAAAACCAAACGTTTTTCCAACTTTTGAGCTCATTTCACCATACTGCTGAATCAGTAGCTTAGTGGCTTCGTCTGGCCATGACTTGCCACTTGGTAATGTTGCAGTCTGAGAATCTAACCGTGAAAATGGGAGAGAGTGGTATTAATTATTAATGAATACGGTAATAAACAAGTAATTAAAGATTATTTGAGTACAAACATTCAAGTTTTATTAATGGCCGACTAGTTTCGGAGTAGACTGCACTCCATTTTCGAGGCCGAAACAAATCTCTTTGACAAACGTCTCACGCAAAATTCCCAAAAATCCCGGCGACGGATGTACAAGGAAACTTGTTTCTGTAAGAGTACAGAAACAAGTTTCCTTGTACATCCGTCGCCGGGATTTTTGGGAATTTTGCGTGAGACGTTTGTCAAAGAGATTTGTTTCGGCCTCGAAAATGGAGTGCAGTCTACTCCGAAACTAGTCGGCCATTAATAAAACTTGAATGTTTGTACTCAAATAATCTTTAATTACGGTAATAAACAGTTTTCACGCTAAAAACAAAAACACCATAATGCATGCAAAAAGTTGTAACCATAAAAGCTTACTTCGTCAGTCTTCCCTCGTTGAGATGGCGAGCAGCCGAAACCGGTACGTTCTTAACGCACTTCAACGAGGGAAGACTGACAAGTAAGCTTTTATGGTAACAACTTTTTGCATGCATTACCTACTAACCCTCGTAGTTTCAGCAACCTTACTAACAACATCAAAAACACCATACTTCCTTCCCTACGGGAAGATGAAAGTAAAATTAAACGTTTCTTACCCATATCAGCCGGCACTAATTCCTCCCCTTCCTCGCCAATAAATATGTTGAAAAACCGTCTACATTCTTCATCGAATTCAACGGCCAGTCGTACGTTGGGATCTGGAAACATTCATCAAAGTTCTACACTGACTGAAAAAGATAAATTAAGAAGAAACCCGTACCTGTCTCTGTCGTAACAATTAACTTATTGTTACAAATGACTAGCTGTCCAGTCCAGTCCCGTCTTCGTACAGCTTGTGAAGACCTTCTAAAAGTTCGTTTCCCGAAATAACATGTAACTGCTCTTCAACGTTATTCATTTTCGAGAAAAAATAAAAATACAAGAAAATTCTGATAGATTGA
The DNA here is from genome assembly GCA_038030265.1 of Corythucha ciliata. Lineage (NCBI taxonomy): Eukaryota > Metazoa > Arthropoda > Insecta > Hemiptera > Tingidae > Corythucha > Corythucha ciliata. The sequence continues at coordinate 35,935 of CM075942.1, read as the reverse complement.
ACGGACATCGAAATAACTGGATAACCACACCTAACCTTTTCCCCTTTGCCGCCCTTTTCCTGATAATAAGTCAGTGTACATGTCACACCTCCTTTTGGGCAGGTGGACTTAAACTACACTCAGTGCAGATATTTACACCTACACCGAATCAAGAGAACGCTCTCGTGCTCCACTGTAATGTCAATGGAACGACCAAGTGCTCACTTCTACACGAGTGTAGGAAAAGTGTAACAATGGAACGCACCTACTGTAGTAGAGGATACAGTGACTATACAGGGTGTTCGGTAATTGGATGCTCAGAGAAAATATGGTGATAGTACACGTCATTTGCGATCAAGTTCACTATTTGACGTTTTTCGAAATTCAGCTTTGCTTCCGAGATATAACTCATTTTGTGTATTTTCTACTAACCCCTATGTTATTCCGATAAATGCCCTCCTCACGCTCATCAACAGATGCTAGACTAAAAGTAAATAGCTCGTTGGAAAGAGCACAAAATTTCCTTTGAAATGCGCTATAAAATGGATAAAATGATGCGAGATCGACAGTGGTAGGGCAGGCGATTTCCGAAGGAAACTTGTTATTCGTATTTTCACACATTTTTCCTAGGCGATTTTCACCTTTCCGTCAAATAAAATTATTTTTTTCCATTCATGGGAAAAACTTCCTCATTTGGTGAGCTTTCAAATGACGTGCAACAATTGCTTGTTTCTTGGATTTCCCGAGGAGAAATGACGAATAAACTAAAAAAACACAGACACGGAAGTCAAATTCATCGACTGTTTTCACTACTTCTTTTTCTCAGAAACTGCTCGCTGCCTGCTGATTTTCTGCTTCATGGAGGCGGGTTAACTGAAACCAGATCCTTTCATTTTCCAGCAGTTAATGAAAGACAATAAAATTGGAATTAGATGGATCTAATAGCGCCCAGTAGCGACACTGAAAGACCTTCGAATCAGAGAGAATTCGAACGTTGTGCGAAGAGCTCAGAAATCGCCCTCGTAATCGAAGGTTTACGTGCCACGAGCGGAGTCAGGCGGTGGGTCCCTAATGCCTATTGTGCAAAAGGGAAGACGGTGGCCACTTTGAGCAATTATTATAAAATGTTATTCCTTCTTTTTTTTCAATTATTTGTCTTCCAAAATCCATCTAATTTCAATTGTTGTCCTTCATTTAAGGCTGGTTTCTTCATGGCGCGCCAGTGACCATGATCTAGTAGCTGGTGTCAGTTGACTGGCCCCATGTAAACATCTGCTGGCGCCAGTCCCGTGCCAGTCCAGTAAAAAAAATTCCCACCATTCGACTTACACTGGAAGTAGCCAGTGAGCATTCTAGGGTCTCCCACCCCAAAAAATGAACTGGTGCCATCTGCTGGTACCGTGTGAACGAAATTTTCATCCTCCAGTCCAGCATTCACTTATCATATCAGTCATTTTTACGCTTGTTATCTGATATCCATCGTTTTGAACTCTGCTGACTGGCACCGGTAACTTGAATCGTCTAAACGGACTGGCGCAAATCGACAGGCTCCAATAACTGGTGCCTTTAGAAGCTTTTAGGCTCCAATAACAAGTGCCAGACGACTGGCTCGCTTACTGGCATCGTGTAAACCAGCCGTTACTGTTTAAGATAATCAAGATTCTAGTTTCAGTTAACCCACCTTCATAAGTAGAAAATCGGCAGGCTGCGAGCAGTTTCTGAGAAAAAAACGTAGTGGAAAACGACGCTGAATTTGAATTCCGTGTCTGTGTTTTTTTAGTTTATTGGTCATTTCTCCAAGGGATATCCAAGAAACAAGCAATTATTGAACGTCATTTGAAAGCTCACCAAATGAGGAAGTTTTTCCCATGAATGGAAAAAAATAATTTTATTTGACGGATAGGTGAAAATCGCCTAGGAAAAATGTGTGAAAATACGAATAACAAGTTTCCTTCGGAAATCGCCTGCCCTACCACTGTCGATCTTGGATCATTTTATTCATTTTATAGCTCATTTCAAAGCAAATTTTGTGTTCTTTCCAATGAGCTATTTACTTTTTGCCTAGCACCTGTTGATGAGCGCGAGGAGGGCATTTATCGAAAAAACATAGGGGTTAGTAGAAAATACGCAAAATGAGTTATACCTCGGAAGCTAAGCCGAATTTCGAAAAACGTCAAATAGTGAACTTGATCGCAAATGACGTGTTCTATTACCATATTTTCTCTGAGCATCTAATTTCCGAACACCCTGTATAACTACAGTGTGGCCATCGCCTCCGCGACGCCATGTTGGTTCCGTCTCAAAAAGTTCCCCCATAGGAAAGGTGTTGAGATCTCTGGATTTTTCCGCCGTTTTACCGATTTATTTTTTGAAAATTGCTTTATGAACCTAATTTTTTTTTACGTCACAGTCGACTAAATAAACTACGAAATGAAATAGTTTTCCCGGACAAAAGCCTCGTTTTATGAACTCAGGATTTTTTTAATACTCATCAAGAGTGAACTGTCAGGACTAAAAAAGTGCAATAATGGATTTTTTTTTTTTCCTAGCACGGACGTTTATTGATATCTTGTTGGATTTTCCTTAAGAAGAGTATGAACCTAAATTAAAATTACCCATCCGCAACTTCAGGCAAATGGTTAATTGAAGACGAAAACCGAAAAGAAAAATCAGGAAGAAGGGGAATAAAGTCATTTTCGTATGGAAGGAATACCACAGCTTGTTTTTATTTATAACAATTATTAAAAGTACATGCAATTTTATTGTTTTTTAGTTCAAAAGTCTGGAATACAAGCTCATCGACTTACTGCTAAATTGATTTTGGGGCCGTCCCCTACTTCTTTTAACTCTATTAATTTTCATTCGAAAAATTGCGAATCTTCGTATCATGTGGGTTTTAATATTATGACAGTTAGCAATGTGGTTGCCACTCACTTTTGCCATTTCATGGCACATTCTTTCTTTGAGGGCTCCTCCCTCGAACCCACAATTTTCTTTTGACCAATTTACGAAAATGCATTCTAATGCCAAGAAAAATTGAAAAGTTTCCTCGTTACAAAAAAAAGCGTATCATCCTGGAAACTTATCAATTTTGTTAACTTTTCATATTCAGCCCCTAAAGGGCTATATTTACCTAAAATACCTATACATTTGTCGCAACATTTATTTTTTTTTTTATGCTCTATATCAAATATCCGCAAACACAATAAAAAGAAATTTTCGGCTCGATCCATCACTATTTCTTCAAGGATCTCCGGAGCCTTAACAGGTATTTTTTCCTGGTGAGGGCTATGCCTTTTATTTTCATCGAGGAGTTCGAGAAAATCATCGTATTCGTTTCGATCGTCAGTTTCGTAACTCCCCTTCCCAACGTCTTTCAAATATTGCGAAAGCATGATTAGCTTCAAGTTATGCTTAAAAATTAGAGCAGTTGGCACTGGTTGTTTGTCCCTAACCAAGCTAAATAAATTCTCTACACAATCTTGGGTGAATCTTCCCGTTAAAACAAATTTATAATTTTTGGAATTTAATAAACACTCCTGTAACTGTAAAATAGCATCCGTAGATACCATAACCCCACGTTGGCATGGTTTCCAATTGCCTTTCTCACCTATTTTTAATTTGGAAAACAGTTCAATAAATTTTTGCAAAAACGTTATAGCTAAATTATATTTTTCTTCGTCCAGCTTACTTAAAGCAAAGACAGGGCAACGTGAAGTCATCAATTTGAACCATCGTTCAACAACGCCCAGAAACCATGCTGTAGTTAGAAATTCTGGTCTCTCCAGCTCATTTCCAATAAACGTTAAGCCACTGCTCACACTATGACTAATGATTTTAGAGGCAGATGACACCTTCATAGTTTGGAAGTGTGAAGGTGTCAAATCCTCTTCGTGTAGCTTAGGAGCTAACTTAAAATTAAATTGGCTTTGGAAATTAACAAGCTCGTTAACATGCTCTATATTAACAATGTTGCTTTTTAAACCATTCTCGGCGACAACATCGTCGGGAATGGTAATTATTTTATTATTAGTAAAAGCCCCCTTATATTTTTAAACAAGTGCACCGCATCTGCTAACACAAATATTTTTTTATTTTCATCTTTAGGGTGACGAAAAAAACTATTTGTCACCGAATGCCTTCCCGATGAAATTCCCAAATATTTCCAGAAAGCCTGGTTAGATGACCCCATGTCTGACGTAACCGCCAGAACATGGGAAGGGCGGATGGGACCGACTCCAGGATTGAGGGGGGAGGGTTCGCTCTGTGATCGTTTTACGGTCACAGTACATTGTGCTATGCATCGAAAGTGGTGTTCGATTTTTTTCTCTTATAATGTTTTGGTGGGTTAGAAGATAAGGAATCTGAGTTTTCGTCGTCCTAACCCCTGTTCCTATGCTTTCTAGCTACACGATAGCCTTGTTCATAATAGTAGATAGAAGTCACTCCAAGAATGCCCATTTTCTTGTTTTGGCGAAAATATTCACTCTTTCACTCTAAGCGCCGCGACTGGGCTATAAATACTTGAGCTGCACTTTTTGGTCTACAAGCCATTCGCAGTTTTCACTGCTGTGGCTTTCACTACATGACATAGTCTTCTGTGAGCACGATAAAATTAAAATTGTGCGTACCTATGTTTTGATTTTACCTCTTTGTTGACGATTCATAGCTCCGTTGATGTTGGCTGTTCAAAAAACCCAATGGGTGAATAATTTAGAGTATTTTGTAATATACTAAAATGAATATAGCTATCGTTTTGCTAGGAAGCATAGCAAAGAAGTTATTCGCCTACAACCCAAAAAATCACGGTATTAGGCCTGCCCTGAAGTTAGCACAATGCAAGTTAGCAATATGGGGTCCCTGGCGCAATCTCTCTTATAGTCAAGGGCTTCGGCAACTCTTTTACTCAATGCTTGTACAGCTAATTTTACCTTAATTTTTCCCCTTTAAAATAAACATGATGGCTATGCAATTTGTTTGTTGCGTGCAATCCATTGTCCTCTTGGAACTTATTCAACCAAATCAAATAGGACCAGGAAATAATTTCTCTTTTGGTGATCTTAACTCTGGATTACCTCCCTTGGGATTCTACCGCTTATTATAACCACCCACACGTTGAATCGACGTGCACTAAAAAAAAAATTGAAGAGTTGAGTTGAAGTTCAGTTGAGAAAAACTGAATATGGGTACAGGAGGGTCGCGCTAATCCGAACGTAATTGGGGAAAGGGGTTGTTCGGATTATCGGTTCGTTCGGATTACCTATAGCTTTTAAGGGAAGAAATAAAACCAAGGAAATAATGTTAAAATCAATGAAAATGTTGATTTATTTGGCTGTGAAAAAATCAGTAATTTTTTTTTGAACACTAGTTTCGACGTGCTGATCAAACGCGCGGTCCCGTACACGCCTCAGCATCATGACTTCCTCGCAGCTGCTCAGGTTCTCTTCTGTCCAACTGATGGCTGTGTTCAGAGCATTAACAGCGTCAGCAGCTGAGGTTTTCGAAGTTGTAGGTTGTTCATCGGCTTCCTCTTCTTTAATTGCCTCATTCTGTACGGTATTTATGATGTCATCATCTGAGAGGATTTCTTGGTTTTGTAATTCATCATCGCAACCACCTGAAGCCCATTTTTGAACTTCACATTCTGTTAAAGTCATGGAATTTTGACCCAGCCGGGCGACAAGAGGGCTTAAGATGCTTTCGTTTTTTGCAGATGGAGAATCATCAACAGAAAACAAGTTGGGACTCAAATTTTTCCAAGACATCTGAATCAAATGTTGAGAAACTGATGACCAACAATTAGCCAAGTTGAAAACGACATCTTTAAGATTAATCTTCTTCACTGCTGAAAACAGGTCACCTCCACTTTGTTCATCAGCAAGAATGTTGGAAAGCAAAGTTTTTCGATAGCGTAGCTTCGTGTTTTGGATGACATTTTGATCCATCGGCTGGATCACAGCTGTCGTGTTGGGAGGTAAGAACATAGCGAAAATTTTTCCATCGTCACTACGAAGCTCATCGGCAGAAGGGTGACCTGGGCAGTTGTCCAGCAGTAGAACTGCCTCCTGTGGAAGGTTAACATTTGAGAGATGACGACGAACCTCAGGAACGAATTCAGTTTTAAACCAATCCAAGAATAAGTCTCTAGTCACCCATGCATTTTTTTGTCCTCGATAGCAAACTGGAAGAACAACTGATTTGAAAGCCCGAGGTTTATTAGCCGTTCCCACGACGAGCAAACGAAGCTTGTGATTCCCTGAAGCATTGGCACACGGCATGAAGGTGATTCTTTCTTTCATAATTTTCCGGCCAGGAGCGTTCTTTTCTTTCGACGACACCAAAGTGTGGTCTGGTAGCATGCGCCAGAATAACCCTGTTTCGTCTGCATTATAAATTTGTTCAGGAGTGAAATTGTTTTTATGGACAAGCTCTTCAAATGCGGTTGGGAAAGTTGTACTGCGTCGATTTTACTCGATAGTTTCTCGCCTGAAATGTTGAGGTGTCTAATTCCATGGCGCCTTTTGAAGTTGTCTAACCAACCTTTACATGCTCTAAAATCTTGGTGATCTGGTCCTGGTGAAATTTGACGATGGAAAAGACAGGCCTTTTCACACAACATTTCCCCACTCACCGGAATATGCAACCTCCTTTGCTGTAAGTACCATATGAAAAGTGCACTTTCTACCTTGGGATATTCAGGAGCTTTTATGGTTTTTCTCTTCCCGTGCCCGCTTTCCGTTTCTCCGACGAACTTTTCGATCTTCTCTTTGTTTTTTTTTATGTCAGCAATCGTAGATTTGCCGATACCGTACTGCGTTGCAATGGAACTGTAGCTTGTTCCTTTTGCTAGCAGGCTGAGTATTTCGGTTTTTTGTTTGAGAGTCAAAGTTACGTGTTTACGAGGAGCCATCACGGAATTAAGAAAAAAGAGGAAGAAAAAACTGGTAGAAAGTAAAAACTGAGGAGCTGTGATAAACAGTAGTCGAAGTTCTAAGAATCGTTCCGAGTTGGAGAGAGGAGAGTCAAAGAGAGGGTGGAGGAAGGGTGACCGAGGGAGCCCGTTCGGATTACCGCGTCGTTCGGAGTACCTAGGGTTCGGATGTAGGTACCTATATGTAGGTACATATAGGTATTCTTCATCAAACTTAATAATAATTTTATTCATAAGGTAACTCAAGCATTTGTCAGAAAACATCAAGACACTCATTTCAACAAAAGGTAGTTGACTAGTTTTACAAGTACCTACCCATAAAAATGAAAAACGAAGTTAAAATTATAAAATGAAAAAACATAAATATCAGTTTGGTAAAAAAATATTAGAGTGGTAACTGTCAAACAACTTAATATGCTTTGGCCCACGATTTGTTCAAATGCTCCCCGCAAATATACTTGAAACAAGTGGAACAATAAGTTTTTGTCATCCTCTTCAGTGAGTATGGGCAAAACAAACAGTAATGTCTTTAACTACCATCGGCTCCAAGTTGTCGCTTTCTCCCCTCAGTATTTTGCTCCGGATCCTGTAGTCGCAAAAATGAGGAAATTGTTGTTCTCAGCATTTTGGGAAATTGTTGTTCTGAGCGTTAGTCGTGTTTGCTTCCTTAGAGAAGTCATGTCTCGCGCTAATGACATGACGTAGTCGAATCGGTTGAGTGGTTTTTGGACCGAATTCTTTTTATACAAATTGTCCAAGTATAATGCGTATGAGCTATGAACCGCAATATTTATCACATCGTAAAACAAACACATCGACCATCGTTGGGTTTTTCTATTGGTGTTCAAGTTTTGACAAATTTGATCAAACGTGTCCCCTCCACCTTTTGTCGTTCAGGGCAATTTCTGGTTTGCGCGGAAGAGGATCAATTGAGTCGTTGTCATGAGCAGTTGACAACAAGACGACGATTTTGTTTCGTTTTGTGTGTGGTTTGTATGACACCACTGTCATATTTTCGTTTAATAGAAACAAACTAGTTCTATCGCCCCATGATGATAATTTTTCGTTGGTGAACTCGGATGGAAATTCTTTTTTATTTGTTCTGATCGTCCCAATCATTGTCAACCCGTATTCGGCCAAGAGTTTTTCGGCCCGTGTTGAACCAGTTATCGCATGTATGTTTGTTATGGTTCCTTTTTAACGGGCTGTTCAATTAATATGTTTTTGACAATAATTGAGTATTTCATTAATTAGACGTGGATGTCAAGGACTCCATAAAATTTTCAGGTGGTATAGTTGTTGTCTCTCCACATTAATTGTTTTTATTTCTTTCCGTTCTTCGTCAATCGATTTTCGGCCTGTTTAGGCCATCATCAGTACCCCAATTAACACATCATCCTTAGTAAAAACGCAACCCTCTTTGAATAAATACATTTACAATTGAAACCTAATTATCACAGATAGGATCAAATTTTGCACTACTTACATTATTAAAATAAGATTTCGTGTGTCTTCCACACTCGTTGACTTCCTTTACTATTTCAAATAGGGAAAGATTTATTTTTTTTCGACTGCTGGGAATGAGAGGGAGAAGAGAGATTAGTGGTGACGAGCTCCCCTCCTGTCTTTCATTGAGACACGCTATCCCGTCTCTGCACAATTCCATTTTTATATGGAGAGCCTCTAACGCGCTTACAAATTGACCCTTTTTATGAGTGGTCTGTATGACCTCTGCCACATGTCGGACATTTCCCCCACAAGCAGAAACATGGTCCTTGAATTTTGACTGACCGCTCCCCAAATGCTCCTTCCAGCGCGTTTTGAACGCCCGTTCCGTTTTGCCGCAATATGTTGCCGTCTCACAGCTTCCGCAAGTCAGTCGATATACCCCGCTCTTCCCCTCACGTCGACCGCATCCTTTGGTCTGGAGAGCAGAGACCTCAACGATGCTGCGCTACAGCATGCTGCATCATAACCATTCTTCCGCAGTATTTTTGAACTCCCTGGGTGGCACCTGTGGAGAGACAACAACTATACCACCTGAAGTCTGAATAACTCCACGACAACATGGCCAATTACAATTTTAATTACTCCATAAAATGACTAAATATTAATTGATTTTATCTAGCTTTGTTTGTGATAGGTCTGAAGATGATGTGTATATAAAAAGGGCTTATACCCGATGCCTCCCATATGACGACTTATAGTCCCTATGCCTCCCGAACTAGTGCGAGGTAAAAAAAGGTCATAGTCCCCATGCCTCCCGGACAACTATATCGTTATAACATAGAAGTTGTTATAACATAGAATTTCCAGTTCGTTTAGCGTTACCCAGGGTGCACCGCGTGGAGGCGAACTGATCCACACCCCATTATTTTTGTTTGGTTTTGAATCCCAAATTGTTAACCACACCCATCATAATTTTCTTCTAAATTGTTAAGAGTCGTTCAACATGCGGTCGTTCATTTTTGCGGTTTATTTTTCTTAGACATAAGCTTTACAAAATCGAATCGTGTTATTTGACCACTCCGGTATTTCTCAATACAGGGTGGTCGGTTTTGAGATGCAAAAAAAAAACTGGGTAATAGTACACCAAAAATGGGATAAAAAGTCCTATTCGGATAGTGGCCTATCTCTTTTTGTTTTCGAGTAATAATTTTTTTAGTGATTTTTAGGCGCAACTGTATTTTTCGCCGAAAAACTGTTATTTCTCAGCTTCTACTTCACCGTTTTCCAAAAGTGATGGCAGTTTCGTAATCTACGGAAAATTTTCTACGGGATGAACGCAAAATCAATATTCGAAATTGTCATAAACGCCTAAAAACGTAACGTTTTCGTTGCGTTAATGCAAAAAAACCAAGAATTTGACTTCACAAAACAATTTACTGTGTCACCAAAAATAGCTTCACACGTTGTCAAACGACGTAAAAACTTCTCCGTTTTCCCAGCTTTCCAAACGGTGTACTCGAAAGTGGAATTATCTCCCTCCTTTGACGAGAAAATTCGAAAAGAAGCGAAAAAGTCATACATTTTGGCCTAAAAATGTGAATAATAACAGGTGCGAAAATTCATTTGTTTGGCTCTCTTTCTTGAGAAATCCAAGCGCTGGCACGGTAAAAATTAAAATGTAGTGCATTTGAAGAATAAACAACAAACAAATTAATTAATAAAATAGACGAAGAGGTGAGCGAATTTAGGGCTTCTGCTGGTTTTTTATGGGTCGGAGAGACCGATTAATAGGCCCACATTTCTTTGAAGGAACGGGGCAAGGTTACCTGCATTTCCTGCAAGTCGAATTGCCACGTCTTCTTGACGGAATGGACCCAGAGCTGAGGGAACAAATTATTTTCCAGCAAGACGGTGATTTCGGTCTTCGACGATCCCAGCCCAGCCCCCATAAAAATCCACCAGACGCCCTAAATTCGCACACCTCTTCGTCCATTTTATTAATTTGTTTGTTTGTTGTTTATTCTTCAAATGCACTACATTTTAATTTTCACAGTGCCAGCTCTTGGATTTCTCAAGAAAGAGAGCCAAACAAATGAATTTTCGCACCTGTTATTATTCACATTTTTAGGCCAAAATGTATGACTTTTTCGCTTCTTTTCGAATTTTCTCGTCAAAGGAGGGAGATAATTCCACTTTCGAGTACACCGTTGGAAAGCTGGGAAAACGGAGAAGTTTTTACGTCGTTTGACAACGTGTGAAGCTATTTTTGGTGACACAGTAAATTGTTTTGTGAAGTCAAATTCTTGGTTTTTTTGCATTAACGCAACGAAAACGTTACGTTTTTAGGCGTTTATGACAATTTCGAATATTGATTTTGCGTTCATCCCGTAGAAAATTTTCCGTAGATTACGAAACTGCCATCACTTTTGGAAAACGGTGAAGTAGAAGCTGAGAAATAACAGTTTTTCGGCGAAAAATACAGTTGCGCCTAAAAATCACTAAAAAAATTATTACTCGAAAACAAAAAGAGATAGGCCACTATCCGAATAGGACTTTTTTATTCCATTTTTGGTGTACTATTACCCAATTTTTTTTTTGCATCTCAAAACCGACCACCCTGTATATTCTGATATATATTTTGCTGCATGGTATACTTTTTGTTGTGCTCATTGGCACTGCGGATGGCAGCTTCGGTGTCGAATTGTATCTGCTTGAGGACCTCCAGAAATTTAAAAATGTCAGGGTGATGAGTATAGAAGAGGCCGTTGTATTTGCTATGGAAACTCTCACATGCATTTGTAGTTCTTTGTGAACTGCAGGACATTTCAGCCCACATAGAAGGAGGAAATGTTGCGGTGAGAGAGTCAATGTACGTCTCCGCCAAATAATCAAAAAACTGCGTCAGTGGTGGTGATGTGGTGGGTATAATTGACATAAAGTCTTCAGCAAAGCACTCCTCAACCATGTCCGGATCAAGTAGCGGTAAACCGAATACATAACTCAACAACTGTCCTATTTTATTGTGCGCCCGGTAGTCAGGAGCAAGACCGAGGTTCTGTATTTTTCGCCACCAACTTTGTGTTAAATGAAATTTGCATCCTTGAGATGTAGCTGTGGGCCATGCCGTTTCGACTGCTTTGATCGAAATCTGAGAGTTATATGTGGGAACTTTTTGTGACAATGATTGTTTTCATGCAATCATGTTAGTCAAGTATGCCAATATACTTGGTTGTACGCTCGACATCATTTGTTATAAAACGTTACCTTTCCACCCCTCTTTTTCATGAAATGTGATCTATGAAACTTCCTGTAACCTTTTCTTTCCTGGATGCATGAAATAAAAAATATCTTTATCTAGAAAACACATAAGAAAGGATAGTCGTAGTCCTAAAAAATAAAATAATATTACACCTCGATTTACTACTAACATTTGGAAATTTATTTAATTTTATTAGTATTTAATCTATGATATTAGGTACTCAATATACATATCATTTATCTATGTGCTAGTCGATGTCCATATGTTCCGATGTGGACGCTTCAAGTTCATTTGCGCAGCCCGATTCACCATCAGAACTCCCAAACAGTTCCAGAGCTCTGGGAATAGTTCTCGCTTCTTCAACTCCTGGTTATTCTGAGACCTCAGGTGTGTCATGTACGGATCTGATGAAACCAATAGATAGTGAATAATGTCTTCGTTTGCTGCTATTCGATCAACTTTTCGGGACCGTGATTCTCGAATTTTTACGGAATTTTTTATTCAAGCTTCCTGGGCTTCTTCAGAAAGCATGCCGACAGAAACCACTGAGTTTTCTATAATTTTGGCGCCATGTATTAATACCTTTTTTTTTTTTTTTTTTTTTTTTTTTTTTTAAACAACACCCACGGGTAGGAGGGTTGCCCCCCCGGCACGGAATCCTAGGTGGATTATTGTGCCCCCCCTGGGTCTGTGGATCTAGTCCAGGATCCCCTTCCCTCTGACGAGGTTTAGGAGGTCCTCGGCTAGAGTTTCGCCGGTCGAGGCACCCTCGAGTTGGTCGGCCCCGAAGATGCTAAGCCGGCGGCCCGCGAGCGCCTCACATTCGAACACGATGTGATGGGCGGTCTCGTCTTCTTCCCCACACAGTCTGCACACCGGGGACTCTGTGGTTACCCCGATGCGGTGTAGATGATAACGGAGCTGGCAGAATCCTGTGATAAGGCCTACCACCGTTCTAAGGTCTCTCCGGCTAAGTCGGAGCAGTTTGCTCGTAAGCCTCCTGCACGGTCCTTCGACCATGCGCTTACTCTGCTGATGTCCCTCCAGTCTCTGCCAGCGAATAGCCGCCTGGGCATTAACCCACTTAGCTATCGCCATCCTGAAGGTCGATGGCGGGACGCCGAGCGCCGGCTCCGGGCCAGTGAAGTCTCCATTCGAGCCCTCCCTGGCCAAGGAGTCCGCCTGCTCGTTCCCGTAGATACCCTTGTGTCCCGGTACCCATTCAAGGCTTACCTTGTTATCCTGGGCCAGCAGACTAAGGCTTTGGCGGCAGTCCCATACAAGCCCGGAGCTCACTATCGGAGCCGTTAGTGCCTTAATGGCAGCCTGGCTATCCGTGAGGATACGTATATGGGCATTTTGCACGTCCCTACGTATATTCTCAGCAGCACAGGCCTTGATTGCGTAGACTTCGGCTTGGAATACCGAGGTGTATACCCCCAGAGGTGTAGACAGCCTCCATTCGGGTTCCACCCCGTACACCCCCGCACCAGTCCCGTTATTCGTTTTAGAGCCGTCTGTAAACCACAATCGCTCCTTGTGATTTCTTTTCACTGCCTGCCCCTCACCGTACCCAAGGCGGACGGAGAAGGGACAGCGTTCACCGAGGGTTTTGGGCATGATGTCCGGCATCATGCCCAGCACTGGGTCCCGAACCGTGTCCAGGATCCCAGTGTGGGTCCTCCTAGAATTGAGGCCCCCACCCCTCCATAAACCACCCCATTTATGCCTTAGGGCCGACATTGCCGCCGCCCCCTTGATGAAGATGTCTACGGGAGGGAGTCCCGTCAGTATCTCCATCGTTGCAGTAGGAGTGGAGTGCATAGCCCCAGTGACCATTAGGCACGCCAGTCTCTGAACACTAGTGAGGGTATTTCTGGCCCCCACTTGTTCCGCTTTGTGCCACCAGACCACTGAGCAGTATGTCAGTGCGGGTCTGACTATCGCCGTATATAGCCATAAGACCATTTGCGGCCTCAGTCCCCACGTTTTGCCGCAGGCACTTTTCGTCCTCATAAGCAGCATTTTGCCCCTGTCGGCAACCCTGCCCAGGTGCTTGTTCCAGGTGAGCGTGGAGTCCAGGGTTACCCCCAGATACTTCACTTCCCTCCGAAGAGATAGCCTGGTATCGTAGAACAGGGGTTCTTTAAAGTCCCCCAAGTTCCTCTTTCTAGTGAAGGCCATTAGGTTGGTCTTGTCAGGGTTTACATTCAGCCCTTCCTTCCCACACCAGTCCTTCACTATATTCAATGCTGACTGAGTCAAGTCCGACACCACCCCGACATGTCGCCCTCTAATGACGACGACAATGTCGTCCGCGTATCCCTGGACATAAAACCCATTATCAGCCAGCCGCACCAATAAGGAATTGGCCACCATGCCCCACATCCGGGGTGACAAAACCCCCCCCTGTGGGCATCCCTTCTTTACAGCCACCTCCAGGGATTCCCCAAGGAGCGTGGCGGTAACTGTTCTGCTTTCAAGCAGCACCCTCAACCACCTACTAATGGTGTCGCAGATGCCATGCCGTCCTGCAGCTTCAATAACCGAGGATATAGAGGTATTGTCAAAGGCACCCTCTATGTCCAGGAAGATTCCCACCGCTAGTTCCTTGTGCTCTAGAGTATCCTCCAGCCTAGTAACCAGCTGGTGTAGTGCCGTTTCGCAGGACTTTCCCTGCTGGTAGGCAAATTGACCTGGGTGTAGTGGCCTCGAAGGGAGGCAGCTTTCCCAGATATGCCTATCCACCAGTTTTTCCAACGTCTTCAAAACGAAAGACGTTAGACATATGGGTCGGTATGCCTTAGCCAGTGCATATGACGGACGCCCCGGCTTAGGAATAAACACAACCCGTGCTTTCCGCCACACCTCAGGGATTCTGCCCATTGCCAGGCAAGCCCTGAAGATGCAGCACAGTCGTCTGGCAACCTCTGGCCCCCCCTCCTGCAGGTGTTTGGGGATTATGCCGTCCGGTCCAGGAGCTTTGAAGGGAGAAAACGAGCCAATGGCCCATTGTACCCTTCCCAATGTGACCACCTCCCTAGCCACATGCCAGTCCACCCTTGTCGCCCTCCTTCGCGAGGGCTCCACGGGTGGAATGGACGATACAACCCCCACGGCCCCCGGAAAGTGCACCCCCATCAGGGTCGCCAACGTTTCCGACGCCGTCGTAGTGTAACTACCGTCCACTTTCATCAGTGTGCCAACGGGATTCAGCGGGTCCTTGGAGAGAAGGCGCTGAAGGCGAGCCACCGAGGAGGTATTTTCAGCCTCCTCACAGAATCCCCTCCAAGACGCCCTCTTCGAACTCCTCAGCCCCCGCCGATACTCCGCCAGCTTGGCCCTATAGGCCTCCCACTGCCCGTCGCGGACTACCCGATTAAATAGCCTCCGCGATGCTTTTCTCAACCCCTCGAGCTGCTCATTCCACCAGGGAACCTTCCTGGTCGATGAGCGCGAGCTCAGGGGAGTATATGCTTGATACGAGGTTACCAGCACCTCCTGCAACTCCTGTGCTGCCCCCTCGATATCGTCACCATCTCGTAGGTCCAGTTCACCCCCAAAACTAAGCCTACCATTCTGCGAAACCACCCCAGTCCGTCTTACGAGGGTTGTAGTATGTCTCTTGTATCCTCTCCACCCCCCGGATTTCCATGATAACATACCTGTGGTCCGAGAACGATGGAGCCTCGGACACACTCCAGTTCCTGACCCTACCGGCCAGTAAGGAAGTAGAGAGGGTGAGGTCGAGGACCTCCCTCCTACTTGATGTTACAAAGGTGGGCTTATTGCCCCTGTTCAACACGGATAAATCACTAGTTGCCAGGTACTCAAATAAGGACTCACCTCTGGAGTTTGTGTTGGTGCTGCCCCATGCCAAGTGATGGGCGTTGGCATCCACACCGATAAGCAGTTGTTCGCCATTGCGCCTGCAGGCGTCGACCAGGTTGATCACCTCTCTCGGTGGCGGGCCCTGATCGCTGTCTCCAGGGAAGTACGCCGAGGTCGCAACAAGCTGCTCCCTCGTGGCCCCCTCCTGGTAGGTCAGCCTGACAGCTACCATGTCCCTGAAACAGAACTCGTTAACCGTCAATGCTCTCAATCCGCCTCTAACGTAGATGCATGCACGTGGAGTATCGACAAATCTAGAATAAATTAACTCACCTCCAATGCCGCTCAGTCCCGCCACTCTTCCCCTTGAGATCCAAGGTTCCTGAATGAGGGCGACATCGTAGCTGCCTGCTGCAAGCAGCCGACAGAGGGTGGCGGATGCCACCCTACTGTGCTGCAGGTTCACCTGAATGACCCGCAGCATCAGAAGAGGAGGCACTCCCCGCCACCTTGAAGTTGACTCTCTGGAATGCGAAGTACGGTTGCCCGTTATCCTTCAGCCACTTCAGAGTGTCCTTGCCGATCCCGAGTACCAGCGTCACTCCCTTGGGGTCCGCCGCACTCGAGATCAATTGCCATCCCTCAGTCGAGAGCCCCTTATTCTGGGTCTCGAAAAGAGGGATGAGTTTCCTTGGGTCAGATTCCCCAATGAGGTCTGTGGGCACCCACACGACCGCCTTGGTGACCTGAACCACTTGCCGGGCAGGTCCAACTCGCAGGTCAGCCCCGTCCCAGGGTTTCATTTCTTTGACGTGGGCTTCCAGCCAGGCTTTCGCCTCGCCATCAGCGCACGTCACATATACCACCCCACCGCTGGCGTAGCTATTTGAGAACTTGGGGCCCTCCCCCTTAGGGCATTTAAAAACGCCCTTCAGGACCTCCCCAAGCACCTTCCTGCCCTCCTCATCCGACAGCCTGACCCTAGGGTACTCCCCAGGGACGATGGCCATCTTGGTTGAGGTAAGAGCCTCCCTAAAGTCTTTATTCCCGCCAGCTGCGGGTGTCTTAGGTCGGGTTCCCTGCCCTTCCTTGGGCCTCTTTAGCGCCCTCTTCTGTTCGCCCGTCGAGGGCGTAGATTGAGGGGTCCTACCCCGCTTGCGCGGTGTTTCCCCACTCAATCCAGGTTTTGGGTGCACATCACTGTGGCCTTGCCGGGCATCCGTAGACGTCCCAGCACCCACCGCGTGTCCCCCAGCACCTGCCCCCGCCGAGCCGAACTTATTCCGAGGGGTTCCGGGTATGCCTTCCGCGGCTGCCCTTTCCCTCGCCAGCTTCCTCCTTTGAGCTCCGGAGAGCCTCAACCGAGGAAGCTCCGCCCGAGGGGTTTGTCCCGAGGGACTGCCCCCCTTTGGACTGCCCATTTCAACGTCCCTGACGGTCGTCTCCACGGACAGTGCAGCCATACCCCCCGTGGGCACTTCCGCGCCCTTGGGGGTTCCTTCTGAGGGGGGGTTCTCCCGGCCCCCCCCCCTCAGTCGTTGTTGAAAGTTTTCTTAAACAAGGGTCCATAAACGATCCCACGAGCAGCTAGGGAAAGTGTGGTCCACCGCCGGCAGAGCCCCGCATGCCGTGGTAAGCCTAAATACACCAGGGGGTCGGCCGGTACCCTGGGAGTCCGTTTAAGGCGCACTTTACCCTCTGCGCCACGCAGGCCTTAGGCACGGACCGCACACCGTAGCCTTGAGGGAATGAATAGGAAGGGGGAAAGGTTAATACGAGCGATTTAAGGACTAGGAACGCTCGAATAGCTGGAGAGGTTCTGGTAGGCCACACCATCTTTCGTCCCGGTCTCAGGACGCCTCCTTACCCTTGATTGGTCCACGGGTCCGTATTTAATTCCGGACCACCCCTCAGCCTGGGCGGCTCGCACCGTCCACGCTGAGGGATCCCTCATCCGCCGCCCGAGGGACGCGCCCGATAGGGGATCAAGACCCCGTGAGGAAGTCAATCCCTCACCCGGACCTAGTCCGACACGGGGTATTAATACCTTGCGAACAGTTGGGGTCATATAATACCCCATTGCATAAAGGTCAAACTTAACGGGATCAACTCGCTGGCCACACAGCATGTGTGCGAGGATGACTGGACATCTATAAATAAACCCTTCATCGATACCCGTCAGTTCAGCTGTAAGCATTGTATTTCTGAAGAAGATTCTTGCTGATTTGCCAGCGTCAAAGGTTCCCACACCCTGTTTAACTCGATCGACATGTTGACCCAAATATTTTTTGGATTTTTCTTGAACAGCTGCCTTCCGTTCCTGCTTCAGTTTTTTTTGTTCCTCTGTAGTAGCTGACCACTTTTTGAAATCTAAGTTGTACGACAGGTGGAGAATAAATTCGAAAACGCGTATCTTGGTGTGCAGGGGAGAAATTCCAAACTTGTAGAACTCCTCCACCGGGATTTTCCTCTCTAATTTACTAATGTTGTTCATTTCTTTTGACGTGGCACCACATAATATGTAACAACTCATAGATGATTTGGTTTGAGTCGCAACATTGCAAATTTTTCCATCGATCATTGTCATGTGAAGTTGATGTTTCACGCTGCCGACGCTGAGACGCCAACTGCGTTTCATGTAAAAGCGCAATTTCAGACTCCACTCTTCGAATTTCTGTTGTTATCACGTCTGGTGTTTCACGACAAAATCGGAATCTGATCGGTTCACAGTATTCAGTAGATGGTAGTTTGGGGTTTACCCACACAGGAATTTCTTCGTTTTTGGGATCGGAAAACTTAATGGTTGTTAAGAATATTGAAGAGTCGTCAGAATCATGCACTGACGATGAGAAGTCAGGAAAAGTTTGTTTATAAATACTTTGGTTAGACGAACCATCACAGCCCCATTTCGAAATCATTGCCAACTTCTTCCTATTTTCGAAGTCACTCCCCACGAACGAAAATATTCTTGAAACTGTATGATTCAGAAGCCCTTGAAGACCAATTTTGGCTTCTCTTTCGTCTATGCTCATGCAGGATCGGTTTGGGTAGCAGTCGAGTTTAGCTTTTTGAATGGTGTAGTATGAAGGGAAAATTTGGAAGCCTTCTTGTTGAGTGATGTTCCGTAAAATTGTGTACTGAGATTTGGAAAGATTGAGGGGGGTCATCATAGAAAAGGTTTTGTCCTTATTTATCGTTTTGTTTGATGCTTCGCTTTTAGGTGCCACGTCTGTTTTTGGGAGGCCAAGATTTTCTATAATTCGTTCAACTTCTCTGGATAAATCAACTTTCCCGTCTTGTCTTAAATTCATTTTCGCAGCAAATAGAATAATAATGACAGGTATGAAAATACCATTCAATTAGGATCCGAAACTGATTTCTATAGCTGCACTATTTCTTGGGAAAACCAATTTATGGCAGGCGCAGGAACACCTTCGCTTTGGATTACCCGGCGCGATTATGTGCTTTCAGCCTTCATTAACAACAATCCCGCTGACTGAAGAAAGTCTTCTTTTTTTTTGGTCCAGGTGCTGAACGAGGGTGGTTAATGACGTTGTTGACCGATTAATAACGTCATTCACCGTCTGTCTGTTGCCGGCATAACCCCTCTTGTTAATCGAAAAGGGACAGTTTTCCGCTACACTTCAAGGCGTTCGAGAGTCGCATTCGGTTCAACGGTTGACCATTAATGGAAAAAATACATATAAAGGCATATTGATGGGAAGAACATTTTTCCAATACCGTTTGAATGAGATCGAAGGCAGTATTTTCTGTGTTACTAGTTTTGGTTAACCGTTTAATTCCCTTCCCTTCCCTTTAATATCCACGTTGATTCCCTTGAAAAAGTTAAAAATTACTAGTGGTTTAATTCCCACCCTTAGAATCCCCCCGTTGATTCCAAGTTGGCATGAATCCCATCACATTACATTTCTATCGGCAGGCATGTAGACAACAAATGTGCAGAAATCAAAGTTTAGTACTCTAAGTGCGTCACCTATACGAACGAGCCAAAGAAGAAAGTTAAATCTTTTGAAATCCAAACGGCCTCTGGCGTGGCTTTGACGAGCCCGTAAGTCAAATTGGTGAAGATTTATACACGTGGTCCCTGGAGTGAAATTTATTTTTCCGAAAACCCGTTTGCTTCGCCTATTATCTGGTTCTTATGACGTCCGTTGCTCATTTTGCCTAGCGTGAAGAGAAAGTATGTGACGCGGATCATTCAACACTGATTTAATTATCTAGTTAGGAGCTGAAATGGAATGGATAATTGTTTTACTTAATTTTCCTTTTCTACCGTAATTATTATGAGAGGGCCTGTCTCTACTTACCCAGTTGGCAAAGCATGTGTTTTGAACAAAACCTGGGGCCTATTTTCTCTAACAAAAAAGCAATATGTTTTTCGTAGCAATTTTTCTATTTTATTCATTTTCTTTAAACATATGAATAAAATAGAAACATTGCTGTAAAAAACATATTGCCTTTTTGTTAGAGAATAGGCCTCCTGAACTTTAACTCCCCCGACATTTATCGTGGTAGGAATAGTTTGTTTATTCCAACAAAACAGAAAACACATCTTTCAATAGCATGAGTTTGCGAAAATTTGACAGCTCGTTTGCAGTGTAGGAGAGTGGAGATTCTTCTTGACTGGTATCTGAAACAAGATGGGAATATTCGTCGACTAGGAAACTTAATCTTGAAGGAAATTACCTAAATCCAGAAGTAGGTGCCAAGCTAACATTTAGTGTGAGGTACATGGATGTGAACGATTTTAACGAATAAACTGCTCCGATAGTTTCAGAGAAATTTTGAGTTCTTGACAGTTCAAAATATCTTCCTTTTAGCGAAATTCCCAAGGTGAAACCACTTGTTGTCTACGTATTTATTTGTATTATTCTTTTATTCCAGACGTTACGTTGGTATAGGGGAGTAGATAATCTAGAAGGGTCCTAGTGGTCGTTCCCCCCGCACGGAAAATTTCTATGGGTCAAACACTAACTCGAAATCCATTGATTGACTCAATGTAGGTAGGTATAATAAACGCCTCATTGATGTTCTAAAACATGTGGGCAAAAATGAATGGAGAAGTTTGAACACTCACCTCTTTTTCACGCAACTTGCAGAAGAGGATTTTCCCGTCAGTGGAAAAAGCTTCAGGATCGGTCGCAACACATCTCCTGAGAACAGCACCGTGACAGTCCTTCACTTTGGGCATTTTCCGTCCGTCTTCAAATTCGCAGAATGCAGTAGTACAACTTTATTTTATGTTTTCACACTGTTAACCCATTAATGCTCACAATTTTTTTTCTCGATATTTGAAGGAAAAAAATTCAAACGCTCAAAACGCCAAATAAAACACTTAAAACCGCGAGAAAGCGGGTTATCATGTAGAGCTAACTCTAGAGCTCACAACAAGTCGGTTCGCGTGGCTCTAGTCAGAGCACAAGAAGAAGCTAAACAAGGTTTTTTTGTTTTTAAAAATAAGGTGTTGCGTTTTCGCAACACTAAGCACCACAAAATATGGAAATATCACCACAAAATATTGGAAATTTCGAACATCGGCCAAAAATATGACCGTATTCCAAAAACTGGCAATATATGCAAATATATGCCCGAAAAACTCGAGTTTGGATCATCAGATTCGACCAATTCTTGTATATTTGGGCTTCTTACAACGTGGCCATATCGCAGACAAAATATGCCCATATGCCGTTTGCCGAGCCCTAGTCATCAACCTTCCAGGTGATGCAAAAATTTAACAGAGGAGGAGTTACCTCGTCTCTAAACTATTCCCTACTCTTTTTATTGATGATGTTCACATTTCTTTTCCTCCACTTTTCTTTCCATTTTCTTTCTCTCCTCCTTCTCTTTAGTCAGTCCGGTGTCTGCACTACTTGTAATCACTTCTAATTAAATATAAATTTTGTTATTCGGGTGTTAAAATAAAGTTTTCGGTTTTTTTAAAAAACGTTTTTATTAAAGCCCCGAGGTAACTTACATAATAGGGACACGGGCAAGACCATACCTTAATGGGTCGGTTGAAATTTTCACATTCTCTTGGCCCAATTTCTATGATTTGAGTGAATAATTTGTCCGATTTGCTATACACACCAACTAATTATACACACGTCCTATATCACCAACGTAATCGAGTCGCCCTGGGTCGACAAGGATGGTTGGATCGAGTTACTGATACACCTGATACACCGGACTTTTTTTTTTTTTTTTTTTTTTTTTTTTTTTTTTAAATAGTTGATGGGGGAAGTGCGGAATGGGGTGAATATCGTGGACTTCTACTTTACCCCGAAGGCTTCGTAACCGTAGCACTGACGCTAGAGAGAGCCACCTATCTAACCGAGTTACTTCATTATTTTTCATCACTCCCCCTCACCTTCATCAATTGACATTTCTTTCTAGTTTCTACTGTGCTTCTTGCTTCTTGTGCTGGAGCCAGAGGAGAGAGTAAAAGAACACATCTTTGAAATAATATCAGCTTTGATGACAGGTGTTTTATTACAAATGTAGGTAGTGGCGGATCCAGCATTTCATCAATGGGGGCGGAGGGGTTCTGAGCAAAAATGTTCATCTCCCTAGCAGGAGAGGGGGGAGATTGCACACCGCCAGTGAAAAAGAAAGACATAGGAGCCACTTTTCCTGATTTTTCGGCTTTCTTTTCCCGGAAGAATGAAATCAAAATCCTTTTTGGTGGGGAGGAGGGGTACTTTACCCACCCTGAGTTTCGTATGAATTTTCCCGATTCTTTTGTAGTGATGTGGTAACTGTCGATTCGCTCTTTCACATTTAATTCTATTATATTCATTTCTTATCTCCTATTTTTCGTCTTATGTATTTCTTTCTTATTTTTTATTATTATTCTGAACTTCAGGGGGTTTTGCCCCCCCCCCCTGTGGAACCACCACTGAATATAGGGGGACATATTCATGAACAATTTTTAGACCCCGGAACGGAGGAGTTGTACACATTCCATTCCTCGACCCCCTCCAATCAAACCTCGCCTACTCGGCGTTACGTAAATTATCGCCGTATTTCTGCACCAACCCTGGATTTCAAGGTCTCATTTGAATCTTCAGGAAATTCCGCACAACCGTACGAACTTGCTTTCCTAAATAAGTCGTCGAAATAGTGTGAATTTTCAAGGTAAAAGTTTGTGCGTTTTCCACTTATTTAGGGGTGAAATATGAAAAAATATCATACGGTTGTGCGGAATTTCCTGAAGATTTAAATGAGACCTTTAAATCCAGGATTGTTGCAGAAATATGGCGATAATTTACGTAACGCCGAATAGGTAAGGTTTGATTGTAGGTGGTAGAGGAAACACATGTACAACTCCCTCTCAAGTACCGAACTTTTGACCCATGCACGTAATGGCCGATTGCGAGGAATTACCTCATTAAAAACCGAGCTCAAGTGCTCTCAAGCGATCGAGAAGTGATCTCAATCAGTGCCGTCTTTAGGCGGTGGCCCGACTCTTCTGTCGTACAGGTGAATGGCTCTTTGTCAGGAACTTGCAGGCCTGTAAACTGTCAAGTTATAGTCTTCAAAACGCGCGTTCGACCAGCTCATGATCTTAGAAAAGAGCAGCTTTTCTGAGAAGATCGCATGATGTCTGGTACTGAAGGAGGTCGCACGATTTTTCACGCAGCTTTGGCTTTTTAAAGGCATTTGAATGGGAAAAAATAGTCGTTTCTGCCTGTGAAATTCATCATTTCTACGAGCCAACCCTACGATATTGGGTTTTCAGCAAATCCAAAACCTACGAAATTGGATTTTCAGCAAGCCTAAAAACCCACGAAATTTGGTTTTCAGCAAGCACAAAACCCACGAAATAGGGGGCAGAACTGGTTTAGAAGTTTATAGATGCTTGACGTGTTAAATGACGAATTTGAACATTTATTGTAAGTCTTTCCATTGCACGTTTTCATTTTATTTCACCGTTTTTTATTTTTTGTTATTTATATTATGTAGAACACTGACGTGGGTTCCCCCCTTAATGGAATTTGGAGCGGTTTGCAGGTAACTTCGTTGTTGTAGTTGTTGGTTTTGTGATGTTGAGTTTATTGTTAAATAATTTATTTGGCGTGTGTGGTAGTTGAAAATGGCCTGATAAAGGGAGGCCAAAACCGGTCCCGCACCTGGACAAAATTAAACTGTGGAGAGACAAAATTTACGATAATTTCATTGAAGATCTTCTCTCCAACCTCCACTATCTCGCCCTCAAAAAACAATAAATAACTTCTAGTGAGCCAGGCCTGCAAAAATTGGGTTTTATCGCACAAAATCCGTGAAATTGGTCTCTTTTCATCACGCCATGCCGTGAAATTGTTTTATCAGCTGCTAAAATTGGTGAAATTTTCTTTTTTAGTGAGTTAAATCGGATAAATTGGTTTTTTAATGAGCCAGACTCACAAAATATTTGTTTGCGATAAAAATATTTTGAATTAGGGATCTTCACTAAAATTTGCCTATACTTACCAAGCAAAATACCACGAAATTGGCGTTTTAGTGAACAAAATCGGCAATCTTAACGAGCAAAATATAATTTCGCATAATCGTTAAAATGCTTTGATTAGTGTGCTAATCGTGCTCAGCGAGTGAAATGGGTGGGCAGCTGCCCCACTACAGAGTTTCGTTTTCGAGACTAGCGGAGGGAAACTGCCCAGCCATGCCCCACTCTGGCTAAACGGCCCTGGTTCGCGGCTAAAACAAAAAAAAAATGTGGCCACGAAGTGCCCCCCCCCCCGTACCATAGAGGGGGCCCGATGTTATCCCGGGCCCGGGGCCCCAACTTCAGTAAAGACGGCCCTGATCTCAATGACATCAGTTCTCGCCTAATTTTCTTTTTGTTTGGACATTTATTGGCCCTCCTCAAGTAGTTTATTTAAACCCTTGATCTAGTCGAAAACAAGATCTTTTCCCTTCTTTTTGGAGAACTGAGGTTTGGTCCCGAGGCCCCAGATTTTTTAATAACGCCTGTTGCCTGTGATATTTCGCTGCTTCAAAACTTCGCTATTGGTGGAACACCCAAAAGCCTTTCTGAAAACGCTTTCTAGTCAATAATTAAATAAATGAAATAGGCATTAAAATAATAATGTGGATTGTTTATTATCAATTCTATTTCGTTGCCGACGCAAAAAAAAGGAAACAAGTCAATACTTAATATTTACAATTTGTCCTAATACTAGAAATTATGTACATACGTTACATATTATAACCTAATTACTAAATTAAAACATACATAACTAAACGGACATTACATAACATCAAAACAACTCAGAACACATTGGAATTCAACAATTAAAAAAAATACACTCAACGTTTATTATAAAATTCGCAATAATGAAAAAGGGCAAGGCAAAACGAGTTATACATACAAAAAACTCGACAAAATATGAACGCAAAAAACTATACAAAATATGAACATAAAAAACTATACAAAATATGAACTTGAAAAACTATACAAAATATGGACATAAAAAACTATACAAAATGTGAACATAAAAACTATACAAAATATGAGACCCACCCATGAGCTTATTCTGCGCTCATTCGATGCCTCCTCTCTTCTTGCCTTTGTTTTTTCACATTTTGCGCCCGGGTTTTTGACGCCATAAAATTTCTTAGGAAGTCTTTGATATTTCTCCAATCTCTTCTGTTCAATTGAACAGAAACATTTTTTTGCATTTTCCTATTTCTGACTTGCCAGGCAAGACATTATGTTTTAAAGGGCTCTTAAAGTGCTCTATCAAACATTTTTTTTCTGGGGTTGTCCAAGGGATCCGTTTCATTGTCTTCTTACCCCCTTTGGCTGTCAGTGCTTTTGGCAAAGCTTTTCGCCTTTTGTCGGTATTCTGGCCATCATCACTGTCCTCTCCAAAATCCGGTTCAGAAGACGAGCTTTCGTTTTCGTCCGGCTCATCAAGAGAGAGAGCAGGGAGCTCACTTACTTCTATCTCATCGATTGATCTGCCATGAAATTTATTGAGCTGCCCTTCGTCCACAGCCAAAAGCAGCCGACTCACTTTGGCCATTTATATGGCAGAGTCGTGCAGCCTATACAGCGGGCCAACCAATCTGTTTCTGAGCTCTTCAGCTCCATGACCTGGGTGACCGTAGCCACATATTTTCTTAAATTCGTGGAATTAATCAACTGGGGCTTCTGCAAATTGATTGAACCGACCAACTTCCTTATGACATCGTGTCCTCTATATGGGATTTGGTTCCCGGTATGGCGAAAAAGAAACTGTTACCATGAAATAGATCCCCAGTCATTCTCGTCTTATACAACGTTAAAAGGACAGGAACTGGCCTCATTCTTTTCCCCACAATTTGTATAAGGGCCATATTTTTAGCCACAGCTAATTCTAATGGTGACAGTGACCTTTCAATTTCTGTGGAGGAACGTGCGGTCTCCCAATTCTTTTTGTTGGAGTAATCGATCACTTTCATTTTTGACGCCTCACCTCCACGTTTTTTATTGAAGAGTACAAGTCGGGCCAAAACCATTTCGGCGAGCTCACGCCATACCGTGTAGTCCGTTTTATTTTTTAAGTCCAGAGTCAACGTCTCTATCTTATTTTTAACAAATTGGTTGAAGGACATCAAATCTTCCGTTAATGGCAGAAATTCAGATGAATTAATTTTTTTTAGGCGCAGAGTCGTCAACGCCGCGCTCGAAATCAAATTATAATACTGCGTTGTGTGTAAGAAAAGATAGTTTTTTAACTCCATTTCTTCCTGTAGATTTCCTGCTTTGAGAGCGTCACCTCTGAGGAGTCCAACGCACTTTTTCAAGTGGTACCCCAGTTTTAAAGCCAAGGAAGGCTTGCCGAATCCTTTTCGAGATTCAAAACTTTGCTCCTCGCAAAGCTTCGAGACGGCTTCGACCACCACATCAAAGTAATTAGGCTTCAGGAAGTCTTTTAAATTTCCGGTTTGGTTATTGGTTGTTGATCGCAAAGTTATGAGCAACCGGCCTAGCTGGCGCATACATTGTCGGATATTTTCGGCTTGCGCCTCACCATATTTGTTGAACATGCTAATGCCGAATTTCAAGACGGCGACATCAGCCCTTACTACAAAACCAACATCGTCTTGCAATAGCTGCTTCACGATTTTTTCTTTAAAATCTGGATCCATGGAAGGATTCAAATACGACATGAGAAGGTCGGCACTTTCACTTGAATATTGCCTCTTTGTTGTAAGCTGAGTGTTTGGGAGTACATTGGTGGTCACAGGACATATTTTACCGTGTCTATACAAATGTTTTTTTTTTTTTTTTTTTTTTTTTTTTTTTTTTTTAAATGCCAAACAGTCAGGACAAGGAGCAAAATTTTTGAGATCTACAGCTTTGCCTGATTCATTCCTTGCTGTTATGAGCTCCCCTTCTTTGGAGTGAATGACTTGCAAGATATGATTGTAGTCACCCAACCTAGTAAGGGTCTGAATTTTTTGTGACCTCCCTTTGTGTTGTTTGGGGAGCGCTAGGATTTCTTTCACCAAGTGCTCATTTGCGTGAACGTTCTCTAAATGCCGACTAATTTTGGTTACTACTTTGTAGCAATAAAAGCATGCATGCCTCTTAATTATATTAGTTAAATGTGGAGTTTCATCATCCGCACTGCTCGAGGGAATGACTTTTCTTCTCTTCACTTTGTCGGTTCTCAGGACATCAGAATCGGAAGAGGAGGAGGAGCCGGGATCCACAGCAGTTGAATGTCGGTGTGACGAGACCTTGATTGGATTGACGTCGATGTCCGACGTCCCCGAGGAGGTTGATTGGCTCGAGGGGGAGGGCAGAGTCATACAATAACTTTCCCGTAGTGCACTTGTTATTCCCTTCGACGTGCTAGGCAAATTTGAGGGAAATGAAATAAATTAATTTGGCGTCTGATTTAATGAAGTGAAAAAATATAACAAGAAATAAAAAGAAGTGGCAGAAAAAAATGCCAAGCCCCTAAAAACAAAATATTAGTTATAACAAGAAATTTTCTCAAAGGACCATCGACATCGACCCAAGGTGATTATAATACGGTGGGCTCACTTACGACGTCACTGGAATGTTCCGACTGTTTAACAAAAATAACAAATGGAGAATGGAGTTGGTGTTCTCTTTCATTTTGTTTAAATCTTTAGAACATTCCAGGGACGTCATAAGTGAGCCCACCTTATTCTAATCACCTTGCCATCGTCCACCCTCCAAACACCCCTCGTCTACGCCTAGGCACCTGTGACGCGTGTTCTGTGACGCGACGGTGATGTTGATATTTCCATATTTTATACTACTTTTCTCAAATTCAGAAAATTAATGGGAGAAATATAATTTCCCGAAAAAACCTAACCTTTCGTGGTATTTTTTTGTTCTTTGAAAAATGTTCCTCCATTTTTCCAATTCTGACTGGACTAAAATATTTTACTAAAATGTCTAAATTTTACTGTCGTCGCAAAGACCATTTTTGATGTGAAGTAAGCTCAGAAACAAAGTTAGAAGAAAATTTGACCTTGCAACTTTTGCATACTTTTTGAAAATAACAGTGAAACCCCAAGAAACACACTTTCTTCTTCCCGCTTTCAGCGGCCCTAAGATTCGTGATTAATTAATTGAGGTTCGGCACCCCCTGTACATTTCCGGAAAATACAGGATGTTTTATAATAACTGCAATTGAGCTATTGAGCACAACATAAACATGGCCACATGTGTTCAATTGGTTTAAAAACTACACAACATGCAAATAGCCAGAACGTTCAAATTCGAGGACTAACCAGCACCAACCTGGCAGTAACAAATGAACCCTTTTTCCCGAATTAGGTGAGCGGGCAGTGTTCACGGTTGGAGGATAACGTTACCCCCCCCCCCTTGGTTTACCTTGATAGAGGCTTAGATGATAACGCTAACGCTAAAATTCGAGCGTTAACTTTGCAATAACAATTAGACTAATTTGTTTCAATTTTGCTTAAGGGGAAGAGGGAGCAACTTCACGCACTTGAACGGAGGTGGCTCCATCGCCTGTTTATCGAATGTAAATCCACGAAACTATCGGCCTTTGTGCTTACTTTCAATTTCCGCAATTTCCGGAAAATTCCCACTCCGTTTTCCGAACAGGCGTTTCCTGACTGCTGAACCACCAGTGTCTCTTGAAGGAGTTGGACCTATGAAAAAAAAAGGGGGGGGGGTGAAGTCAACAATTACAGTATACATGATGGATGGAGAGAACTTACTTCTGGAACCGTTCTTTTGCCAAAGAATCAGGTGTCATTCATCTATATTTAATAATAATTGGGAAACGTCAGGTTATGGACTAATACATAATTTATTTTGAGGTTCTACCTTCTATTTCTGAAGTATTAACTTCCGGGGTTTTTGAAACAATACGAGATTCTAGTTTCATTATTCCCTCTCGTTCTTCAGGCGCCTGTGCGACCTCTTGAGAAGATTCGGTTTGCACAATTTTATCTCGTCGTTGTTCAGGTGTCTGTGCGACTTCTTGAGAAGATTCGGTTTGCACAATTTTATCTCGTCGTTGTTCAGGTGTCTGTGCGACCTCTTGAGAAGATTCGGTTTGCACAATTTTATCTCGTCTTTCAGGGAGGCGACTGAAAAATGTATCTGCTCTTAACAGATTTTTTTTTATGGCCGCCATATCTTTTATTGCTAATCAAAACAAAAGCTGCGTCAATAAAATGAAATGAAACATTCCCATTCAATAGTTTGTTCTTACATCCTTCGGCGAGCACTACAGCTGGGTAGAACGAACTCCCATACTTCGCTTCGACTGTCATGCTCTCTCCAGGCATTGAACGAATATTCTTGGAAGGACAAACGCTGAGGATCAAGTCCTCAGTAAATCGCACCAGCGTATGGGCCATATCTAATTATGAAATATATACATATACTATATAAACATTTCTATGTTATTGCTGTTGAAGAATTTGCATGCACTTTTTTGTCTTAATTAACAACTGATTTGTACGAAAAACAATTATTTTCCCTTTCACACGCAGCGATATCTTATTAAAACGATTTTGCGCAAGAAAGACAAGGAAAATTTGTCCTGTGGATCCAAGGGATTAGTCAGACTTTTGATGAAGGAGTTCTTTGGGAGGGATGTTGTGGTAATAAATCAGGAATGGCTCGAGATAGGACACCTCCGGAGGTGGCATTGTACTCGACTTTAGACGTAGTTTTACCCAAAACTTTGTGTCAGAGTAATACGGATCCACCTTGTACATATGGCCTAGGCCAATGGAAGCCTATTGTCCCTTAAAAAGTAGCCCCCCCTGAGTAAAAGGGGAGGTTTTTGTCCTTTCAATGGTATATCACCACCATTCTACCGTCCACTTCAATTGCAATTTGCTTTTACAAAACTCCATCGTGCAAAAAACAAAAAGTTTCCTTATGCCGTTTTTCGACAAACAATTTTAAAAATACGGAAAATATTTACTACTACACTCGTCGTAACTCTCGAACCTTTCACTCAAGTAAGATTGACTTGGGGATCATTTTTGTGGGCAATTTGATTAACATTGTACGGACTGTGCTCGTACAGTCTTCCTTGGCGCATCTTCTCCTTGGACCTTCGGAAACAAAGTGCCTTATGTCATCGTACCGAACATCTGGTGGAACCCGGGACGCTTTTGGTCGAGCTGATGTTGATGCCTTAGCTCGAGACTTGTATTCTGTCTTCGCTGATGTCAGGTAGTAAAGGACAACCTCTCTCCTGAACTGAAGTTTCGTCACGTTGTGACCTGCTTTTCTATACAGCAGCCACGCATTGTTGAGTGCCACGTCGATAGCCCAAGTGAAAAGGGGCCACCACCATTTTTTTCCTCGAATGCCGATTCTGTGTTCGTTCACGTCCTGGTCCATACGTCCGTACCTCCCATGTTGCTATTATAAAGTGCAACAACCTGTGGCTGGGGAATAGTGACAATTTTTTTCTTCTCTCTGCTGTACCTTTGAGCGCTGATAGTGGGATTGCATCCCAAAGATGTTGAAGCAATGTTAACGATGTTATTGTCCATCCACTTGCATATAATGATGCCATCTCTTTTTTCAATGACGTGCTCCGCGCTCTGCCTCTCTGTTTTTTTCATTTCTTGCTTTGCAGGTAGAGGACAGGTTTTTGGGATACGGTTTTCCCTCTTGGTCCCAGTCCCAGTACACTCATACCCTCTTTCGCGCATATGCTTCAACAGGTTCATGCTCGTAAACAAATTGTCCACAAAAATGTGGTATGGATATTTCTTCTTTTCCTGTGGAAGATCGTCAAGCATTGATAGAAGAGGGCTTGTCGCTTTACCGAAAGCTTCATCGTACGTCGTGGAACAGTTTCGACTTCTGCCTTGGTAAACCTCGAAATCGATTAGGTACCCATAATTAGTATTCAGGCACCAGACTTTATATCCGAATCTAATCGGTTTGCCTCTCAAGAATTGTTTACACGAATGTCGGCCGAAGTATTTTACCATCGACTCGTCATAGTCCAAATAAGGTGTCGGGATGAAATTTTTCGAAAAATTCCTTCGAAGGATGTCGAGCATGGGTCGAAGTTTGTACATTTTGTCGTTTTTGTCTATTTTATGATTGTCCGCAGCGTGTATGAACTTCATTATTTGGATAAAACGATCTCGACGCATACAAGACGACACGAGTTCATTATGCATGTCTGGTTTAGTGTCCCAAAAAAACTTTTTGCCTGGAAGCTGATTGTACCCGCTCAGAAGAAGAATGGCCAAAAATGCTCGAATGTCGTTGTTTGAAATCCCTGGGCTTGCTTGGTTCTTGAATTGAGCGTATTTCTCTGATTCATCCCTCAACAAAGTTATCAATTCATCGTCGATAAATTCTTCAAAACATTGCACAGGTGTCATTTGGGAGTACTTGCGGAAGTCTTCGCCGAATTCAGGAGCCTTAGGAAGATCGAAATCGCCTTTGATCCACTGAGTTTTTCTTCGCTTACAGTATGAAGACACATCGAGATGAAAACCGATGCGTTTTTTATCTTGTAAAACAACTTCCGCACCACTACTTAGTTGATTACCACCCAAATTGTTCAAAAAACCACCTTCATCTTCATTGCCACTGTCCTCATCGGTCAACTCCTTAGGGTCAGGAGGAAAAATGAAAACGGCCTCAGCTTCCAAGTATGACTCGTCCTCGCTGTCCCCACCTTCCAGAATTTGTATGGCTTCATTCACCGTCAAGTCTTTAAGCTTGACATTTTCCCTGAAAAAGAAACTAGGGATAGTACATGGCATACACAACTACCCTTCGTGATTCTAGAAGAAATTCAATGAATTTTCATTGTCACTATCGCTGTCACCCCCCCCCACTCATTCCCACACCCATCCTAATGTGTAGTCTGTCCCCAAGCCTTCGTGCGGAAAGAGAGCCCACCGAGATGGTCAGCCATCTTTCCTGAAGAGTGGGAGAGAGGTCGGGCCTGTACAACTAGAGAAGGCCTTGGGTAAACGCCTCGTCAAAATAGCTGAAGGCACTGATTCGCTATAATTGTCGTGTGGCAGCATCTGATAGACGAGGGGTGACGACGGATTCAGTTTGAGGGGTTTGAGGCAGACCCTTACACCGTAAAACCAACCACTGGTTAATTACTTTCATTGACCGAGATGAGCGTGATAAAACTGCTTACTGGTGAAAGCATTTGGCTGGGTGAAATATCATTTCACTCTTCATCGCGAAATGCTCAACTTTTTAGAAATTAATAACGTTTATTAATAAGTATAAATGTCCCAAACAATTTCAGTGCATTTCATTCTGAAAATGCACTATTGGTCTCGTCGTGATGGTGACAAACATGGATCATGTCATGTTTTTTTCATGTTTCAGAACCTCTAGAACACGAATTCAGTGGTCTCCGGAATTCATATATATGTATATTTCTTTATATATTTATATAGTATACAGGGTGTTCGGAAATTAGATGCTCAGAGAAAATATGGTGATAGTACACGTCATTTGCGATCAAGTTCACTATTTGACGTTTTTCGAAATTCGGCTTTGCTTCCGAGATATAACTCATTTTGTGTATTTTCTACTAACCCCTATGTTTTCCCGATAAATGCCCTCCTCGCGCTCATCAACTGGTGCTAGACTAAAAGTAAATAGCTCATTGGACAGAGCACAAAATTTCCTTTGAAATGAGCTATAAAATGGATAAAATGATCCAAGATCGACAGTGGTAGGGCAGCCGATTTCCGAAGGAAACTTGTTATTCGTATTTTCACACATTTTTCCTAGGCGATTTTCGCCTTTCCGTCTAATAAAATTATTTTTTTCCATTCATTGGAAAAACTTCCTCATTTGGTGAGCTTTCAAATGACGTGCATCAATTGCTTATTTCTTGGATTTCCCGAGGAGAAATGACCAATTAACTAAAAAAAACACAGACACGGAAGTGAAATTCATCGACCGTTTTCACTATACTATAGTATACTTATTTTTCTCAGAAACTGCTCGCAGCCTGCTGATTTTCTGCTTCATGGAGGCGAGTTAACTGAAACCAGATCCTTTCATTTTCCAGCAGATTAGATGGATCTAATAGCGCCCAGTAGCGACACTGGAAGACCTTCAAATCAGAAAGAATTCGTACGTTGTGCGAAGAGCTCAGAAATCGCCCATTGAAGGTTTACGTACCACGAGCGGAGTCAGGCGGTGGGTCCCTAGCCCTAATGCCTATTGTGCAAAAGGGAAGACGGTGGCCACTTTGAGCCATTATTATAAAATGTTATTCCTTCTTTTTTTTCAAGTATTTGTCTTCCAAAATCCATCTAATTTCAATTTTTGTCTTTCATTTAAGGCTGGTTTCTTCACTGGCGCGCCAGTGACCATGATCTAGTAGCTGGTGCCAGTTGACACGTGCCAACCGTGCCAGTTGAGTTTACATAAGGTGGCCTTATGTAAACATCTGCTGGCGCCAGTCCCGTGCCAGTCCAGTAAAAAAATTCCCACCAGTCGACTTGCACTGGAAGTAGCCAGTGAGCATTCTAAACCCCAAAAAATGAACTGGTGCCATCTGCTGGTACCGTGTGAACGAAATTTTCATCCTCCAGTCCAGCATTCACTTATCATATCAGTCATTTTACGCTTGTTGTCTGATATCCGTCCTTTTGAACTCTGCTGACTGGCACCGGTAACTTGAATCGTCTAAACGGACTGGCGCAAATCGACAGGCTCCAATAACTGGTGCCTTTAGAAGCTTTCAGGCTCCAATAAGTAATGCCAGTCGACTGGCTCGCTTACTGGCATCGTCTGAACCAGCCGTTACTGTTTAAGATAATCAAGTTTCTAGTTTCAGCTAACCCACCTTCATAAAGTAGAAAATCGGCAGGCTGCGAGCAGTTTCTGAGAAAAAAACGCAGCGGAAAACGACGCTGAATTTGACTTCCGTGTCTGTGTTTTTTTAGTTTATTGGTCATTTCTCCTCGGCAAATCCAAGAAATAAGCAATCGTTGCACGTCATTTGAAAGCTCACTAAATGAGGAAGTTTTTCCAATGAATGGAAAAAAATAATTTTATTTGACGGAAAGGTGAAAATCGCCTAGGAAAAATGTGTGAAAATACGATTAACAAGTTTCCTTCGGAAATCGGCTGCCCTACCACTGTCGATCTTGGATCATTTTATCCATTTTATAGCTAATTTCAAAGGAAATTTTGTGCTCTGTCCAATGAGCTATTTACTTTTAGTCTAGCACCAGTTGATGAGCGCGAGGAGGGCATTTATCGGGAAAACATAGGGGTTAGTAGAAAATACACAAAATGAGTTATATCTCGGAAGCAAAGCCGAATTTCGAAAAACGTCAAATAGTGAACTTGATCGCAAATGACGTGTACTATCACCATATTTTCTCTGAGCATCTAATTTCCGAACACCCTGTATACATTTATACAGGGGGTTTCTGAAATGGATGTCAATATTTAGGCTGGTGATTCCACGTCACAAATGCGTCAAAAAAAGTCATATTGACCCTAGTCCGATTCCTAGTAGTTTCCGAGATATTCACGGGTTCAGTAGTTTTCAAAATGACCTTGTTTTCTTGAAGAAGATCGTCCGTACCTTAGCAACCAGATGAGTCACGTCAAATCTGATAACACCGTTGGAAAGGCCAGACTTTTTTCTATGTCGTTTAGTGTTATTTGCTTGAATTTCTCCCACTCCTGCTGGGAAATTCAGCGTCAAACTTGAAATTG
Organism: Corythucha ciliata; assembly: GCA_038030265.1. Lineage (NCBI taxonomy): Eukaryota > Metazoa > Arthropoda > Insecta > Hemiptera > Tingidae > Corythucha > Corythucha ciliata. The sequence goes on along the minus strand of CM075942.1, from coordinate 1,264 downwards.
TTTACAATATTACCCATGCTGACTAAGTTTTGAAGTCGATTTTCTCTGCAACAAGTGGTTTCCAAGATGACCTTTTTTCTGAAAAGTTGGCGCATGGTGTCAGCATCATTATGGCATCTTGACATCACCTTCCATCTCGGATATTTTTCCGATTATTGCAAAATGATGACTGAAAAATCCGTTTTGGGGCTCATTACTCCAATAGTCCTTCTTCATGAATAACTCGAGAAAAAACTTGATAAATTTTTGCTATCCATTCTTGACTAAAAAGGACCTCTGAAAGTGAACATTTTGCAATGATGAAGGACTCAACTGTGCTGAAGACACAGCAGGTGGTGACAAAAAACAATTGGTGATTTAGGCCTTTAAAGAAATGTCCTTATCAATCGTCGAATGGTCCTCAGAGTCGGGTCTTCCGCGACTACTATTAATAAGGATGAATATAACGATTAATAAGGACATTTCTTTATAGGCCTAAATCACAACTTGTTCTTTGTCATCACCTACGGTGTCTTCAGCACAGTTGAGTCCTTCATCATTGCAAAATGTTTACTTTCAGAGACCCTTTTTAGTCAAGAAAGGATGGCAAACATTCATCGTGTTTTTCTCGAGTTATTCGTGAAGAAAGACTATTTGAGTAATGAGCACTAAAACGGGTTTTTCAGCAATCATTTTGGAATAATCGAAAAAATTTCCGAGATGGAAGGTGATGTCAAGATGCCATAATGATGCTGACACCATGCGCCAACTTTTCTGAAAAAAGGTCATCGTGGAAACCATTTGTTGCTGAGAAAATCGACTTCAAAACCTAGTCAGCATGGGTAACATTAAAAGCAATTTCAAATTGGTTGCTGATTTTCTCAGCAGAAGTGGGAGAAATTCGGGTAAATAACACAGAATGACGTAGAAAAAAGTCTGGCCTTTCAAACGGTGCCATCAGATTTGACGTGACTCACCTGGTTGCTAAGGTACGGACGATTTTCTTCAAGAAAACAAGGTCATTTTGAAAACTACTAAATCCGTGAATATCTCGGAAACTATTAGGTATCGTACTAGGGTCAATAACACTTTTTTTGACGCATTTGTGACGTAGAACCACCAGCCTAAATAATGACATCCATTTCAGAAACACCCTGTATACATATTTCATCTTATGGCCGTTTTCTTGTTAGCACGATAGCTCTCGTAGAAGTTAATTTAGCGGAACGCGCTTTGGCGAAAAAATCAGTAGTCATAAGACCCCGGTCGGTATTGCATTTGGGTC
>CM075941.1:60480883-60522411 GCA_038030265.1 Corythucha ciliata | reverse complement strand
CATTACGTGCTTTAATAACGCTTACTCAATTATTTCAGTTTTTGTCAGAAACTAATTTTGATGGCTTCGATACTTGAACAGACCCGAATCCAGCATCATAGAGATGTCAAAGATTGCCTGCTCTTCGTTTGATTTGAAATTTTTTATCATTATCATTTGTTTTAGCACATTATTTTGATTTTTGGTTTTCTTTTTTTGGTCTTTGTGTTGTTTTAAAATAAAAAACGTATTTTTTATTGTAACTTACGTGATTGGTCAAAATTTCATAATTATTTTCAAAGAAAAATATTTTCACACCCAGCATAGTGTTTTATGTGTAAAACAGTACTCCTCCAAAACTCAATTGTTTTCACGTTCCCGTAGATTCCTACTGCCAAGGGGACCTGACCAATAGATTCAGGACTTAAAAAATTTCGCTCCGGCAGCTGGCGGTCGGAAAGAGTGCATTTCATTTTGTATACGGATACCCTAAGCCGTCCCAGAAGTAGTAATGTTGAGACCATGATTTGTTTCGTTTATGTTTGACCCTCCTTCGTACTGCTTGCTGCCGGGTTTGTTTAAGCTGAACTTAATGGGAATCAAAGGCTATTTCAAAATGGAATCATCATACCGAATATAATGCTTCTGGAATCAACTGGTGATTTGTAGTGATTTTTTTACCATTTTAACCCCTATTTTCCCCCCTCCACCTTGACCGATTTGGCCCAAATGCAATACCGACCGGGGCCTTATGACTACTGATTTTTGTGCCAAAGCGCGTTCCGCTAAATTAATTTCTACGAGAGTTATCGTGCTAACAAGGCCTCACACTTACTTCCACCCCGGGGACATCGCCCCCTCACCTCGACTTTTTCAAAAAATTAAAATGGGAATCAAAGGCTAGTCTAACATGGAGTATACGTACCGAATATCATGCTTCTAGAATCAACTGGTGATTTTTTGTGATTTTTTGACGACTTCAAGCCCTATTTTCCCCCCCACCACCTTGACCGATTTGGCCCAAATGCAATACCGACCGGGGTCTTATGACTACTGATTTTTGTGCCAAAGCGCGTTCCGCTAAATTAATTTCTACGATAGTTATCGTGCTAACAAGGCCACATACTTACTTCCACCCCGGGGCACACCCCCTCCCCCTCGACTTTTTCAAAAAATTAAAATGGGAATCAAAGGCTACTCTAACATGGAGTATACGTACCGAATATGATGCTTCTAGAATGAACTGGTGATTTATAGTGATTTTTTACCATTTCAACCCCTATTTCCCCCCCCTCCACCTTGACCGATTTGGCCCAAATGCAATACCGACCGGGGTCTTATGACTACTGATTTTTGTGCCAAAGCGCGTTCCGCTAAATTAATTTCTACGAGAGTTATCGTGCTAACAAGACCACACACTTACTTCCACCCCGGGGCACCACCCCCTCCCCCTTGACTTTTTCAAAAAATTAAAATGGGAATCAAAGGCTAGTCTAACATGGAGTATACGTACCGAATATGATGCTTCTAGAATCAACTGGTGATTTTTAGTGATTTTTTGACGACTTCAAGCCCGATTTTCCCCCCCTCCACCTTGACCGATTTGGCCCAAATGCAATACCGACCGGGGTCTTATGACTACTGATTTTTGTGCCAAAGCGCGTTCCGCTAAATTAACTTCTACGAGAGTTATCGTGCTAACAAGAAACGGCCATAAAGATATATATAATATATAAACCGATATATATATATACCTTTCAGATCATTAGAGCCTCCGTCGATATTTTTCCGATATGCTTCTAGCATTAAAGCCTCCGGCAGGCTTACCAATCGAACGGTGAAAAGGAAGCCAAGAAATAGTGAACGACTCACATCATTAGGACCTCCGACCTCCGAAAGCTCTTTATCTTCTCTTTATCTCTTAATTTTCAAATTATCCTTTTAATTTGATTGTCCGCGGGATTATATAATTAGTGAAAACATTAAATATTGTTCCGTGGTGCTTGTGAAGTTTAATTAAGTGTTTCATTTCTTTATATTTGTGAGCTCTCGAAAATCGAATTTTGGGGATCCAGGGGAATTTTATTTTATATTTTTTAACGACCGTCTTTTTCTGTCCAGAGGGGTGTTTCTCGCGACGTTTCGTTGAATTGATTTCCAACGTCTTTTTGATTTCATTGATTGATTTGAAATTGATTTCAACTTCCAAAACCCTCCGAATTTATTCAAATAAGAGTCAATAACATTTTAATTGTGTAGTGGAGGGAGCTGCGATCTATATCACTTCAGATTATTCATGATTCGAAATTTCCAACATGCTCGATGAAAAGTATAAAGAATCGAGAGTTATTGGGTAATCCCATTCAAATAAATTAGAGTATTCCGTTAATAATATTGCAGATTGATAAAGAAGGGTGGGATGACATGACAAGTCGGTGGAATGACCTTGCTATTCTGGCGGTATTCTGGCGGTCTTTTTTTTTTGTTCCCTTTCGCGCCTTACTAATAATTCCATCTTATAATATTCTGGCGGTATTTTTCTTCCTCTTTCGCGCCTATTTGTTTCTTATAAACCCCCCGAACCGCACCATCGTTACAATCTGACTACACGTACACCCAGCATTCAACTTGCTTTGATTTTTAGTGCATTTCATTATTTTCATCTCATTAGATAATTTGTATAATTATGTTGCTCTTGCTTGAAAGATTAAATTGGTGAATGCCACACTGCGATTAGATCAGTTATTGACTTTTAATAATTAATAAATATTTCCGAGGGCTGTCGGCTCATGACCTAAATTGCTCTTTTCTTCTTTCTTCTTTAATTCTTCACTTATCGGCACTGATTCACAGACATTAATATAAAAAGTATCTAGTGCTACTATTCCGCAATGTTAAATTTCCCTCTGCCGAATCCTAAATTTCCCTTATTTCCCTCCTGCGTAAGCTGTAATTTCCCTCACTTTTCCCCCTGTTTCATTGACAAGTACCTCTCAATTTTTTTGGAAAGGAAAGAAGGTTGCACAATTTGTTGCTCCAACGGACTTTTTAATTATAAAAAATACAAAAAATTGAAAAATTATGAAAACAAAGAAACCGAAGGGACCGATTTTTCTTCTTTTCCATAGCTCCTCCCACTCGAATGAAAATATTGACAAGACAGCTTATTGCCATTTAAAATATCAACTGAGCTCATTTTTGATCTGCTCATCCCCAGCTTCACGCATAAAAACCCCACTGACCTTAGATTCACCGGACAAACTAGTACGAATGCCTGAATTTAAATTTCCCAGCGCACTGAAAACATTTCTACACCACTGCGTTCGAATACGGCATGGCAAAAAAAGACGTCAAAATTGTGAGGTTGGAAAATTTCTGCTGGCCCAATCCATTTCCATGTTCTTGGATGTTCATTCTTGGATATTATCAATATTGCAAACTAAATTGTGAGACCACCACGTCTTATCATGGTCGGAAATACTTTTTATGTACAACCTGTAAGTAAACTGGTCCTCACCCCCTTCAAATCATGCTGTAATCATTGTAAATCACTCCCCAGGGAGTAAGATTCGTTATTCCCTAGGCAAATGAAGCACGGTTACCAAATGTTTTCCAGAAATATCTGCTTATTGGAGCTCCTAAATTCGAGCTGCTAAACTTGTCTCTTGGAAAATAAACTCTCCAATACATCCTCGATACATAATGTGCTATCGTGTACTATATAATGAATACATTTCCGAAAGATAAGCATTATGTACATCCCAAATTTCAAATTTTCATGGAATTCTCAACTGGAGGAGCATCGAGGGCTCGGTCACCGGTCAAATGACCAAACAGTTACAAACCACATCCATTTTGACCGGACGTGACCGAAATGGACTCAAACACCTACCTCGAATTGCACAGTCACAAGAGGTGTACAGCCAACTTCTAGGAATCACTAAAATCTGGAATACAACCGGTCCTGACCAGACCAGACTGAACCAATGCTGATAAATCATGAAGTGCGACACCATTTTGAACACTTACGATTTTTATAGATTTTATGACGTTAAAAAAAAAAGAAGGTCATCGGGCGCGTTAACCCCTCACATGCCTATGATCCGCCATTTTTTAAAATTCGGCCGTTGATAAAATGTAGGCGAGGAGGTAACTTAATGAGTCTAACGTATAGAGATCTGCATTGTGTAATTTTTTCGAGCCAAAAGCTGCATTTTTTCGGTCCCCCACTCTTAAACCACAGTTCAGAAAAAATTCAACCGAAGTTCCGGGAGCTCTAGCCTGCTCTTGATCCAGAATCAGTGCGAGTTTTTCCAAAATTGCAACCAAACCTGGAAAATCTGGTAAATAGTCGCCCCAGCTCATGAAATTCATAACCAAATCGTCCATCAAGAGTTCGGTCAGCGGTCAAACGACCGTTTGAAGATCGGAGTGGTCAAGCTCAAACAAATTAATGTTGCTCAACAGTCGCTGGTCCGATTCGAGCCGTTCTTCTTGATGTCTGTATTGAGGGGGCCCACCAGGCAGATTCCACTCAAGAATTACGGCCAATTGACCAGCCGTGACCGGGGTTGACCGAAGCGTTCACTTCGGACGGTACGGTCACGAAAGCTTGCAATCCGATCTCCGGCGATCACAAGACTCGATAATTAGTGAAAATTAAGGTTTTGTGACCAGACTTGACCGATCCTGACCTGACCTGACCGGTCGGAAATGACTGAACATAAAAGTGTGGCACCATTTCGGACACGTACGATTTTTGTGAATTTTTTGACGTCAAAAAAAATGAAGGTTATCAGGCGTTTATACCCCTCATTTGCCTATGATCCGCCATTTTTAAAAATTCGGCCGTTGATAAAATGTCGGCGAGGAGGTAACTTAATGAGTCTAACGTATAGAGGTCTGCATTGTGTAATTTTTTCGAGCCAAAATCTGCAGTTTTTCGGTCCCCCACTCCTAAACCACAGTTCAGAAAAAAATCGACCGAAGTTCCGGGAGCTCTAGCCTGCTCTTGATCCAGAATCAGTGCGAGTTTTTCCAAAATTGCAACCAAACCTGGAAAATCTGGTAAATAGTTGCCCCAGCTCATGAAATTCATAACCAAATCGTCCATCAAGAGTTCGGTCAGCGGTCAAACGACCGTTTGAAGATCGGAGTGGTCAAGCTCAAACAAATTAATGTTGCTCAACAGTCGCTGGTCTGATTCGAGCCGTTCTTCTTGATGTCTGTATTGAAGGGGCCCACCAGGCAGATTCCACTCAAAAATTACGGCCAATTGACCAGCCGTGACCGGGGTTGACCGAAGCGTTCACTTCGGACGGTACGGTCACGAAAGCTTGCAATCCGATCTCCGGCGATCACAAGACTCGATAATTAGTGAAAATTAAGGTTTTGTGACCAGACTTGACCGATCCTGACCTGACCTGACCGGTCGGAAATGACTGAACATAAAAGTGTGGCACCATTTCGGACACGTACGATTTTTGTGAATTTTTTGACGTCAAAAAAAATGAAGGTTATCAGGCGTTTATACCCCACATTTCCCTATGATCCGCCATTTTTAAAAATTCGGCCGTTGATAAAATGTAGGCGAGGAGGTAACTTAATGAGTCTAACGTATAGAGGTCTGCATTGTGTAATTTTTTCGAGCCAAAATCTGCAGTTTTTCGGTCCCCCACTCCTAAACCACTGTTCAGAAAAAAATCGACCGAAGTTCCGGGAGCTCTAGCCTGCTTCTGATCCAGAATCAGTGCGAGTTTTTCCAAAATTGCAACCAAACCTGGAAAATCTGGTAAATAGTTGCCCCAGCTCATGAAATTCATAACCAAATCGTCCATCAAGAGTTCGGTCAGCGGTCAACGACCGTTTGAAGATCGGAGTGGTCAAGCTCAAACAAATTAATGTTGCTCAACAGTCGCTGGTCCGATTCGAGCCGTTCTTCTTGATGTATGTATTGAAGGGGCCCACCAGTCAGATTCCACTCAAGAATTACCGCCAATTGATCAGCCGTGACCGGGGTTGACCGAAGCGGTCACTTTGAATGGAACAGACTCGAAACGTGGTAAATTGACCTCAAGGGTTCACGAGACTTGAGAAATAGTGCAAATGATGGTTTCGTGACCAGACTTGACCAAAGCTGACCTGACCGGACTGGTCGGAAATGACTGAACATGAAAGTGTGGCACCATTTCGGACTCGTACGATTTTTGTGAATTTTTTGACGTCGAAAAAAGTGGAGGTTATCGGGCGTTTCACCAATTCGCATGCCTATGATCCGCCATTTTTAAAAATTCCGCTGTTGATATAATATAGGCGAGGGGATAGCTTAATGAGTCTAACATAGAGAAATGTGCATTGTGTAATTTTTTCGTGCCAAAATCTGCATTTTTTCGCTTCCCCACTCCTAAACCACACTAAACAACAGTTCAGAAAAATTTCGACCGAAGTTCCGGGAGCTCTAGCCTGCTCTCGATCCAGAATCAGCGCGAGTTTTTCAAAAATTGCAACCAAACCTGAAAAATCGGGTAAATAGTTGCCCCAGCTCATGGAATTCATAACCAAATCGTCCATCACGACTTCGGTCAGCGGTCAAACGACCGTTTGAAGATCGGAGTGGTCAAGCTCGAACAAATTCATGTTACTCAACAGTCGCTGGTCCGATTTGAGCCGTTCTTCTTTCTGTCTGTATTGAAGGGGCCCACCAGTCAGATTCCACTCAAGAATTACCGCCAATTGATCAGCCGTGACCGGGGTTGACCGAAGCGGTCACTTTGAATGGAACAGACTCGAAACGTGGTAAATTGACCTCAAGGGTTCACGAGACTTGAGAAATAGTGCAAATGATGGTTTCGTGACCGGACTTGACCGAAGCTGACCTGACCGGACTGGTCGGAAATGACTGAACATGAAAGTGTGGCACCATTTCGGACTCGTACGATTTTTGTGAATTTTTTGACGTCGAAAAAAGTGGAGGTTATCGGGCGTTTCACCAATTCGCATGCCTATGATCCGCCATTTTTAAAAATTCCGCTGTTGATATAATAAAGGCGAGGGGATAGCTTAATGAGTCTAACATAGAGAAATGTGCATTGTGTAATTTTTTCGTGCCAAAATCTGCATTTTTTCGCTTCCCCACTCCTAAACCACACTAAACAACAGTTCAGAAAAATTTCGACCGAAGTTCCGGGAGCTCTAGCCTGCTCTCGATCCAGAATCAGCGCGAGTTTTTCAAAAATTGCAACCAAACCTGAAAAATCGGGTAAATAGTTGTCCCAGCTCATGAAATTCATAACCAAATCGTCCATCACGACTTCGGTCAGCGGTCAAACGACCGTTTGAAGATCGGAGTGGTCAAGCTCGAACAAATTCATGTTACTCAACAGTCGCTGGTCCGATTTGAGCTGTTCTTCTTTCTGTCTGTATTGAAGGGGCCCACCAGTCAGATTCCACTCAAGAATTACCGCCAATTGATCAGCCATGACCGGGGTTGACCGAAGCGGTCACTTTGAATGGAACAGACTCGAAACGTGGTAAATTGACCTCAAGGGTTCACGAGACTTGAGAAATAGTGCAAATGATGGTTTCGTGACCGGACTTGACCGAAGCTGACCTGACCGGACTGGTCGGAAATGACTGAACATGAAAGTGTGGCACCATTTCGGACTCGTACGATTTTTGTGAATTTTTTGACGTCGAAAAAAGTGGAGGTTATCGGGCGTTTCACCAATTCGCATGCCTATGATCCGCCATTTTTAAAAATTCCGCTGTTGATATAATATAGGCGAGGGGATAGCTTAATGAGTCTAACATAGAGAAATCTGCATTGTGTAATTTTTTCGAGCCAAAATCTGCATTTTTTCGCTTCCCCACTCCTAAACCACACTAAACAACAGTTCAGAAAAATTTCGACCGAAGTTCCGGGAGCTCTAGCCTGCTCTCGATCCAGAATCAGCGCGAGTTTTTCAAAAATTGCAACCAAACCTGAAAAATCGGGTAAATAGTTGCCCCAGCTCATGAAATTCATAACCAAATCGTCCATCACGACTTCGGTCAGCGGTCAAACGACCGTTTGAAGATCGGAGTGGTCAAGCTCGAACAAATTCATGTTACTCAACAGTCGCTGGTCCGATTTGAGCCGTTCTTCTTTCTGTCTGTATTGAAGGGGCCCACCAGTCAGATTCCACTCAAGAATTACCGCCAATTGATCAGCCATGACCGGGGTTGACCGAAGCGGTCACTTTGAATGGAACAGACTCGAAACGTGGTAAATTGACCTCAAGGGTTCACGAGACTTGAGAAATAGTGCAAATGATGGTTTCGTGACCGGACTTGACCGAAGCTGACCTGACCGGACTGGTCGGAAATGACTGAACATGAAAGTGTGGCACCATTTCGGACTCGTACGATTTTTGTGAATTTTTTGACGTCGAAAAAAGTGGAGGTTATCGGGCGTTTCACCAATTCGCATGCCTATGATCCGCCATTTTTAAAAATTCCGCTGTTGATATAATATAGGCGAGGGGATAGCTTAATGAGTCTAACATAGAGAAATCTGCATTGTGTAATTTTTTCGAGCCAAAATCTGCATTTTTTCGCTTCCCCACTCCTAAACCACACTAAACAACAGTTCAGAAAAATTTCGACCGAAGTTCCGGGAGCTCTAGCCTGCTCTCGATCCAGAATCAGCGCGAGTTTTTCAAAAATTGCAACCAAACCTGAAAAATCGGGTAAATAGTTGCCCCAGCTCATGAAATTCATAACCAAATCGTCCATCACGACTTCGGTCAGCGGTCAAACGACCGTTTGAAGATCGGAGTGGTCAAGCTCGAACAAATTCATGTTACTCAACAGTCGCTGGTCCGATTTGAGCCGTTCTTCTTTCTGTCTGTATTGAAGGGGCCCACCAGTCAGATTCCACTCAAGAATTACCGCCAATTGATCAGCCATGACCGGGGTTGACCGAAGCGGTCACTTTGAATGGAACAGACTCGAAACGTGGTAAATTGACCTCAAGGGTTCACGAGACTTGAGAAATAGTGCAAATGATGGTTTCGTGACCGGACTTGACCGAAGCTGACCTGACCGGACTGGTCGGAAATGACTGAACATGAAAGTGTGGCACCATTTCGGACTCGTACGATTTTTGTGAATTTTTTGACGTCGAAAAAAGTGGAGGTTATCGGGCGTTTCACCAATTCGCATGCCTATGATCCGCCATTTTTAAAAATTCCGCTGTTGATATAATATAGGCGAGGGGATAGCTTAATGAGTCTAACATAGAGAAATCTGCATTGTGTAATTTTTTCGAGCCAAAATCTGCATTTTTTCGCTTCCCCACTCCTAAACCACACTAAACAACAGTTCAGAAAAATTTCGACCGAAGTTCCGGGAGCTCTAGCCTGCTCTCGATCCAGAATCAGCGCGAGTTTTTCAAAAATTGCAACCAAACCTGAAAAATCGGGTAAATAGTTGCCCCAGCTCATGAAATTCATAACCAAATCGTCCATCACGACTTCGGTCAGCGGTCAAACGACCGTTTGAAGATCGGAGTGGTCAAGCTCGAACAAATTCATGTTACTCAACAGTCGCTGGTCCGATTTGAGCCGTTCTTCTTTCTGTCTGTATTGAAGGGGCCCACCAGTCAGATTCCACTCAAGAATTACCGCCAATTGATCAGCCATGACCGGGGTTGACCGAAGCGGTCACTTTGAATGGAACAGACTCGAAACGTGGTAAATTGACCTCAAGGGTTCACGAGACTTGAGAAATAGTGCAAATGATGGTTTCGTGACCGGACTTGACCGAAGCTGACCTGACCGGACTGGTCGGAAATGACTGAACATGAAAGTGTGGCACCATTTCGGACTCGTACGATTTTTGTGAATTTTTTGACGTCGAAAAAAGTGGAGGTTATCGGGCGTTTCACCAATTCGCATGCCTATGATCCGCCATTTTTAAAAATTCCGCTGTTGATATAATAAAGGCGAGGGGATAGCTTAATGAGTCTAACATAGAGAAATGTGCATTGTGTAATTTTTTCGTGCCAAAATCCGCATTTTTTCGCTTCCCCACTCCTAAACCACACTAAACAACAGTTCAGAAAAATTTCGACCGAAGTTCCGGGAGCTCTAGCCTGCTCTCGATCCAGAATCAGCGCGAGTTTTTCAAAAATTGCAACCAAACCTGAAAAATCGGGTAAATAGTTGTCCCAGCTCATGAAATTCATAACCAAATCGTCCATCACGACTTCGGTCAGCGGTCAAACGACCGTTTGAAGATCGGAGTGGTCAAGCTCGAACAAATTCATGTTACTCAACAGTCGCTGGTCCGATTTGAGCCGTTCTTCTTTCTGTCTGTATTGAAGGGGCCCACCAGTCAGATTCCGAACTATCTTCCAAAGAACGGGACCAAGCAGTATCGGATGAGGACGCTATCTCACATAATGTCGCGCCACTAAGCAATGATTCGTGTTTCAACGGACGCTCTCGAGGTTTTTATTACACGAGGATCATTAATAGTTTGGTATTTTATTTATTCATTTTCAATGTAGGTAATGATTTGGAAGAGTGGCTTCCAAGTTCAGACTCTGAAATGTCATCAGCAAAATTTTCCCCCAAGAAAAAGACAATAAAAAGGACGACATGGACGACTCCCGAAAAAGCTGTCTTGCGGCGATAATTCAAATCGCAAATAAATACGCCTTCTAAAACTCTTCCGTCCCTAAGAGCCTGTTCGGAATTGCGCCTTCGTAATGAGTGCTTGAAAAAAAAGAACAGCTACGCAGATAAAGTTGTGGGTCAGCAACGAAAAAAACCGGAAGAAGGAAGAAATAAGTGGCTACGTATTTACTTGAGGATTTGTGGTAAGTTGTGTTGTCTGCAAAGTGAAAAGACTGGGAATATAATTCCTTCATCATCAATTCCAGTGCCGCCCAAAGTGTGCGAAAAGCGTCATCCAATAATGTTGCCAACGATTAGAGCAAAGCTACGTTAAAGATCTTTCGAAAATAAGGCTCTACTTGACAACAAATTATACTGATTTTCATTTTTGTAAAAAAAGGTTTTTCACATGAGAATATTTGATTTCACGTCACAGAGTACACCCAAATTTTAACTGAATTAATGAGCATAACTGTTTTCGTTATTTAATTTTTTCTAAGTTCAAATGACGTAAAAACTGGATTTCATGATCATTTTAGCCAGTATTCGTTTACTTCTAGTAGTCATTTACAACAAATTATGATTTGGACATTGATCACATAATGTCGCGCCACTAAGCAATGATTCGTGTTTCAACGGACGATCTCGAGATTTTTATTACACGAGGATCATTATAATTTGTATTTATGTTTTTTTTTTTTGGGTCCTCCAGGATTTAAGAGGAAAATTATAGTTTGATTCAATTATTTATAAATTCCTGTGCTGCCCCCCCCCCCCCCAAGGGAGGAATGTGTAGTTCGTCTTTACGATAACCAGGGGCGGATCCAGGTCTGAATCGCCCAAGCAGCTGAGCGAATTTACTACTACGAATTTCGACGTTTTTAGTTAATTTGCTGTTATGCATTTGACAAAAATTTCCACTTAGTGGGACTCTCTACTTTTATTTACTTAGCTATTTCTGCACAATAATCCCTAATTTATTAATAACGTGTCGACATTCTTATTAGTAGTAAAATCCACTCTGTTTGACAGCCAGCTGCCGAAGCGATATCTTTTGATGCTTTGGTGATCGTTCACATTCAGTTCCCTTCAAATAACCGCTTCACATGAGGCTTTAATGATTTTTAGCATGTTGAAAATCAATATGCAGCAAGGATCGTTTGAATTTTGCTGGTCAAACCACTGATTTTGAAGAGTAAAGCTTGTCCTCAGGGAATCATCGTGATATTCTCTCTATCTTCCTTTAAAAATCAACTTTTCTGAAATCCTGGGGGGGATGTTGTTCCCCCCCGTGGATCCACCCTTGACGATAACAAGTTCTTACAAGTGGATTTACAAAGCCGTTTTATGGAGCCCCCGAAGGCTTCTCAATGCTACACTAAAATGTACGACGTAGACATCACTTTGCTGTAGCACTACAGAGCCGGCTTTACAATCCTAATTCAAAAAAGCGTTACAGAGCCTACTACATTTAAACAGGTTGCTTTGAGGGCTCCTTAAGTTTACTAACATGTGAAGTTTCGTAGCGTTGTGAAGCCATCTTATGGAGCCTCTCTGCGGCTCCATAACGTATACAACAAAACACATATGGCTCCACAATGACCGCCTGCAAAAGACACATTATGCAAGGTTGGCCCCACTTTTGTTCGATGTGTAATCTCTTATAAAATACCAGAAAAACCAATTTTTTCTCAAGATTTTTCAGGATTTCGTGACAGAATGCCAACGAATCTTGCAAATTAAGCATACCGTTGGGAAGCTTGGAAATCGGGCATGTTTTTTTTACGACAGCCGAATGCCGCCTAGGTTCGGGTTGCAGTGAATTTTTGATCGTCACGTCTAATTGCCCGTACTCATAGTTTCACTAAAACATTCGGAGATTCCAACATCTGCAAATACGACGCTGTCTTTAAAATTACAAGTATTCCAATAAATTTGAATTAAAATTCAAGAACAAGAATCGAAATTCGGGCTCTACTAAGGCTATCCCAAGCCTCTGAGGATTCATATGAGACCATAAAAAATGAAACATTTCAAGTACTTTGGGCGCAAAACGGTGAGGGGAAAATGGGCAGGAGCGGTAATTTGCATACCGCCCCCTTAACACCCGGCTGCACAAAAATAAGTAGTCTCAAGGATCTATGGTGGGAGGGTGATGCAAACCGGGGTGAACGCTTGACGTCAACCAATATGTAGTGCGGGGGTAAAATAAGAAACGCCTTCTTCGAAGTTGACATTATGGGGGTTGAAACGTAAAAAGGATTTGCTGACTATGCGGTACGCGGTGACAGGTGGTCCAAGGATGAGGCAAAGAGGATTGTTTCATTTCACTTGTAGTCGACCGCCGTGGTCAACGTTTTGGAATTGGAATCTAATCTATGCTTGTGTAAAATGTCTCGAAGAGCGTTACAGATTTTCCAACTCTCCAAGAGTCAACCGCCAAGGTAGGTACCTAATAATTATTGCGAATAACAATAGCCTTGTTCGCTGATTGCTTGCAGTACAGCAGAAGACTTGACAATTGCTGTGTGGTGAACAGGATGGATGGTTGTTAAATGGTTCCAGTTTGTTTTTTTCTGTTCTGCTGTACTGTGCAGTCAACCGTCACCAAACAGGCCTATTGTTCTGCAAATAATGGACTGTTATTATTATTATTATTATTATTATTATTATTATTATTACTTTTTTGACGTTCAAGGCAGTCAAATGCAACTGCACTCGTAAAGATTTTGCGAAACAACACGTTCTCTGTTATTCCTTCTACTGATTTGCACGGAGAATTATACGGATTTTCAAATGCTATTGTAGGAGGTGTTGAATCCGATGTCATTTACATTGCGAATGGAGGTAGAGTGATATATTTTGCCGTTGTATTTTTTGTGATTTATTGGGTATTCTTCCTGGATCATCTCTTAGAAAACGAAGCCATGACGAAGTTAAAAAAACAATTTGAAAATTATGAATTATGCATGGTGGAATATAAAAAGGAAAATTCTATTTCCCAATATTCCCAAACGGATGCAGATCAATTTGAGAGGAATCGAGTAATTGGTGAGACACAATTCAGAGCGGGCGGTTTTGAGTATCAAAAAACAATTGTGTGATAGTTCATAAAAATTGGATTCTAAAGGCCTATTCGGGCAGTGGACTATCTATTTTTTGTTTTCTAGTAATATTTAAGAACAACAGTAGACATTTACCCCCAAAACACTGTCATTCTCAACTTTTTCTGCGCTTTAAAGTAAGGGCATTTTAAATTTACGGGCAATTTCCTGCTGAGGGGAGGCAAAATGAATGTTCACAATCAACGTTTGTGAAAAGACAAGGCTACTTAATTATTTGTGTTGTAAATATTACCCAGAAATTTGAGCACTTTTTCAAAAAGTTGGCGCTTTTTATAAATTTTAGAGGCGTGGTAGCGTGCCCAACCCGTGCATTACCGAATTTTCTAAATGTTCGCAAGAATTAGCATTTTCCTCAAATTAAGCTGCAAATTAGCGATTTCTCCCAATTTCAGCCGTGAAATAGATATGCATTTCTTATATACGAGTAAAAGATTTTTCGCCATTTCACTCATCAATGAGGAAGTTTCATAGGTCGGAACTTGCAGATAAATTCATGTTTTCTCGTTTGTTTTTATACGCTAAAATAGGGATTATAATGGTCTCTGTTCCTCAAAAAATAGTTTGCTAAAGTTTTAAGAACTACTGCAAGTTTTTTCCTCCCCCCACAATCCCTTTTCCAGTTATGACGTAATTTCCTAATTTTCTTCACTACGGGCATTTACTGAGTCCCTACGTGTAAAGCCCTGTTCACACGATGCAATGTTTGAAGCTATGTTGCATGCTGGTTTTTCAAAAACATCCGGTCACTACCAAGGAACATATGTTTTTAAAAACCCAGCATGCAATATAGCTTCAAACATTGCATCGTGTTAACAGGGCTTAAGTTACTGTTGTTGATTTTTAATTTAAATAATTTGTTTCCATTGGCGATTACAGCTAAGGAATATGCGATATTGATAGTGTGAACCAGCGAGCACAGATAAGAAATAGAGGGAGTGTATTAATACAAAATGTGATGCAAGAAATGTCCACATTTCCCCCTCTCTAATAGTCCAAATTAGGGGGTTATAGAAGGGATGGATGAGTTTTTCATTGACTTATTTGAAGCAAATCTTTCAGAAATTTGTAATTTTCAGATGTGAGTACCGTTTTTACAGTTTAGTGGCAGCAACTGTTTTTATTAAAATCGACTTCAAACTTTTTGTGTCATAACATGTTGTAATGGCGGACGCACACTATTTTTTTCAATCAATTTCGAGCACTTTAGCTAGAAATTGACGGGGGTCCCCCCCGTGATTTGTTACCACTTATGGTATATTTCAGCGTCCCCTGCTCGGTTCATACGAAACTTGCGTTTTCAAAAATTTGAAAATTCAGTAACGCCATAAGTCGTTGTCCCTGCGGGAACATGGAAGTAAAATAGTAAAATGTCAAATCACGAGTTGCTGGACGCAAGTTTCGTATGAACCGAGCAGGGGAACGCTGAAATATACCATAAATGGTAGCAAATCACGGGGGGGACCCCCGTTAATTTCTTGCTAAAGTGCTCGAAATTGATTGAAAAAAATAGTGTGCGTTCCTCATTACAACATGTTATGACACAAAAAGTTTGAAGTCGATAGAAGCATTCCTTGAAAATGTATACTAATTTTTTCCCTTTCTCACGTAGAGATTCGCCAGTGAATTTTTCGCCTTTTTGGAGGGATTTGACATGAAAAATATAAATTGTGTATGTTT
Source organism: Corythucha ciliata (assembly GCA_038030265.1). NCBI lineage: Eukaryota > Metazoa > Arthropoda > Insecta > Hemiptera > Tingidae > Corythucha > Corythucha ciliata. Next base: position 60,506,972 of record CM075941.1, on the reverse strand, counting down.
TCGTCCAAAACTCATTCTGAAAGATTTTTTGGGGTGCTGAATTCAAAAATGGTGCTCATTTTATTGTAGAAAATTTTTCAGTGGTAGTTTGCTTCGTACTGAGGCATAATTTTCGGCTCTATACCAAAAACTACTGCTTTGAGATTTTTTAAACTATTTCTTTCGTGTTTCTCGCACCAATTTACATAGGAATCCATGCCCCACACATCATAATTACGACATTAGTACTTTGACCCTTTAGGGCCATTGTCTCAGTCCTACATAGCCATTAGCGGCTAATATTCTAGGGTTCGTCTATACTCTGCCCACTAACTTCTGATAAAAATTTCATTCCGATCTGGAGGTTACAGCTCCCGGCCCCTCCTTGTGAGCTCCACATGGACTCAACATTTAGCAGTCTTCTTCTACTTTCATAAGTTTAATAGTGACATTTTTGTAGCATGTACTTTTAGGGAGACATTTTTAGGGAGATATAAGCCAAAATCCTATACATTTGCCTAAAAATTTCGAGGTTTTTCGATTACCCCGAAGTTAGCACTGGGCTTTCGAAACAGCAAACTTGGGATTTACACTAGGGGTACCCTCAATGACGACATACTAAAAATTCAGATTTACCGAAGTTTTTGCAACCTTCAATGTCTAAATGTCTATCCGGAGGCGAAGAATAAAAAAAGTATTTACGTTCGCGAGGGATGCATTGACTAACATGGCAAAAGGAAGCGATAGCAAAAAGAATGTTCAGGTCACTTCCCGAAAGGTCGTGTCATGAAGCACTAGAGAGCTCCCCCCTTCTTCTTCAAAGCACTGAATTGGACCTTAAATTTGGTGTACAGCCCGAAAAACGTCACTGTTTGCGAAATGTTCGAAAAAGAAAAAGTAGAAGGGCATTACTGTCCCCATATTCAGCGTCCTATGTTTCAAGAAGAATGATTATACGCTCTATGAGACATTAAGTCGCCTTCACATTTAGCTTTGTTCAAGCTGAGCTGTGGGATTCAACCATCAACGGATTCCGAAAAAAAGTGCAGTAGGTACAAGTTGAGAAATATCAAATTTTCGGGGAAAAATACGCAAACTTCAATTTATCACGAAGTTGAAGAACCGAACTCATTTAGTATACAAAAGGTTCGACGATCGCTTTTCGTGTCACCTGAATCTGGTTCGCAACGATTTGTGTTAAACGAATATTTTAATCTCATTTACTTACTTTACCCCACTGTACTTTAGGCCCAGAACATGCAACTTCATCAGATGCCTTGCATGAGGATTTAATCGAGAGGGCAGATGCATTTCTAGAAACTTGTGAAGAATGTAAGTTTAACATCTCTTTACACAAAGAAAACAAAATAGCCGTATATCTGGAATAACATAAAATATATTTTTTCAGTAAATGAAGACTCTGCTGCACAAATGTCATCTGACAATGTAAAGGAGTCCGGTCCATCATCTATGGATGAAGCAAAGAGCCTTTCAGTCGTCGAGAAAGGTACCTTGTCACAGATAGTTTTCTTCTCTTACAGACTAAGTTTTCTCCTTAGACAAGTCTAACAAGGGGAGTGTCGGTAATGTCCGACGCCGATTTGATCGCCAATTTTTTTATGACTTCTACATCGAAAAATATTGGACCCGTGTCTTCCCGAACTTGCCAATGGGCCCTGTGGGGGCCCCAAAAAATCGTAAAACCCCAAAAAAGTCGAAATTTCAAAATTGTGTTATCCGTCAAATGAGGTGTGTTTTTCCAAGGAAATTAGTGTGGGAAACTCGAAAAAAATGTTTGAAAAAATCCCAGAGTCGTAGTTTTTGGTTTAGAGAGAAAAAATACATCAAAAGACGCCTGCCCACGATGCAAACTACCTTCGGAAATTTTTGTGGAATGAATAGCTCATCATAATTGAATTCAGCATGGCAAGAAACCTTAAAGTACAAATTTTAAAGAAAAAGAACACAATTTTTATTTTCTTGTCTCAAAGACCCACAAAAATGAACGAAAATTCGCTTGAAACCCTCATTTTGAGTGAACAAAAATTGATATCTCAATAAGAAAAATTCCTATCGATTTGAAATTTTTTCTGTAGGGTCACCTAATGAAGAATTACTCTCAATAAATTTGAAGCATTTTAAAAGCTTCTGAAAAATGTGTTTATGTGATTTCATTTCGAAATTCCTAACTCCCCCACAAATTGAGATATAGAATTGGTCTGGACCTCATTTGAAAGCTAATTTTATTGGCTTTCCAGGATAAATAGTAGTTAGGGGGTTTAAGTATTTATTCAACCCGAAAAAACTAGATTTTTGACTAAAATTCACGTTTTCAACAAAATCCCCCTGTGACCAAAAAAGTACGATTTTGCGAAATATTTTCTACGCCAATGAAAAGTGGCTCAGAGTCACTTCGTAACGATTAGAAATCGCGGGTGGTATTTTTATAGTGAACCGTAATTATAAAATAAGGCTCCCCCCCCCCCTAATCACCACATTTCCGCCGATATTTTGACGTTCCCGATCTATTCATGTTAATGCAGATAGGCTCGCCTGGCTGATTTGACGGTTCATTTAGCGATTTCGTGAAATTATTATGAAAATTTATGTGGGACGATGTATATTAAAACACAATGATAATGAAAGGCAGTATGGATGTTTTCCTATTTCAAAAATCAATATGAATAGATCGGGAACGTCAAAATATCGGCGGAAATGTGGTGATTAGGGGGGGGGGAAGCCTTATTTTATAATTAACGGTTCACTATAAAAATACCACCCGCGATTTCTAATCGTTACGAAGTGACTCTGAGCCACTTTTCATTGGCGTAGAAAATATTTCGCGAAATCGTCCTTTTTGGTCACAGGGGGATTTTGTTGAAAACGTGAATTTTAGTCAAAAATCTAGTTTTTTCGGGTTGAATAAATATTTAAGCCCCTTAACTACTATTTTTCCTGGAAAGCCAATAAAATTAGCTTTCAAATGAGCTCCAGACCAATTCTGTGTCTCAATTTGTGGGGGAGTTAGGAATTTCGAAATGAAATCACAAAAACATATTCTTCAGAAGCTTTTAAAATGCTTCAAATTTAATGAGAGTAATTCTTCATTAGGTGACCCTACAGAAAAAAATTCAAATCGATAGGAATTTTTCTTATTGAGATATCAATTTTTGTTCACTTAAAATGAGGGTTTCAAGCGAATTTTCTTTAATTTTTGTGGGTCTTTGAGACAAGATAATAAACATTGTCTACTTTTTCTTTAAAATTTGTACTTTAAGGTTTCTTGCCATGCTGAATTCAATTATGATGAGCTATTCATTCCACAAAAATTTCCGAAGGTAGTTTGCTTCGTGGGCGGGCGTGTTTTGATGTAACTTTTCTCTTTAAACCAAAAACTACGGCTCTGGGATTTTTTCAAACATTTTTTTCGAGTTTCCCACACTAATTTCCTTGGAAAAACACACTTCATTTGACGGATAACACAATTTTGAAATTTCGACTTTTTTGGGGTTTACGATTTTTTGGGGCCCCCCACAGGGCCCATTGGCAAGTTCGTGAAGACATGGGTCCAATATTTTTCTATGTAGAAGTCATAAAAAAATTGTTTTGTGGAAACACTCTACGACCAACAGTGAATTGATGTTTTATTCCATTTAACTTCGCCAAATCCCTTGACATAAACTCAAACTTTGCTGCCTAAAATGTGCCACCCAGGATTTTTGGTCCGGTAGAGCTAATCTCCTGCCCCTAAGATTGGCTATCAATAAATATTCTTCTACCCCTGGTCGCCGAATAGTAAATACTTATGAAACGTTTCAGATCATATCCAAGAACAGCAAGAACCTGCTGTCATGAGCAACCCCGGTCCTGCCAATTCAGATCCAAAACCTCCAGGTATAATCATCGTATCTGAAATATGGTGTCAAACATCGTCAGAAATGTATTTATTTCTCAATATTTTTCTTTTTTTTAGGAAAGAAATGTTCGAGCAAAAAACAACATTTCTGTCAATTCTGCAAAAAATTGATTACTAACTTTGCGAGACACATCGAAAGAAATCACCACGAGGAGGAAATTGTGAAGGAATACCTTCAGATACGTGATAAACAGAAGAAGCGGCTGTTCATCCGAAAAATCATGGGAAAAGGGGATTCAGAATTCAACGAGAAGAACCCGAGCTCCCCGTTAGTTTTAAAATCGGTGAAACAACCTGCTGGTTGCGGTAGAACCAGACTCAGAGAATGCCCATCTTGCAAAATGTTTGTTAGCAAGCACAGCTATTACAAACATATAAAACTGTGCAACCCGCGACAAAGAAGAGCCGAATCGTTTTCAAGTTGTGTGGTTCAGCCAAATGAGCACCTGAAGAAGATCAACTTTCGGGAGGGTCGCAAAAAAGATGCTATTTTTTCCGATCCATACATTGTAAGTTATGGCAATATGCTTGCATCAAAATATCGGGGTGAGGGGCAAGAAAAATTTATCGCAATGCAGTTGCGAACTGTGGCGACGATTGTTTTGGAAATGAAATCCTCGGACGAAGAAGATCCCAGAATAACAGATGCCTTGTCATGTTACCACCCTAAAAAATATTCATTGTTTCTCAACGCAGTTGCGAAAATCGGCGGCATCGGTGAAGGAGAAGGGGGTGGATTTCTACATCCATCAATTGTCGACCAGTATGGACGAATTTTCCACCGCTTTTCGAAACATGTGGTTGCCGAGCAGCTCATGAATTCGGACCGACGCAGCGCTGACACTGTTGAAACTTGGAGTAAACTCTATGAAACAACTTTCTCAGACAGAGTGGGAAGTATATCACGTAAACAAGCCGACCGAAAAACTTTCATGGCGAGGCAGGCGATCCCTATAATGGAAGACGTCATGAAATTCATTAATTTTGTCAAATTAGAGCTACAGGCGACCGTCGACAGTCTGGCAAGTGGTTTCAACGAAGATGCGTACTATAAGCTCGAAAAAATCATGCTACTCAGACTGTGGGTATTCAATAGAAAGAGAGTGGGAGAAATTGATAGGCTATCTCTCCAAGATTGGCAGAATAGAAAACTCATTAATCAAGAAAGCGACGAATTCCAAACATTGCTTCCTTCTGAGCAACTATTCGCAACCTCTTTTACGAGAATGGTTGTAAAAGGGAAGTTGGGCAGGCCGGTGGCCATGCTCGTCTTAAACGAAGACGAACATCACTTTGAGACGATTATCAGCATGAGGCCAAATGCTAGAATACCAGACTCAAATAAGTATCTGTTTGCCAAGGGCAATACTTACATTGAGGGAACTGCTGTCATGAGAGATTTTGCGAGTAGGTGTGGAGCGACGGACCCTTCTCTCATAAGGGGAACCAAACTTCGTAAACATTTAGCTGTTTCGATGCAGTATGTTAACCTTACAGAAACGGATCTTCGAGAAGTGGCTGAGACTCTGGGTCACACTCTCAACACCCATCTTCAATTTTATCGGCATCCCATTTCCGCGAAACACTTAGGGAGGGTGAGTAAGCTCCTGGTGGCTCTCGATGAAGGAAACATCACGAAATATAGGGGAAAAGACCTCGACGACATATCCTTCGACAATTTCGGCGCTGATGCTTTCACGGAAGCAGACACAAGCTCTGCTAGCCGTTCAGTGCCCAGCAGGTCTCCTTCAACAAGAGCTGAAACCCCAACTCCACACTCACCAGACCAATCCGCTCCAGGAGTTTCTCCCACGATCCATCAATCTCCCACAATCCAGACTTTCGACGTTGGGACCCCTGTCAACATTACACCACGAGCGGTTAGTGACCCCATCGAGACCCCTGTCCACGCTGAGCTCTTTCTCGAAGAACCCGTGGCAGGGCCATCAACCCAATCGCAGGACAGCCCACAAAAATTCCCCTTGGCTCACCGAGCCACACGAAAAGGAGGACTTCGAGTATACTCATCAACATCATCAGACAGTTCCGACAATAGCATCTCCGCACCACCAGTACGTAGCGAAAATTTAAGGGGGAACACTCCTGGGCGGAAAAGGAGGTTCGCGAGAAGAACTGGTGGCACTAGAATGTGCTGGGACAAATCTTTAAAACTTGGGTTAAAGAAACACTTTTCGACTAATTTGATGCAAGCTATAGTGCCCAGTGCATACGAATGCCAAAAGGCAATTCAGGACCTTGTGGCAAAGTTTCCCTCCCTTAAAAATACGAGTCCTAAAAAGGTCAGGGCGGTTATTTCCAATATGATTGCAGAAGAGCGGAGAGGTAGGATTAAAAAACGAGAGAAAAGACGGGGGAAAAATTAAAAAAACCAAAAGCAATAGAAACGTGGACCTTTCATTATTGAAGTTTTATATTGTAATTTTGTATTGTGATTTTATATTGTAATTTTATACTGTGATTTTACATTGTCATTTTGTATTGAAATTTCATATTGCAATTTTATATTGTAATTGTGTGTTGTAATTTTAATTTGTAATTTTATATTGTAATTTTTTATTGTAAAAAACATATTCTGCTCTCACTTTATGGGTGCATATACATATTTATCAACTGGCAATAGAGGGTGATGTTTGTTGAAAAAATGAATTTGTTTATTCAAGTCTAATATTATATTTGCCTTTCAAGTTTTAGCCCTCCTACTTTGCACGCACTGAACAAAATAGTTCGAGAGCCAGCAACAACCCCATTCAGCTGGAAATGCGCTGGGCGCTTCAAGAGCCCAAAGAAGATGGCCTTCTCCCGACATGCACCATCAGGAAGTTCAAATTTAGCCGCGGATTTTCCCCAGTCAATCCCGAATTATGGTTTTCCCTAAATTTTAGCTGCTAATGAGCATGTAAATTGTTTCAATTCTACCGATGAATTACAGCTCTACTGCTCTACATCTCAATCATTTTAGTCGTGCACCATCCGCCAAGTCGAGAAAAATTATAGTTGAACCACATTTTAATGAAACCAGAAAATCAATAAAACAATTTGTTTTACATTATGATATGGTTCATATCCATCTGGAAATTTTGTAAAAAAAGTTTCATTAAAAAGTGGTCGAGTTATAGAATGAAACAATATTCGAGTTGTCACAACATTCAATGTGATTGAATTGTAAAGCCGCCATCACATGTGGTCTGATAAAAGCTTGGCTTTGAGCTGTAGCCAATCAATGAGGAACCCGCGTTTGATATTTCATTGGATACAGCTCAAAGCTGAGCTTTTTTCCGATCACATGTGAAGGCGGCTTAATTGCCCGTCAATGTGGTGACTACTCGAATACTGTATCAATCTAATTACTACGACACAAGACGCGAAAAACGTAATTTTCATCATTATAGTGGTTACTTGGTGTACCCGCTTCCATCTTTCAACAGGAACATTACTTATTATGGATTATCGTATCAGCTTTGATGGCGCCTTTCGCTGGTGCATAACGGGTGCAATCTATTCCATCCGTCAAATCGCAGAAAATCTCTGCTTTGAGGCTACCCCTCCTCAGTTTTTCACCTGTTTCAAGATGATCCACCTGATAATTGTGGTGGTGCCTATTGGCGCACATCGGGAGACGTCGATCGGCTTAGTCAATATGTGGAAATTTCAAATAGGGGGGGGGGGTGGCCAGAAGTTAGCCCACAAAATGAAAATTGCGTTTTCATTTTAGCCCTTGAACCAGCCCCATAAGAGTATACACGTATTTTCTCGTAGGTTTCGAAGATGGTAACTTATGGCTCAGTAATTAAATTAACGTCTGCCATACGAAAGCGGTTGCTTTAAAAAATGGCGACTATTCTTATGGTCAAAATTTTGCGAATCACAGCACATATTTTGTCATGAACGACGGACGGCGTGCAGTGTACTACGGACAAACATTCTTAACGGAAGTAATCGGGTTGTGGTCAGACAGAGAGAGATAGAAAAAAAAGAAGTAGACCCAGTGGATGGGAGTGTCTAATTTACTGACCCAGAGTTTTCTCTACTGACCGGGTACTTAAAATGATCGTATCGAGTTGAAATTTAGCTCACGATTTACGCGTAGACCACTACGCCTTGCCTACAAATTTTATCCCGATCGGTTAAGGAAAACTCTGGAAATTCAGGAAAATCCTACTGACCAGGGGGTTTTCTCTACTGAACGGAGGGTTTTCTCTACTGACCGGGTACTTAAAATGCTCGGATCAAGCTGAAATTTGGCACACAATTTACGCGTTGTCTACAAATTTTATCTCGATCGGTTCAGGGAAACTCGGGAAATTTAGGAAAATCCTACTGACCAGGGGGTTTTCTATACTGAACGGAGGGTTTTCTCTACTGACCGGGTACATAAAATGCTCCGATCGTGCTGAAATTTAGCACACAATTTTAAGCGTAAACCAATACGCGTTGTCTACAAATTTTATCCCGATCGGTTCAGGGAAACTCGGGAAATTCAGGAAAATCCTACTGACCAGGGGGTTTTCTCGGAGGGTTTCCTCTACTGACCGGGTACTTAAAATGCTCGTAATGAGCTGAAATTTGCCACACGATTTACGCGTAGGCTACTACGCCTTGTCTAAAATTTGAAGACAAGGCGTAGTGGCCTACGCGTAAATTGTGTGCCAAATTTCAGCTCGATCCGAGCATTTTAAGTACCCGGTCAGTAGAGAAAACCTTCCGGTCAGTAGAGAAAACCCCCTGGCAAGTACGATTTTCCTGAATTTCCCGAGTTTCCCTGAACCGATCGGGATAAAATTTGTAGACAACGCGTATTGGCCTACGCGTAAATTGTGTGTCAAATTTCAGCTCGATCCAAGCATTTTAAGCACCCGGTCAGTTGAGAAAACTCTGGGTCAGTAAATTAGACACTCCTCAGTGGATAACCCATGAAAGACAATATGAATTCATATCGTCTATAACGTTAGGACTAGGTCTTGAGGATGATTTTAAATAAATTGAATGCTTGGCCGTAGTCTACTTCTTTTTTTCTCTGTCTGACCACAACCAGATAACTGGTAATCCATTGCATTTCTCTGGTCGATATACATAGTCACTCACGAATATTCCAAAAATCTAATCTAAACAAGAAATGTTTGGTGGTGGGTTTTAAAAATTTTTTACTGACTTAAAACATAGGTGAGTTATCAGTGGAGGATCCATGATATTACATTGGGAGGAATTTCACCATGAATATCATCTACCCTTTCTCTTTATGAAACAGCGTCCTAGCATTTGATTGAGCATGCATCCCGGCAGACCCCTTATTTCGATCAAATGTATCCGATATTTAGCGTTTGTCTCAATTTTAGGAGCACTTTTTCACCACTTTAGCGTCGAGTTAGCGTTTTCCTTCATTTTCTTCATTCTTGACGCGAAATAGTTACCATATTTCGTCAAATTTAGTCGCGGATTTACCCCATTTAATCCACGAATAATTGTTTTCCCTAAGTTTTAGCTGCTGATGAGCATGTACATTATTTCAATGAATTGCATTTTACAATTAATTGCAGCTCTACAGCTCTACATCTCAATCAATTTTAGTCGTTAACAAGCGAGTTTTAGCTAACATGTATCGTTGAATTAGCCTTTTTTTAATTTCATCATCACTTTTCTCAATTGGTCGACAAATAAGCGCTACTCGGCATTGCTTAAATGATCAAGAAAATTCCAGCACTAACCCAGGATTCTAAAGCCTCATTTAAGTCTCCCAGAAATTCTGCCCGCACGTGCACATCCCCTTCTTTCAAATTTTACGTCTGAAATAACTGCAAAACGTACTTAAACTTTTACCTTGAAGATTCAAGCACTTTTGACGACTTACGCACGAGCAGAATTTTCTGGAGATTCAAATGAGATCTTGAATCCAGAATTGGTGCAGAAATTCAGTGATAATTTATACAATGCCAATTAAGCATTGTAGGGGGACGAAGAAATATGGAAAACTCTCCCTTTCGGCGAATTTCCGATTCACAGACGACAACAGTAGATTAATTATTTACTTTTAGGCCCACTTTATAAATTTGTAGATTATAAAGTTTAAAGGACTGGTTGAGCAAAATCATCTGCGAACCACAACGAAATATTTGATCATGAAACAGATGACTGTTTTATTCAGCTCTTTATTCAACGATCTTCAAAGCGGGCCTTGGGGTTTTTGGAACAAGACTTGGCCACATATAAAATATTGGAGCACAAGCCCGTACTCGTAGTCGCTACTCAAGTTGAAATTCTCCTAAGTAAAAATCAAATCAGTTATTTATTTTATTTTATTTTTTTCAGAAAAATCGTCTGTTTGGACGCCCAATTAGGGAAATAAAAGTTTAAGAAATGTTTATGAATACAGGCCTTAATCTTCCAGTATTAATTAATTTCAAGCACTGCCCAAAGATCAACCAACTGAACATTACAAGGCTTTTTCCAATATTAGGTAACATTTTACAAGCGTGGCCTTTTCTTTATTCTTCCCTTTTTCCTGTGGAAAAGAAGAAGAAGATGGAAAAGAAGAAATAAATAAATCAATCCCAAATTCTAAACGTTAGTTGAGTGTGACTTGAAAAATAATAAACGGAAGCTTTAATGGGGTGAAGTATATTGTTCGACCAGTGCTACCAACGTGCAGGACGGATTTGCCGAAGCAAAGATGGGCGTAGGAACTCCGGAGGCTCTATAGGGGGGAGAGCTCCAGTCGGAGGCTCTAATGGGGTTGAAAGATACGAACCGGAGTTCGTAACGGGTAAGTATTACCGTCATTAGGACCTCCTCATTGGAGACTCCGGCGGAGGCTCTAACGGGTAAAAATGAGGTCCTAATGGGGTCTAATATTCCTATATATAAAGAAATATATATATGAATTCCGGAAACCACTAAATTCGTGTTCTAGAGGTTCTGAAACATGAAAAAAACATGCCATGACCCATGTTTGCCACCATCACGACGAGACCAATAGTGCATTTTTCAGAATGAAATGCACTAAAAAAATATATACTATAGGATACAATTAGGATTTTTTCCTCGAACAGTTGCTGATGAATAAGCCATGTCCAAAGATTAAGCCGTTTCACTCGGGAGTCAATGTAAGAAACATCGAATCGACAACAGCACAGCTGATGAAGAATTACCCTGATGTATTCGAGCCATCAGTTGGATGCATTGCAAATTTACAGAGCACTCTCGAAATGAAGGAGAATTTCAAACCCGAGTTATGAGAGAAATCCCCCTGCACTTATTGGAATACGAAACCCGTGCGAAATGACTAGATCAGCTAATTAAAGAGAGATAAATAGCCAAGAAAAATAGAGAGTAAGTTAGTCGATAGAGGTAACCCGTAATGTTAAGTTGTGTTGAAAAAAAATAAAGTTTTTTTTTTTAAAACTGTTTTCACGAGCTAACTCATACAACTGGCGCCCGAACAGGGACTGGCTAAAAATGTGAGTGAAAATTCGGCAACTTTTTGTGAAAGAAAAGTTAAAACTAGTTATACGGCGTGACCAATTGTCCCGCCATCTCTCGGAAATTCAAAAAGCATACAAGTGCAAGCAAAGTCAAGCAAAATGTGATCGTTCCCACTTTCGCCGCTTTCTCCGCCGAAAAAGCCAAAAAGAACAACAATTTTCGAACATCAACCTTCGAAAATATTGGACCTTCTCGCTCGATAACAAAGACCCCCGAGTCCCGAAAAGACCTCGAGAATCAATAACTTTACTAACGAACTATCGAACATTCAATTGAGAAAGAAAGCTGTGGTGAATTCCCCAGTTTATTCTCATCAAGTTCGTTTACGTTACTCCTCGGGTTAAAGACTTTGCGTGCGGTGGTCAATTCCCCCGGACCGTCTTCTTTCTCGGCATCGTCTTCGCAGCATCGACTCTCTCGTTTTAGTAGTTGTAAGTTTGGTATTCTTTTCTTCCCATTGTTATAGTTTTAAACTCAAGAAATAAGACTCTAATCTAAATAATCGTCGAAAAATAGTAATCTATATAAAATATTCACTCTAAACTAACTACTACTAAATAATAAAAATGGCAGCTAGTAGGCAAATTCGTAGAGAAGATTATGATCATTTACCGTTGTATGACGGAAACCCCACGGAACTTGTATATTTTGTTTCGGCACTGACAATCATTCTTAACGCGGTATGTGCCAATGACAACGCTGAGAGAGCGCAAAACCACGCTCTTCTTATAAGTAAAGTTAACACGAAATTAACGGGATCTGCGCAATCCTTAATCCTTACCCGGGAAGTATATTCTGTACCTGCGTTACTCCAACTTCTAAAATCAAATTTTGCAGGTGCAAGAACACTCGAATCTCTAAAATCCTAAATTTATCAAGCTAAACCTCTTCCTAAAGAAACTCCAGCGGAATACCTAAACCGTCTGGAAGGTATAAGACATCTAATTTTCGCTGAACCAGGAATAGATGGAATAGAAGGAGATATTTTTAATTCAATTATGGAAACTACTATAAAAGAAATTATCCATCATTTGTACTCCACCCTACCTTGGCAACTGACCAATCATATAATGACATTCAATCCAGAAAATTTGATTGAATTTAGAAATATCTTGAACACAAAATCTAGTTTTATTACCGAACATTTGAATCGAAAATTTCACTCAAATGATAATTTTAACAATACGAAGTTTAGTAACAACGGTAAATACAACAATTCTAACCCACAATTTAATCAACGAAATGTGGCCCCTCAAGTTTTTCAACAACAAAGGCAATTCCAAAATCCCCAAAATTTTCATTTTTAAAAACCTTCAGCTTTTCAACAACAACAAAGACAATTTGAAAATCCCTAAGCTTTTCAGCAGCAGAGACAATTCCAATCCTTTCCCCAAAATTATCAAAATCCACAACAAAGAAATTATGTAGGCAGTGGCCAAAACACTGTATCGATTAGAACGCAAAATAGCAACCCCAATCGAAGAAATTATTCTCCAGCACGTGAAATTAATTATTTAAGCAATCCGGCCAATCACAATCAATACTATCCTCAAGAATACCAAGATTTTGCCTCCTTGTCAGGTCAACCACCTAGTGAAAGTTATCAAGATTTTTCAAATTCTCAAAGTTATCAATTTGACCCGAATCCCCAAAATCAAGGCAACCCCTTCGAAGATCAACAGCCAAGTCAAACGATGAACCAGCCTTTTCTCAATGGCAGTGGTCAAATGAACCGCGTAAGCCCGACAGAAACGGACCAAAATTATAACTTAACTTCGTAGGAAAGTCCCTACCGTACGCCCAAGACAAATTTAATCTAAAATGGCTAATTGACACCTGCTCAATTAGCAAAATTACATCCACCCTGAGATAATTACTGCAAAAATTCCGAAATTCAAGGAACATTTTATTGTTAGCACTATAGAAAAAGAATTTTTAGGCAATTGTATGGTCCTGTAAAAACTTCCGACCATACCTGTACGGTCAACATTTCACCATAAACACCGATCATAAACCCCTGCAGTGTCTAGCGAACATGAAAGATCCCCACGGCAAAATTCTTAGATGGAAATGCCAGCTATCAGTAGGGATGGACACGAGCCGGGCCAGAGCTGATTTTCGTTTCGGGCCGGGCCGAAAATTTATCGGGCCCGGCCCGTCCCGGCAGCCCGAAAAAAGTTAAGTCCCCTCGAACCTGACTGGCAAATAATTGAATCCTTAAAAATGAAAGTACAATATTATTGCTTCAAAAATTCGTGTGGATTGGTATTTAGTTATTTTCCATACTGTCTGAATCTTCACAAGTTCACATGGCTCACTTTTTCGTATTTTGTACTCAGTTCTCTGCATAAATTCTGTGCTACTTTTGTACAATGGATACGAGTGGTGATGTTGAGTTTGAAGAGGAGAAAAGTTGTCCTAAGAATGTCAAAACAAAAAGCAAGTTTATTGATTTTTTCGAGTTCTCCGGGCCGAGAGAAGAGAGAACTGCAGTATGTAGTCTCTGCAAGAAAAAAAAAATTGGCTAAAAATTTAAAATAAAGCACTCGACAACTTCGAACTTAAAGAGGCATTTGTTCAAAAAACATGCGGCTGAACATGAAGCAATGTACCAGAAGAAACGATGTGAGGAGCCTCAGGCTGGAACCAGTACTTCAGAATCGCAGCTTCAAGTCGAGGTAAGTTAAGTTGTGTTGTTTCCTTTTTTTTATACATTACCCCCCTCAATTCAATTCAAAAGATATGTTTCTCTGCCACGGTGTGACAGCCATCAAGATATTCTGAGGTGGTGGCAGCACCACCAATCATCGTTCCTGGTATTGAGTGCCATGGCACGAGATTTATTCTCTATAACTGCAACCTCAGTGCCCGCAGAAAGACTTTTTTCAAAAGCAGGACTGGTGTTAAGGAAAGCTATAAATCGGCTTAACAGTGAGTCAGCCCGAAGCATTCTCTGCCTCAATTCATGGATGAATTTTAAAACTTTAAATGAACGATACGACGCCTGAGTTTTTTTCACGACTTTTTCTTATTTTTTGTTCCTTGTTTTTTGCTTATATATTTTTTTTCGTTTCTTTCATTATTCAACTATATGTAATATAATTGAAACAGCTACCATAAACAGGGTGCTTGTAGTGGAGGGGCCAGTAAGTAGAATTATATGACACAACCGTTTTTTTCCAACTACTTCTTTTAATCTTTAACCAGAAATTTATACCGTGGGCTTGATCGCAGTGCAGTTCCGACCAGTTCTTGAATCTTCCACGCATACGTGGTTGCGATTTTATAATATTCAAATACCGCCCGAATATTCACAACCGCCGCATCCACGGGACGTTCAATAACTGTTAGGAACTGTACGGTGAATAAGCCTTGTGTTAACGTAAACTCGATCCAGTTGTCTTCTGTAGTTCTTTAAAATGCATATGAAACACGCTGAAATAGTTCCTTGCAGCTTGGGGCTGGAAGAAAAAGAAAAAAAAAAAAAAAGAAAAAAAAAAAAAAAAAACTGCCCGGGGTCCGGCATTCGGGCCGGGCTGTCATATTTTGGATCGGGCCGGGCCAGAGATATCAAAACTCGGGCCGGGCCCGAATCCATCCCTAGCTATCAGATTACAATTTTACAATCAAACACACAAAAGGAAAAAATAATGACGTAGCAGATGCTACGTCCCCCTCATGAAATTAATGCGATGGAAAATGAAGAAAACCCTGATGAAGTAATTGACAACTTTTTAAATTCTATTAATTCCCCCGACCTATCAAATATAGATGAGTTAGAAACATTTTTGAACGACAATGATAATGACGACAACAACAGCTTAGTAACCATCCATTCTCAATTAAGTTCTACTGGCAATATAGTTTTGATCGATGACCTAACCAAATGCGTTAATTTAGAAAAACACCAAATTCTTATACAAAGAGGAAACCCCGAAATACATAAAACCCTCAGCCTCTTTGATTCAACGAAAAAAAGATATATTTGGAATGTCTCTTGGCCATACGCTAATGACCTTGAAGAACACTGCTTAGAATTCTTGGACCCCAATAGATCATACGGAGTTTTCTGCTCTGATCAACAAACTATAGAAAACGAAATTCTTGATCAAATATTCTTAAAACTTCAATCCATAATTGAGAATAAAATCCCTTCGGTAAAAATAAATGATACAAAAATCTAAATATCGATGTAGAAGAAAAGGAAGATCGAATAGAACTAATCACGAATGAACACTGCGGAAAAACCTGCCTCAGAGGAATAAATGATGTGTAGGTACCTAAATCTAAAGAAAAAGAATTATTGGCCTGGAATGCCAACAGAAATAACTAAATTCGTAAATAACTGCAGCACATGTAAACAAGTCAAATATGACAGAAAACCCCCCAAACCAGAATTCAAACAAACCCCTGCTCCAGACAAGCCATTCGAAAAATTGCAAATGGATATTCTTTTTTATAACAACGCTCTCTTATTAACCCTGATTGATTGCTTCTCAAAAAAATTATTCGCATATAAACTCAACAACAAAAATGCAGTTGAACAAATTGAAGGCATATTTCGGTACTTTCCCGGCGCCCCTAGAAATTCAAGCAGACAATGGAGCCGAATTTGTAAATAACACAGTTAAAAATTTTCTCGAATACAATAACACTAACCTCTATCTAACAACAACTAATTATCACAACTCAAACGGATTAATTAATAGAGCACACTCCACTCTTTTAGAAATACTGAATATTATAAGAACCGAAAACAAAGACATATCCACGTCAAATTTAATACACCTAGCCCTCAACGCATATAATAACTCACCCCTAACGAAATAACGTTTGGCATAACCAAGCCCACCGAACCTAACACAAAATTTGTAATGGAACAGAAAACTAACGAATTCCATAAAGAAAGACATCTTATTAACAAGGCTATAAAATAAATTATTGAAAAAGAGAAGGAAGACAGAACCTCTCAACTTAATAAAACTCGTGAAAAAATTGATATTCCTGAAGGTGACGTATGTATCAAAACTTACGTTAGGAATAACGCTAAAAATAATTATAAGAAAGCACATTACAATAAAGAAGAAAATGAAATAAAGATAGGCAAGAAAAAGGGTAAAGTTCACCCAAACCAAATTAAAAGACCAAGAAAATGGGAAAAACATACCGACCAAAGCCTACATGGTCTGTCTTCCTTCGATGAAGTGCGTTTGCGTCTGGAAGTAGTTTCAGTTGTACCTCCGGACGCTGCAGATGGCGAGCAGCCGAAACCGGTTCGTTTTTAACGCACCTCAACGAGGGAAGACAGACAATGTAGGCTCCTACGGCTACAGCTTTTTGCATGCACTACCGACTAACCCTCGTAGTTTAAGCGATCTCACTAACAATTTTAATTCTATAAGCCTCGACCTTCAACAGCCGATTCGGCCTTCAAGTGTGAAATTTCGCACATACACCGCTGAAATATTTTCAGCCCACCGGGCAAAATTGACGATTCAGTAAAATACAATGGCATTGAATCATAAGATGAGCTATACATCACGTCAGCACTTCATGTTTCCGGTCTGGCTTCAAAGAGTTAAAAAGAAAAGACCCAAAAAAAAATCCCGGATCACTGCACCTGTTGATTCAAAACATTCGACCTCAATGAAGTCTTTTTGCCATCGAGGGCGCTCTCCTCAAGCAATTAATCTGGACTAAGTGGGTTGTGATCGGTGCATCTCCTGAGCCTATTGGCCGCTGAGCTGCTCAAAATGTTCTAAAAGAGTCATCTGGGCCAACTCTTCATGCCAAAAGGAACGTCAGTGAAGAGAGGATTTCCAGTCCACGGGATTTGTTTGTCACTCCTTACATCACTTGACTTTGTACAGTGCACACCTATTATCGCGAGCGGCGACAGTCTTTTAATTTATATAAGTACCTATATATTTCTTAATTTCCTTTTATATTAAATCGGACTTCGCTTCCGCTCGAACGAAATGAGCTCAACCTCCGACGGTTTTGTTACCATTCCTATTACGTCAAACAAAAGACGCAAAGTTGTGAATAATTCATTAAATCGCGGCCCCTACCTACAGCTAACAAATTTTCGCCGTTGTCGGATGAAGACATTGATTCTGAGAACAAGTCAAACGGACGCAGAGAGCCCCTATACCCAGAAAGCGGCAGGTAAAAAAAATTTCTTCCACCAATCAGTCCACGAAACAGTCGTTTCGTTATTCGATTGATTTGTTTAGTTTTGAAATGACGTACGGACAAGTAAAGTATTGCTTTATTTTGTATAATTTAATCACTGGGAGTACAACGCCATCCATCCATCTTTGATCAGCTTCTGGTTGGTGCGATCTTGGTGTTAGATCACATTCCTCGTCGCTCTGTGTGAGGATCGAGCTACCCATGGAATTGTTGGATGACGATGAAGAGGATCTTATCGAAATGATCAATTCGTCGACATTGTTTTCTAATATTCCCTCTTTGATCCGCTTAGTGTGAGCAATCACTTTTCTCCAGTCTTCAGGAGTCACCTTATGAACGAACAGCGGCTCTTGTTAGTCTCTCTACCTATTTTAAATGAACAGTTCCATCATGTTTGTTTAATAATATATATGTAAGTTAAGTCCGCCGCGATATATGTAAGTTAACCATTAGATCTAGTTTCCCCCCTAAACAATAGTAGACACGTAAGCACCTTCTTAGTAGTAAGATATCTTTTAATATGTAAACAATAACAACCCCCACCTTCCTTTTCTAGAGAATGAAACTCCCTGCAACCCATTCTGAAGGGTTACCCATCCAACTGAAAGAAACAAAATAAAAGTTTTGAAATTATTTAATCAATTGAGATTAGAACATTTAACCCTAGAATGGAAATATGGAGTAAATCTTACTCATCTCAATGTTCAGTTGGTATCACTGGCTATGCACAGGTAGGTGGCGCCGCCTAGGTCCTGCTATGCTTCACCCAGGATGTCTAGTCAGTAACGCGTGTGTAGTGGTGATGTTCTGACTGTTCTTGTTGCAGTACCTACCTCGTTTCTCAAGGTCAGTAAGTAAAAATTACTCAATGTTTCCAATAACGTAGGTGATGAGGAGTCGGAGTGACTCACTGTTTCCATTAGTGTACCTACTAACGGAGTAATTCTTATCCATTGTTTCCTTTCAACGATCATTCAAATGAGTCATGAGTACTCATGATTTTCATCCATGGCATCCACGATTATGATAAAATTGCGGCAGTTGTAATTATGTAGCATTGAACTATTTTGCCAGCATTTTGGCACTTATTGTAGTGTGAATCAATGAGAATAACACCTCGTATTTTTCTTCCACTACAGGTTCACACCATGGATAAGAGGAAGTATTCCAACCCAGAAGATATCCGGAGGGTGATGCAAGAACTTTCGGATGAAGAAGATTCAATCCCTATTGACAGCTCTGATGACGATGGTGAAGAGGATAATCTCGAATGGGCAGATTCTGGAGGAGGGAGTACTACTTCTTCAGGAAGTGATTCAGACTTCGAACTACTGCAGGCTGGAGAGATAGAAGATTTGATTGATGTTTCCGTGCAAAATGCTGTTGAGGAGGGTGAAACAAGTACAGGTGTGAAGAAGAGGAAGGCCTCAGCTACTCGTAAGCATCAACATTCTCAAGGTCCATCTCAAAAGAAACCCAGGAAAGCAGCTGAAAGTGAAGAAGAGACAATCATAACAATTGATACTGATACTGTTCGTGGGAAGGAAGATAAGGATGGCAACGCTTTTGTATGGAATGCTCATTCCGTCCAACGAACAGGCGGAAAAACAGCAGCAAGAAACGTGGTGCACATCTTACCTGGACCATGCTCGAATGCAAGAGGTGCTGTTGAACCAATTGAATGTTTCTCATCATTCATTACTGATAATATGTTAGAAATCATAAAGCAACACTCAAATGAGGAAATTGCTCAATACCGAGCTAAATACAAAAACAAGGAAAACAAAACGCTTCAGGACATTGTCTCCTTGGACGAGTTGAAAGGGTTAATTGGGATGTTGATCTATGCAGCTGCCAAAAAGGACAACCATCTTCCAACGACAACGCTTTTCAATAAGTCGCATTGTGGAGACATGTATCGAACTGTTATGTCTATAAAGAGATTCGAGTTTTTGATAAGATGCCTTCGTTTCGACGATAAATCAACTCGTTCGGATCGACTTGAAGAAAGCAAACTCGCCCCAATATATCAAATTTGGAATTTGTTTTTGCAGAACTAATTACAAGCCAGGGTCACATCTGACGATTGATGAGCAACTCGTTTCATTCAGAGGAAGATGTTCATTTCGCCAATATATGCCAAATAAACCGGCCAAATATGGCTTGAAGAAGATATTGATGTGTGACTCTTCGACAAAGTATATGGTAGATGGAATTGCATATTGTGGAAAAGGAACTCTACCCGATGGATCTACAGCTGATTTGTACGTGAAGAAATTGGTGACGAGTGTGAAAAATTCAAACCGAAATGTGACCTTCGACAACTGGTTCACTAGTGTGCCACTAGTGTCAAAGCTTTTGAAAGAACATGGTTTGACAGCATTGGGTACAATAAGGCGAAACAAACGAGAACTACCACCAGAGTTTGTGGATCCCAGCTACAAAAAAAGGAAAGTTGGATCCTCCCTATTCTTGTTTCATGAGGATATGGCTGCAGTGTCATACAAATCTAAACAAAATAAATTAGTAAGTTTGGTTTCCTCCATGCATGACCAACCAGATTTGCATCCATTTAGTAAGAAGCCTTCAATGATACACACCTATAACGCTACTAAAGGTGGAGTGGACACCCTTGATCAACTTTGTTCGAACATGTCATGTAACAGGAAAACTAAACGTTGGCCATTATGCTTCTTTTATAACATATTGAATCTGGCATGCGTTAATGCCTACGTGGTTCATAAGCATAATTTCTATCGAAAAGATTCAAACGTAAATGTTAGCGGATCGTCAACTCGAAAAAAGAAGAAGAATCTTACTCGCATGGACTTCATGTTCAAGTTGTATGAACAACTCACCTCTGATTGGAAAACACAGAGGTTGAATTTCCGACTGACTAAGGAGCTACGAATGGCCATAGAGGGAAACTTGGGGTTGGATTCTTCATCTTCAGTAGCTCAAGAATCTCACGATCAGGCAGCACAGGAACCAAAAAAAAGGAAGTACTGCGCTTTTTGTCCGTCATCACTCAGGAAATATACAACAACATTTTGCAAACGTTGCAAGAAAGCAATTTGCGGACGTCACCAAGTTAAATCTTGCGAGGACTGCTCTTAGATAGGTATCTTCCTTTATATAGTACCTACAAGTTTATATACCTACGTGATAGCGGTACAGCGTTTAGATCAAAACGAATATTGTTCTAAAGACACTTCATTATTTTTTATACAAGACTGAAGCAACAATTTTTTGATAATTTTTAGAATATTACTCGTATTTTACTAAGAGATTATAAACTCTAGTCTAACGAAAAGAAACTAGAAAGAATTTTTGAATATATTTTTATATTGCGTACGACTTACTCAATATAAATTGTGGATGTGACATTGACCAGTCCATATTTGTTTTCCAATTCGGTGAAACGCACTCGTCTGAATTGTGATACCGTCATTTATTATTATGGTAATTTTTCTGGTATTATCATAATTTATGAACCAATAGATTTGTCTGTGTTCGTTGAAAGGGGTACATATATCAGATTATGGTTTTGTTTTATGATATTCTCATTGTTCAAAATGTTATTTCGTGAATTATTGAAAGTTGAAGGTTCCTAAGCCTAAGTCATTTACTTTTTTTCAGAGTTGAGAAATTTTATGTAATGTTCAATAATTAGCGTTCACATGGTTAATTGAATAAAAATACAGTTATCTGAGCGTAGTTCATTCATATTTCCTTATTACACAACTATACTATGAAAACGAAGGAGGGAAAAGGGACTTCTGCTCATCGGAGTAAAATTTACTCAATGTTTCCTTTAAAAACCTATCGGATGACGTTTCCATTCTAGGGAAGAGGAACAAAATCAACTGGAAAAATTATTGATTGACTATTCAGAAATATTGTATGGTGAAAATGAAAAATTGAGTACAACGAGTGAAATAAAACACATTATCCGTACTACGGATGACAGTTTACACCAATTCTTACAGGTACCCCGAAGTTTATAGGACAGAAGTCCAAAACCAAATTCAAAAACTATTAGATAACGAAGTTATACAACCATCAAATTCCCCTTATAATGCCCCTTTATGGATCGTCCCAAAGAAGAAAGACGCTTCAGGGAAACAAAAATTTCGTTAGTCACCCAACTAACAATTCGACTTCGGTAGTACTTCGCGTAAGTCTAACAGAAGCTGTTTACAGAAGCACAACTATTTCTGAAAAACTTGCAATAGCGTCCAAAACCAAAAAGGCTGAAGGTTTCCATTATTACCGAAGTTGTAGAGAGCTTCGGATGGACCTGTAAAGCTAGGGCCACACATGCGGCATTCGCCGAGTGCCGAGTAAAGTTTCGCCGAATCACGAATAGTGTGGCCGGGCACTCGCTATTCGCCGAGTGGCAAATATTCGTACTCGGGGGTGCTCCGCTTGAAGTCGGTCTTTTACCCGAGTCAAAGGAGGCGAATATTCGTGAAGTGACGAGCAAATTCCCCGGCCACACATTCGGCATGTGACTAAGCGATTATTTAGGGGGATGAAAACGAAAAAGAGGTAAAAGAAGAAAAAAAGGTGCTGAGTATTTTTTTTAATGTCCTTGCCCTTGGCTCCCTCCGTTTCACGTTTGTCATCTTCATTTCATCTGTGACCAGTGAGAATTATTTTCGTCGCCATGGAGTGGACAAACGAATTAATTGTGCAGTTTCTAGAGTTATATGAAATGGAAGAACTAATTTGGAAGGCGTCGCATCCCAAGCACAAGCAGCGACACGATGTCCATGACGCGTGGAGACGATTGGAAAGTGGCATGGGGGGCCAATTTTCAATTCAAGAACTAAAAAAAAAAAAAGATTCCTTGATGGCATCGTTTAGGGGGTGCTTGAAGAAAGTGAAGGAGAGCAAGAGGAGTGGAGCGGGGAGTGACGAAGTTTACAAGCCAAATTGGTTTGCTTATGACATCATGGCCCGGTTTCTCGCTGACAAGGACACACCACGAGAGACTATCAATTCAGAGGTGAGTTCAATAAAATTTATCACTTCTATGGAGTTATTGCATGCCCAAAATAAATTTATGAAAGACTTAAAATGTCGGGGAAGCGGCTGCAAAAATTGCCTATTTTTCTTTTTACTTGTTCTTGCCCGGATCGACCACTCATCTCGAGCACTTTTTTTTTCACCCATTTCCAAACTTACTTGGGGGAACATGGAAGTTAAAGGTGGCCCAACGTATAAATTGAGCCTTACTCCGTAACAAGGGGAAGAGTTTGACTTATAAAGTGAGAAATCAATTTCCAGGTTTATTTCAAAAAATTTATTTCAATACCTTATCAAACAGTTAAGAATAAAAGAAAAAAAAAAATGAAACATATAAAAAACTTGGAAGTAAAAGCAGCGATAATTAGGCATACTCGTCTTGCCATGGCACTCGCCCTGTGTCGACGAAATACTCAGCAAAACGCTCCCTTATTTCGCGTGCTTCCGTAGAAGCCCGTCGAGGAATTTTGGGGAGTGGTATCATGGACGATGAATCGACGCTTTGTCGCCATGATCCATTCACCACATTTCCAGCGTTCTCCGAGTCTAGAGAGCCTGGTGGAGTGTACAATTGTCGTGATGTGTTGCTCCTTCTTAAAAAGTTGTGTAAGCAGACACAAGCCATCACCACTGCAGAAGCTTTATCGGGTTCCAGTAGCATGGGTTTTCTAAGAACCCGGAAAACGTTAGTCATTATACCGAATGCATTTTCGACTACTCTCCTCGCTCTCGAAAGTCGGTAGTTAAAAATACGATGTCTGCTTCCTTGATCGTGGAGGCCAGGAAAGGGCTTCATCATTCGCCGGCTCAGAGGAAAAGCGTCGTCGCTGACAATGACGTACGGCATCGGCTGTTCGATCCCCAGCAATTGGTGGTCCGAAGGAAAATTGAGCTGTTCCTCGTCGATTTTTCTGCACAGTAGGGTGTTCTTGTAAACAGCGCCATCGCTGAGCCTTCCTTGGCACCCACATTCAGCGAAGAGGAAGCAGTAGTTAGCGTCCACTAGGCCCATAAGAACGATGCTGAAAAATTGCTTATAATTGAAGAAGTCTGACCCGCTTTTCCTTGGTGCCTGAACCATGACGTGTTTGCCGTCTAAAGCCCCAATGCAAAGTGGAAAATCCCAAATGTCTTCAAAACCTTGAGCAACATTCCTCCATTCTTCTTGTGAAGAAGGCATCTGAAAAAAAAGTAAAAAAAAAAGTAAACAGTACCTACTTAGGAAAGTTCACGAAACAAAATGAATTGTTCATTTTTTTTTTTTTTT
The DNA here is from genome assembly GCA_038030265.1 of Corythucha ciliata. Taxonomy (NCBI): domain Eukaryota; kingdom Metazoa; phylum Arthropoda; class Insecta; order Hemiptera; family Tingidae; genus Corythucha; species Corythucha ciliata. The sequence continues at coordinate 60,483,087 of CM075941.1, read as the reverse complement.
CAATCGAGTTATTTTACAGCCTGCGTAAAGAAAACAAAATTCCACCTCATCTTAGCCCCCTCCGCCCTAGGTTGATAGCATGATATACGCAGCCAATGGAGTTTTTTAAGAAGCGATTCTAGCATGGCATGGTTCATAATTTGATTTATTATCCTCTCAAGCGTGCGTTGTGATGCCAATTTTTCGGTTTCAGGAACCGCTGTTCGCACCTAATGCTTCCAACGTCACGTCTCCAGAAATCGAAGTTCCCGACAACGACGATGCAAGAAGCGTTCTCGACTGTGAAGATGGTGCTCCTCAAACTTCTACCTCGAGACCGCCTGCTCGAAAGAAGAAAAGAGGAGCACAAGACGATGAACTTAAAGGAAAGATGGACAATGCATATGCAATTTTGCAAAATGCTGTGCAAAACCCAAAAAAAGAAAAAGACTTGTGCGACCTGTACGGAGAATTGATAGCGGTGAAGCTGAGAAATTTAGACGAGATTGCACGAGAAGTATCTATGAACCGCATAGACAATTTACTATTCGATATGAGAACCAACCAAAGACAATTCGGCGGGAATAATCTTATATTCTCTCAACCGAGTCGTGATTCATCACGATTCCAACATCACTATTATTCTGAAGCCCACGTATCAACCCTATCAAGTCCCTCACAACTGCACACAGCTTCAACTGTATCGCAGCAAATTTCAGCAACAGACACCGACGAAGAAAAGGCTTCACAAGAGGAGACTGGAAGGAACGAGCAACCTACAACCAATACCATGAACTTTACATCTCTTTGAATTCTTCTATTTTTCGTTCTTTTATACATACTTATTTTTTCGTTCTTTTATCTTTTTTTTTTTTTTTTTTCGTCTATATTTTCTTTCAATTGTTATTTTTACTTTTTGCAAGCCGATTTTAAAAATTGTAAATAAAAAAACTGATTTCTTACAATCTATAAAAATGCCAAGTTATAGTACTCACTCACCTTTACATACTCCTCCCGCAGTACATGTATTATAGCTTTGCATCCATCAGCTACGATTGTAGATATCAGCTGATGGGAGACTTTGAAAAGGTACTGGAGGCTTCGAAAACTGTCTCCAGTTGCCAGGAATCGGAGCGTTATCGCCAAGCGCACATTCGAGGCAACAGCTTCCCTCCACTTTGTATTCTTCTTAGCAATTAATGGCTCAACTTTCGACAGCAACAAATGGAAGTCTTCAGTTGACATGCGGCAAAAGTTAAAGAACTGCCCTGAAGTCGGCTCTCTAGACAAGTCAGCTAGCAAGCTGGATCCATCATAACTGTGAATTAACGTTTACCCAGTGAAAAATTTATGGCATAAAAATAATTAATCGAGGAGCTTACTTTCAAATGGTATTGATTAATTTATCGAAATGGACACACTTATTACCTACGTCCACCCTCAAAGAGTTGCAAACACTTATGAAAATGAGCTCCACTGATATTGAAAAAAAAAATATTTACCGTCTCCTGCTGTTGCTGAGTGACAGCATCCACCATCTCCTCCTAATGGCTTTTTTTTTCTTTTTTCTCAACACGTACCCTGCACTCAAAACAGTGAAGGAGGCCGCAGCAACAACTACCTCGTCCATGACTGAACGACTGACGACTAAACATTTACTCGCCCAAGTACTCGTCTCTTTCCCGAGACGAGGAAAGGAGCTAGACGAATACAGCATGTGTGGCCAGGGTGTTTTTACTCGCCGAATAGCGAGCCGAGCCACTCGAGACTCGGCAAATATTCGGCAATCGGCGAATACCGCATGTGTGGCCCTAGCTTAAGAGGAAGATAGGATGACTTTACAGAGACATCAGCTTCTATAAGGGACCGGCAGTAGGCCTTAAACAGGTTTAAAGGAGCATAGTAGCGAAACTCAATGGAGAAGAAAAATGGCGGGTAGACTTCGATAAGCAAATTTCTTTTAGGTCTCCAGAAGGTTGTATTGCTAGCTTTACCGAAACTCAGTGGTAAAACAATAAATACAAGAAAAAATATTAATTCGAATGTAATGATATTAATCGTGTGTGTATGGCTAGGAGACAAAGAAATTTCTCGAATAACTCATTTACGTATTAAATTCGCATTACTTACATTTTTTACCAGAAAACTTCCCCGCTGCTAGGATCGAACCTGCCCCTACCTCATAAAATTGAAAACGTCCTCATAAAATATACAATTTCCTCATA
>CM075941.1:60349560-60480383 GCA_038030265.1 Corythucha ciliata | reverse complement strand
AGGATTAACTATTGAGAATGTCGGGAGTGAGCCAACTTTTGTGGTGCGTAATAGGACGGAGGTCCTGGATGTTACTCTAAGCTTAGGGCCGACGGGTAGCTGGATTACTAATTGGCGGGTCTGTGACAGATTAATAACCTCTGATCACAGGCGGGAGGAATCCGAGACGGACGGACTGGGAGAAATTCGAGAGGACGGTAGGAGAAGCAACGGGAGAAATATCCAGAAACACTTTAGATGAAGAGGAGAAAGAGATAAGAGAAATTATAACTTTGGCTTTTCAGGCGGCTTGTCCCGAGAGAAGGGTCAAAGAAAGGGGAGCGGTGTGGTGGAATGTTCACCTGAAAGAAAAGAAGCGGAGGATGAACTCGTCGTTGAGCGCGGCTAAGAGAACGGATGGAGAGGAGGAATGGGAGGCGTATCACCGGGCGCGGAAAGAATACAAAACTGCGATTCGGAGAGAGAAGAGAAAGTCGTGGAGGAGCTTTTGCGAAGAGGTAGAGAGCACGCGGGAGGCGGCGAGACTTAACCGCATAGTAAAGGAGGATAGCCGGCAACTTCTGGGCACAATTATTGAGCCGTCAGGTGAAGTAGTGGTAGAAAGTAGGGACATTTTGGAGTCGTTATTAAGCGCACATTTTCCAGGTTGTGAGAAGGAGGAGGTTGTGCCCAGCCAGCATAGAGCGGAACACGAAGGAGCGATGAAAGAGAGCGACGCTATTATTAATAGAGAGCGCTTCAGATGGGCCCTAAAGTCGATGGGCCAATATAAAGCACGGGGAATCGACGGGGTATACCCATGCATGTTGCAGAGGGCCGGAGGAAGAGCGCAGGAAAGGATAAGGAGACTCTTCGTCACATCTCTGGCGACGGGGCTAGTACCAACGCCATGGAAAAGGGTGAGAGTATCGTTCATACCTAAAGGTGGAGGGAAGCATGATAGGGCCGGAAACTTTAGGCCCATAAGTTTAAGTTCGGTAATGATGAGGTTGATGGAGAAGACGCTAGACTAGGGTTGCCATAATAGTCTAGGTACTCACCGGGACACAAACAGATGAATATATCTAACAAAGATATTATTATTCAGGTAGAATAATGAATGAAGTTGGAAATGACTCAGAACTCATGACATAGATTTCACTTCAACAGGAACTAAATTACATTCATGACATAGATTTCACTTCAACAGGAACTAAATTACATTCATGACATAGATTTCACTTCAACAGGAACTAAATTACATTCATAATGTTTTCAAAAGCGATTCAAATGTTCTTATATTTTTCCGTCTTCTTGACTTGCTTCAAGAGCTCCGGTTTCCCCGTAACGTATTTGTGAAAATCAGAACAAGTCATGTTGAAATTGTACTTGCACTGAATGATGCTTTCCACCGTGTCGATGTGAAGCCGATTTCGATCTTTGGTCCACTGGGAATCTATTTGTGAAAATATCCTCTCAACATTCGCATTATGACCAGGAATGGCGTACAAATATTGACACATCACAAGTAAATTGCTTTTTCTCTCCGACTCTTCAGTTTCATGAAATAAATGCAACCATTTTTCGTGCATGTCTTTTTTGTCCACTTTTCGTCATTTTTACGTTTTTCGATGAAGTTGATGAGGTACGATACTTCTTCAAAGCAAGCATCTGTGATAGTTACACCTTTCTCTTTTAGATATAGTACCGTCTTTTCAACATCCTGCCATTGAGGGGAGTTTGTCAAACTCATCCAAGAAAATACATCAAATTTAGCGAGAGGATGGCTCCATTGCTCCAAATATTCCAGTCCCGTTTTGTAGTAGTTATCAATTTCTTCATCAAATATTTGTATCAAATCTGAATGCCCAGAATCTTTCTTCAACCTGTCGTACTCAGCTTTAGTATGAATTCCCAAAAACTTGGCTTCTTTTCGTTCCCTGAGAGTATTTTCAAGGCTGTTCATGTGTTCTCTAACTTCTATGATAGTTACGTTCGATTTTTCAATTTTCTTGATTTGTTTCTCAAATAGGAACGATTGGCTGTGTAGAAACAGAAAGTAAATTTGCGAAATCGGGTTTCGGAAGAACTCTATTATGACTTTTGGAGGTTTAGTCTCTGCAAGGAAAAACTCTTTCAAGGGTCCCCATAGTTTTAAAATACGTTCAATCGCCGGCAACAAAGATAACCATCTTGTTCTGGAGTGAGACAGAACATTTGCATGAGTTACTTCAGCTTCTGCGCAGAAATCTTTTAGACGTTCATTCCGCACCGTAAATATGGAAAAGTACTTGTAGATTTTAAGCACTATAGACTCCACATCAATAGAGAGTATATCAGCAGCAGTAGATGCAGCGTTGTGCAAAATATGAGCTGGGCAACCGACCCCTTCAATGTTCTCGGACACCTCCGCATGTAGTTTGAGTTTGAAGAACACATTGTTTCTCCCTTGCCTTCCTCGACCGCCAAAATTCGTGTTGGTGTTGTCTGCACTGAAAGCGGTTAGCTTTTTTAGTGGAATGTTCAAATTTTGTGAAGTATTTATGCAATACGAGACAATAGTATCAGAAGTTTCATTTTCCAGACAATCCAGTTTAATAAGTTTCAGCTGCAAACCTTCTTTTTCTGAAAAATACTGAATTAGAAGTGGAAACATTTTTTCAGCATTGTGATTGCTAGCATCGGTAAGGATACCATAGAACGGAACATTTTCCACTTCCCCCTTTGCTTTTTGTACTGAGTGTGGGGCAAGGATGTTTTTAATTATTGCAGTGGCTTTGGTTCGCGCAGTTGACTGTTTAGCCGCAATTTTGGAATCAGGATAAAGTATTGGATTCAATTTTGTGATGCAGTCTAATGATTTGAACGACTGATGGTGGTTGACAACTTTTTAGGCAGTTGTCAGTTCGGCAGCACAAACTAAGATATCTTCTGGAGTGTTTTCCTTGACCATGAAAGACGAAATATCTCGTGAAGTTGAAGCTGCTGATAACTTGGATTTGTGAGAATTAGTCTTGACGTGATCGTGAATGGAAGTCTTACCACTATGACTTACGGAAATGAATGTGTTGCATATCGTGCAGAGAGCTTCGTGTTCATTACGACCCTTTCTAATAAACGACCACTCTTTCATGTAATCATCCGAGAAGTGACACTTCCGTTTCGGCATCCTAAAGCTCAGTTGTTGTCCACTCCACTCTCAAAATGTGTAACTCAAAACTAGCGACACTCTCAAAACATTCACGTAACGATAACAAACATTTTTTAAAGTGTAAACAGCCGGTTGACAGTAAGGCAAGGTAGGTTGACAAGCACTGATAAGAGATAAGATGACGGGAATCGGGCGGGGTTCATCAAAGATCCACCGCTAGCGCTAGCGTCCCTTTTTTTGGTTTGACCTGCACTTGGAAATTCTATTCGACCGGGACACTTGACAGGCCTACTGGGACGACCGGGACTAAGTTTATAAACTGGTGACATGTCCCGGTAAACCGGGGCGTATGGCAACCCTACGCTAGACGGGTATATCCGGGAGGGCATAGGTAAAAGCAGACCATATCATCCGAGGCAGCATGCTTATATAGCGGGGAAATCGACAGAGTCGGCGTTGCAAGAGCTGGTAGGGAAGCTGGAGGATTCCATAGCCCGAAAAGAATACGCATTGGTTTTGTTCCTGGACATAGAGGGAGCGTTCAACCAGGTCACTTTTCAGTGTATAGTGGAGGCTTTGAAAACCTTTCGGGTGAACCCGATGGTGGTTAGATGGATTAGTCATGCTCTGAGGCATAGGTGGATTAGGGCAGAGTTAGGGGGAGAAACGGTAGAAAGGAGGGCAAAGAGAGGAACTCCGCAGGGGTCTAGCCTCTCGCCCCTCTTATGGATAATAGTGGTAGATGAACTAATTAGATTAATGGAGGAAAATGGCTTCTATATGCAGTTTTTTGCGGATGATGGAGCCATCGTGGTTGGAGGAAAGGTATTGTCGACACTTTTTGAACTTATGAGGCAGGCGATTAGTGTAGTGGAGGAATGGTGCGAGCCAAGAGGGTTAACCATTAACCCGAGCAAGGTGAAGCTGTGTCTGTTCACACACAAGAGGAACAGGCAGGGGCTTCAGACTCTACAGATTAGGGGCAAGGAGGTGGAGTTAACAACGGAAGTTAAGTATTTAGGGGTGTGGCTAGATCATCGACTGAGCTGGGAAAAGCACATAAGGGAAACTTATCAGAAGGCGATGGGCACCTTTTGTCAGGTTAGAAGGGTAGTGGGGAAAACATGGGGCCTGAACCCCAAAATGACCCTATGGTTGTACATGGGGATTATCCGACCAAGGATCCTCTACGGGGCCATGGTTTGGTGGAGGGCGGCGAACAAAAAGGGAAACGCAGCTAAATTAGACAGAGTGCAAAGGCTGGCCTGTCTGGCGACCCTGGGGGCGTTCAGAACGACACCAACAAGACCGATGGAGGTAATGCTAAGACTAAAACCCTTAAGCCTTGAACTGCAGGCACGGGCTATGGAAATGGCATACAGATTGGACTGCATGTCAGGGGAGGTAGGAAACGGGGGGATACGAGAACACATGCGCAAAGTGGCACCGTCCACGGGCATGAGATCGGATCAAATGGTTAAGCAAGGAGACTTTGTAAAGACGATCGTGGTCAAACTATCCCGGGAAGCCGGGCAAGGGGGTGATACAGAAGAGATCAAGTGTTTTACGGACGGTTCAAAAATTGGAACCGGGAAAGGGAAGGCGGGGTCAGGCATATACATCCCCGGAATGGGGGTGGAAGAGAGCCTGACGTTGGGGAAATACGCGACGGTGTTCCAGGCGGAGGTTGCGGCCATAGAGGCTTGTGCAATCGAACTGAGTCGGAAAGGCGTGACAAATATGCGAATAACGATATACTCGGACAGCCGAGCCGCCCTCGGGGCCATTTCCAGGCCGGTGGTCAAGTCGGGGGCGGTGGGGAGCTGTAGAGCCAGTATATCGGCACTGCTGACGGAGGGTAACACGGTTACATTAGGGTGGGTACCAGATCATGCTGGCATCCCGGGGAATGAGAGAGCAGACAAGCTGGCTAAGACGGGGACCATGACAGAATATGTCGGCCCAGAACCGGCGGTGGGGATAGCAAGGGAAGTAGGACTCAGTGAAATTCGGGGTTGGGCGAAAGCGGAAGCCCAGGCACGATGGGAAGCAGAAGATCACTGCAGACAAGCGAAAGAGAGCATTAAAAGGTATGATGCCAATACGACAAAGTGGCTGGTAGGGTTAGGGCGGAAGCAAACTAGAAAGATAGTAGGAATATTTACAGGGCACTTTGCAGTTCAGAGACACTTGCACATGATGGGGCTAAATGGGGACCCTACATGTGAGAGGTGTGGAGTGGAGGAGGAGACAACGGGTCATTTAGTGAGAGAGTGTGAGGGGTTTGCGGCAACGAGGTTTGCTATATTTGGGAGGGACAGGTTGACCGACCTAGAATTTTCCAGGGCTCAAGGGGTCCGAGTACCGGATTTTCTGGGGAGGGTGAGGAGATTTGAGGAGCCGTGCTAGCCCCTCCGAGTCCGGGACCCGTTGGGTATGACGTAGGGGCGCAATTGGTGGCCTGGCGTCGCCGGGCTCGGCTTGGCCGGGACGGCACCCCCCCCCCCCAAAAAAAAAAGAAACGCCAAAAGGCGATCCGTACCACACCAAGAAGTCGCCGAGTCGCGAATAGACCTCCGCCGCCTCCACGCGTGCGTTACAACATTCGTTGCCGGCATATGCGATGGCTAGCATTTCCTTAAACGTGCGGCGAGCCAGATTTGGTTCGCGGAAGACAATCTTCGGTTCATCTAGTCGGAAGAAGTGCCCCGTTTCTCGTACATGCCTGGCAAGGAATGTGCTCGCATTGTCTGGGTCCTCGCTGTTACGGCGGTATTCATTCATTCTAACTTTCAAATGTCGTTTTGTCTGCCCAATGTAGACCTTGGGGCACTGAGAACACGAAACAAAGTAGACCACATCAGACTGCATGAGAAGGGGGTCTTTATCCTTTACCTTTGTGTGGAAGCCACCTGCTTTACTCTTGTATTTATTCGCCACTCGCAGCTCAGGTACGGAAAAGAGGAAATTGCGACTTTTGCTACAGAGAAAGAGAGGAGACGTGGAAATTTATCTAGGTACTGGTTTTCCCTTTCAGCGAACGGTGAGTGCCGCATGCTGCTTAATTTTTCCAAAGGAACAATTTTTATCTTATGATTATGTGGCGAGTTCCCACAATTGTTTTCGTTTGCGTGCGAGCTCCTCAGTTGTTCAAATAATCAATTTGACCCGACGCGACCAAGTGCGTTAGTCAGGTTTTTGGCATTTGACCCGACGCGACCAGGTACCTTAACCAGGCTTTCGGCATTTGACCCGTCGCGCCCACAGCTATGTCTCACTAAATTTCTTTGTCTTCCCAGTAGGCCAAAGGTAAAACTGCTTTGGTTAATTCATTTCTTTCACTGAAATCGATCAGTAGGTCAACAAAATGGCCAGTCGACGATTTTACACGGACGAGGAGCTACTTGCCGAGCTGGAAAACGAGGACGAGCCTGAACAGAATGAGCTTGATGATGTTGACGAGGAAGAAGAAGACATCGACATTTTTAGTGCTCACGACACCAACCAATTCGTGCATCTCGGCATCTGATGAGGAGAATAGTGATGGCGAGAATAGCAAATCAAGTAATTTTTTTTTTGGTCAAAAGACAAAAAAAACCAAATGGTATTTTTAGCCTCGCATCACCAAATGTCGTGTCCGTAAATTCAACATACTTTCCGAAGCTCCTGGAGTTCGCCCTCAGTTCAGAAAAACAGAAAAGGAACAAGACGCTTTTGAAATATTCATGAACGAGGAAGTGATCAATTTGATCGTGACTAACACTAATTTATATATTGATAAAATGAAAACTAAGTATGCTCGAGAGAGGGACGCATGATCTACGACAACGGACGAAATAAAAGCCTTCATCGGGCTTCTAATTTTATTAGGAGTTTACAATCCTGCCTGTGGGATGAAGATGGACCTCAGTTATTCGCTTTGGCTATGTCGGCGAAAAGATTTCTTTTTCTTCTTCAATGCCTCCGATTTGACGACACAACGAACCGGCAAGAAAGACGAAAACTGGACAAGCTAGCTGCTGTTCGCCAACTGATCGAACGAGTTAATGAAAACTGCACAAAAGCATACAGCTTGTCGGAGTATGTTACGGTTGACGAGCAGCTAATTCCTTTTCGTGGGAGATGCTCGTTTCGGCAATACTTACCGAACAAACCCAATAAATATGGGCTGAAAGTATTCGCAGCGGTTGATGCCAACAGTTTTTATCTCCACAAATTTGAAATTTACTGTGGTACTCAGCCGGATGGCCCTTTCCAGCATTCAAACTCCGCAACTGATATTGTTTTGAGACTGGTATCCGATTTAAAAAATTCCGGTACGAATATAACGTGTGACAATTGGTACATAAATGTCGAACTCGCCGAAAAATTGAAAACTCAAAATCCCACTGTCGTTGGTACCGTGAAAAAAAAAACAAAGATGCCTTGCCACCAGAATTCCTACCAAATAGGCAAAGAGAGATATATTCCTCTGAATTCGGATTTTCCGGTGATAAGATACGACTATTGTGTCATACGTCACTAAGAAGTCCAAATGCGTCGTCCTTCTCTCGACCATGCACCAGGACAGGTCAATAGATCCTGAATCCCCCGAAAAAAAGAAACAGGAAATTGTGACATTTTATAACAAAACAAAAGGAGGTGTACACTCAGATGACCAGTTGTGCTCGAATTACAACGTAGGACGGCGTAATCGACGATGGCCAATGGCCGTTTTTTATCATCTAACCAACGTTTGCGGCATAAATGCATACAAGTTGTTCTGTGAGAACAACTCACATCACATTGAAAAGGGATTCACGAGACGATTGTTTTTAAAAAATCTGGCCCATCAATTTGTTCGAAACTTACTTGTACAGAGGTCTCTAATCCCTCAAATCCCCAGGGTTTTGAAGACGAACATACGATTTTGTTTGGGAAAACACGGAATCATCGTTATCGATCCCGTTACGCAGGATAATTCTCAGCAACGCACCTCTGCCAAAAAGAGGAAACGATGTCACCTATGTCCTAGCACAAATGACAACAAACACGCTACTGTTTGTGCCAAGTGCAATGAAACGATCTGCAAGATTCATATGTCTATGATTTGTAAAAATGGCACCTCGGATAATTAGTTGCTCCATTGCAAAGAGCTTCTCAGGGGACTCATTTTCAAAAACGTTTCTCAATAATTCTGATTTATGTAAAAACACTTGATGCAAATCAAATTAAAACTAATTAAAATTTATTAATTATAGATTGTTTCACTCCAAAAAGAGAATAATGGTTCAAAATTGTCAATTTTACCAGAATTTTCAACACTCGGGTCGATATGACCCGACGCAACTAGTTCCGTTACAAAATTCATGCGACTACTAGTCCTATATACTTTTTAATCAAGGGTAGTAAAGGGTGAGTTGCACGTGTGACCCCCTCCAATAAGCCCTCGTCTACTACTCGGCTTACACTTTCCTTCCTAATTTCTGCACTAACCCTGGTTTTTAAAACTCGTTTCAATCACCAGGGAATTCAGCAATGAGTAGTTTTTTTTTTTTTTTTTTTTTTTTTTCCTCCACTATACAAGAGCAGGGGCATGGCACACGCCCCAGGCACGGAATCCTCAGTGGATTATTGTGCCGCTCTTGGATCGGTTGATCTAGTCTAGAGTCCCTCTCACCGTATGAGGTTGAGGAGGTCCTCAGCTAGTGTCTCGCTGGCCGGAACATAAATATCAGGCGTGTGAAGCCCGAAAATGCTGATCCTGCGAAGATAGCTCTCTCCTCTTAATAAGGTTAGAGGTCGTCGCTTCTTAGAAGCGATAAGAGATAATCGCTAACTGGACCCTTGAGCACGAGAGTGACAAGAATGATGAGCTAGCGCGCGCCGAGTGCGTTGCACTCGAAGAGATAAGCCCCTGCACCGGGGTGTGTTCTTTAGAACGGCCCGCCGAGGGTATGTTTTTTTAAAAACTCCCCACGGCGGGTATGCTCCTTAGAACTGCCCTCCACAGGTACGTCCCTGGTCCCATCAATGTCGTGTTTGACCTCGGTGGTATCCATGGACGGAGCAGCCGGTGACTGCGGCGTTCACGGAAGGTTCTCTGAGCCCCTTCCGAGTTCTTCATATAAACTTCTGGGTGAGCCCTTGAAGGTCCTGCCAGAAGCCAGGGTAATATAAGTCCACCGCCGGCAGAGCCCTGCATGCCGTAAGCGCCGAGGCCTGCGGTAAGCCTATTACACCAGGGGATCGGCCGGTGCCCTGGGGGTCCGTTCAAAGCACACTTTGCCCCCTGTGCCATGCAGACCTTAGGTACGGACCAAACACCTTGTCTTGGGGGGGGGGGGGAGGAATAGCTGGAGGAGGTAGGAGACGCCACCCCCTTCTGTCCCGGACTCAGGACAGCCCTTAAAATGAGTAGTACTCCTTTTTTCAAATAAGTCGAAGGAAGAGCATGAAATTTCAAGGTAAAAGTTCAACGTGGTCTAAAGTCACTTCCGGGACGAATTTTGAAAAATGGATACTACCGCATATGCATTGGTGCAGAAATAAGGCAGGACGACGGAGGATTGGAGGGGGGTCAAGGAATCATCACTGCAGCGCCCTTAGAGTGAATATAACTAGAGAGGTAATCGCGCTTTGCGCAGCGAATTCTCGTGTCACCCCCCGCGTATCCCATCGGATAAGTCACGTGACCACCCCACCACTCAATTTTAAGAGGCAACCGAACAATAACCTACCAAGCCTTGGCTCTCGTGCTCTCCCTTCCATTACTGTTGTTCTTTGTGTTGATGGTGTTCCTGTGTTCCAAATTTTCCACTTTATTTTCTTTTACCTATTTTCACTGTCTTTCAGTTCCTGTCTTATTTCAATCGTTCTTTTCAGAACGCCCTTCTTGTACTCTCCTTGTTTCCTATCGTCTTGCCTTCAGCAATTCCTGATCGAGCTGTTTGCTGGATTTCCTTCTGCGAGATATTTGGAAATTCTTTCCTACGTCTTGCAGTCATTCTTCGTCCATTAGATTACACCTTTCACGCGTTGAAAATGGTACTCAAGCTCCGAATTGCTTGCAAAGGCGTGATAATAATGTGATTGGGCGCCATAAGAAAAAAACAAATCCGCCTCCTTGCTCAAGTTCACCCAAAGGCAATATGACTGGTGAGAGTGCTCCTGTGCTGGCGGATGTTCGTTTTAAAAAAAAAGAGCGAACGACGGGGATAACAAGAGGTAGAGGTAGTAAAGGGTTACATTCCCTTCACCCCGCACTCAGCCTACCCGACACAGTCACGTGACTTCATGTTGGCCTCGCGCTATCTCTACCACGCAGCCTGAAGCGATCTCTATCTAATATATACTCTAAGGCAGCGCCCCTTAACTGGTTACACCTCCCTAACCTGTGATTAACTCATCAGCAAAAAGATCTTTAGTTTAATGAACGGGTCAATTTCCAGGTCATCTGGGTCAATTTCCAGGTTTCACCACGGTGGTGAAAACCATTTCTCTTGACTGCCGTTAATAAATCACATTCAGTTCTAACTTCCGTCAATTGATCTCAGATTTGCGCATCCAATGGTAGAGACTTCTCTTGGGACAAATTTTTGAATGTTGTTGTCTCCCAAATAATAATAGTATATTTATTATTAAAACAAAAGCTTTTCGCCTACTTGGAGGCATCATCAGTGTTTTTGTTCACAAACACAAAAAGAGTCAGACTAGGCTGGTCAGTTACATTGTTTGCAATTTCACACTTTGCCTGTACAGACAAAGTAGTTGTCTGTAGAGTACAGACGACGGAGAGTGCGTTGATGATGGCGGGGAAGAGAGTTCGTCTGACCAAATTTTTTCCGTTTCCTCGGTTTCTGCACACATTTTTTCCGAATAATTACGTCCTTTTTAATTTTTGGAGCATTTGTAGCTTACTCATAATATTAATTTCTTACAATTAGTTTTCAACGGTAGTCGTCATCGTAATCGAATAAAAACAAACTGCTTTACGATTCGAATGATTCTTATAGCGATTTCTATTAAATACACTACACAAGTGTAGTGCACCGTCCTCTCCACTAACATATGTTTCAATTCAGAGAGGACAGACAAACTTACACCACACTAGTGTATTGCAATGAATGGAGTACGCTATTCTTGATTATTATTAATGATTTGTAAGTTCACGACTCAAATAATTCAACAGTACATTCCCTTATGTCACTTCCTGAGTGCACAGGCCCTACTACATCACCCACACCACACCTCTGGCAGTGCCCCCTCTAGTAGTTTTAATTATATCTTCATAATCATCTATGCGATTGAAGCATTGTGTGAAGTTCGAAAAGTATACCTAAATTACAAAGTGCGAGAATGAGTCATCCGGAGAAACGGAAAAGGGAGCCGGCTTTCCAATTGGCGGAGAAGGACCTCCTCGTGGAGTTGGCGCAAAAAAATTTCACAATAATAAAAAACAAAGTTTTGTTCCGACAAACTTGCGACTCGATTGTCGCATGAATGAAATGCACTTTTCCCGACAGGCTGCTGTCGGAACAAAACTTTTTTCAGATTACGTTTATTTTCAGATCAGTTACTTTAGGTTAAATGGTATGTCACAATTTCACCATTGCGGAATGCGGAGTACCTGGGTTCGAATCCGAAACAATTTTTTAAAATTTTTTTTTGTTCCTCCCTTTTTGGCCCACCTCAGGATTTTTTACTCAAGATTTATTAGGCTGTAGGCAAATCAAATAAAAGAGACGGCTCAAAATACAATGTCAATGAAATTTTTTGGTAATTGGGTGGTCCAGTAAGGCATAGCGTTAATTTAATAGCTCCCCTCCGCCGAGAACTCCCCTGCCATATCAACGGATTTGGTTCACAAGGGTCTTATACGAAAGCGCGTTCATTTTTCATTATTCGAGTCAATTTTGGGGGCAACTGCAGCAACAGCCGTGCGGTAGTGAATTTTCAACTAATTCAAACCCCTCTTTAACACTGTTCCCGTGAACCGATTCATCTGGATCACGAACTCGTCCGAGACATTCACGCTTATTGATTTTTAGACCAAATTTGGTTGCCCTAGGTAGAAAATTGCGACCGTGATCGTGCTAACAAAAAAGGGCCATTAATATATATATATATATCAAATTGAACCGACCTCGGATTCGTGATCTAGGGGTCCTGAAACGTGAAAAAAAAAAAGTATCGCAACCCATATGTTCGACCATCAGGGCGAGACCAATAGTGCATTTTTTTAATGAAATGCACTAAAAACGGTGCATTTCGGTAAGCGGTGTAAAAACGGTGTAAAAACGGTAAGCGGTGAACACGAAACTCAAGAATTCAAAGTGGCAAACAATTGCCGAAGAATTCAGTGCGTCCACGCAGTATACGGCACGAAACGCGACCGTCTTAAAGACACTTTGAGATAATTTGAAAAAAGGGCCAAGGCGGCAATAAAAGACGAAAATCGAAACAGATTAGCTACAGGTAAAGTCGCAGTTGTTAATACCTTCGGTCCTTGATTAATTTACCCTTCTGATGTACGGACAGGTGGAGGCACAGCCAGCCAAGTGTCCACGGACTCTTTGACACAGAGGGTAGTAGATTTGTTACGAACAAACGTCGAGGGATTTAACACTGTGCTCGACAGCGACCGCTCCGTGATTGGTACGCCCCTTGCTGTGCCTTTATCTTACCAAGTACCACGTTGTGGACCTGCGGCAATTTGTTAACAGGAGGCATAAGAATATCGGAGTCGGTGGAGCCTAGCGCCTCGGAGACTGGTAGGGCAGATCTGGTCGTCGATATTCCAGATGATTCCAGTTTAAGTACGTATATCGCTTGTGCGCATTGGGTCGACAAAAACTCATGAGTTTTATTTCGTTACAGGTTATTGTACAGTCATGCGATTGGAGCCAGTTTACCGCCCCAATGCTTAGAACCCCCCGTAATGAAGTATTACGGCTAGAGGAAGACGAAGAAATAATTCAGTCCCCCCCCCCCTCCGGAAGAGCCCAAGGCGACAGCGACTTCCCAGAGAAGTGGTAGAAAGAGACCTGCTCCTCAAACCGATCCTATTGGGCAGAAGAGGATGCAGGCTCTGGAGGAAGCATTGAGTCAAGCCAGCGAGGAGCACTCCTCAAATATAAAAATAACCGGTCTTCGGGAGCAGCAGGAGACAATAAAAGTTCAGCAGGAAAAACTTTTGGCACAAGAAAGAGTAAAACTGCGCATTCTCTAGAAAGAGTTGGAGAAATAGTAAATGGTTTTTAATTATAGTTTGTCATTTCAAAATCAACGAAGTTGTTCAGTTCTGGTCATGTCGTGGAGGACCAACAATCCACAATGTTGTGAGGACAGTCAAAATGTTTGAAAATCCCTGGATCGTTTTCTATAATTATTTCATATAAGAGAATACAGTTCCCTTTCTTAAAATGATCAAATTTTGGGCCCTGGAATCAACGCGATGCCAAGCTGCAAAAAAATAGAATACAGTAATGTTATGACGCTGAACGTCGTGGCACTCCAATCACCTGGCAAAGTTCCAAAACGCGACGTTGGTGATGATTAGGATTTTCTCTCCTTGACCGATTTTCAGCGGCAAATGAACTAATCACAGGATCATCAGATAGGTTTTCTTGAGCAAGGATTGACATCCCAAGGTGCGTGTAATACAAGTTCAGTATCGTCAGGGGGCGTTCTGTTCACTGGCTCGGCGAGCAATGTTATGCAAAACAGTGGTAGCTACGATTATTGGGAAGCAATTCTCCAAATTTACGCGCAAACCCAGGCCAATCGCCGGAAATCGCCTCTTCCACAACCCGAAAGTGCGCTCGATAACATTCCTACTGCGGATCTGAGATTCGTTGTATAATTGCTCAGCTAGCGAGCAACACTGGTCAAGTGGGGTCATCATGTAACTCTTAAACGCATATCCACTGTCTCCCAGAAGGACAGAATCGCCATACGTCCCCTGCTCGAATAGAGCTCTGCGGTAGCAGTTGCTAAATTTATGCGAATCATGTGAACTTCCTGGCCACCTCGCTACTGGGTGATTCTCCCAAAATGGCAGAATTTCAGTCCCGAACGATTTTCTCTGAAAGGGTTGGTGTGGCTTACATTTAAAAAAACCTGAGCATACAGTATGATAAGGAGTATCAAATCACCTATTGAATGATGTTCAGTGCTAATGATTTCCTACATATACATTCCGTTGAAATGTCAAAATCCCAGTCCCCTGGTATGTCCCTGGACCTAGGTTATGAGCTTTGATGGAAGACAGCAGCTAGGGAGATTGAGTTACTGAGTTAATTCTTTCTGGGTACTATCACTACCATGTCAAGTCATGATTCCCCAAAGCACATGCGGTTCCACTCTCTTTGAGCGAATGCACTCGCAAAATAGTACGTGTCCCCAACATTTTAGCCCAGTCCCCTGGACAAAAAGGTTTTGAATATCCCGCCAACTGGAGAGAGGCAGATGGGAAATTTTTGCTGCCTTTGGCAACACTGATCCTCCCACCATATTTCCCCACTGGCAGTTCTCCCGTCAGTTGCTCTTTAGCCCTTGTGGGAGAATGTGAAGTGGACAAATTGTGAGTGTATTTTTTTACCGTGCCAGTCCCCTGGAACAATTTTCTCCACTACCAAGTAAGTGAATTTTGAAATTTTGATCTTTAAGTTATCACCCACAGAGTAAATATTAAGCTGTGAAGAAGAAATTTTTTTATCTCTTAACCTAATAGTTTTATATTGATATTACAGATGAATTTCCAGTCCCCTGGTACCCAGTCCCCTGTAAATCCTGGTTTTTAAAAAGCCAGGGGACTGGATAAATTTCAGGGGACTGGAAATTTGATGTTTAATGATGCTAAAAATTAGGATATGGGGGTCTTTGAGAGTGGTGAATCTGATTCTGAGGTAAAAAGTAGCTAATTCCTGTCCTCATCGGTTTCAGGGGTCAATAATGGCGCCAAAAAAACAAACGAGAGAAGAGGCATTGAGGAAGAAACGTGAAGCTGAGCGGAGGAGGTATGCTCGCCTCAAGAGTGATCCTTCTAAATGGGAAGAACAGAAGTTGAAAGAACGGCAAAAATATGCAATAAAAAGAGCAAATAAGAAAAGAAAATTGGTAGCAGAAATGACCCCCAGAGAACTACGACTGACTCGGAAAAATAGGAAGAAATGGGATGCGGCTCGTGCTAAGAAGAAGAAAGAACAAGTACGCCTGTCAATATTTTTGGAGAATGGATCTCCACCAACGACCCCAAGTCAGAGTCCAGACGGCCCTCGTCAAGTTCAAGCTGTACCAACGCTTGCTGAAAGTCGCAGAGCTTCTGGAAGGAAGAGAACTAGGAGAGCCAGGACAAAACTGAATAGGGAAAACCTCAAACTACATGCAGAAAATAAGAAACTGAAGACACTTGTGGAGAGGTACAAGAAAAAATACCAAAGGGCTTCTTCTTCCAAGCAACCATCGACAACATTTTCTCCTAGAAAAAGAGTAGACTCAATGATGAAGCATGGGAACAAGAGAGAAATACGTCGGAAGCTCCTTTTTGGTGAAACTGTGACGGAAGAGTTAAAAAAGATCTACAAAAATACGACATCAAAAAAGTCGAAGGTGGCTTTGAAGATCCTATTGTCAAGCCAAAAACTTCTCAAGAAATATCGGATTTCAACAACAGATAAGGACTTCCACAATGCATTCTTGCTTCGCAGAGCTCGCTTTTCCAACAACAAAGTCATGGTTCGTCGCCTAGGAAAAATAAGTGCAGCAGTACGCAAAGTAACTCAGGATTTCTTCGAACAAGACCACGTCAGTCGGTGTTGCCCTGGGAAAAAAGACTTCGTCACTTATAAAAAGGTAAAAAAGCAAAAAAGATATTTGTGTGACACACTCAAAAATCTTTACAAAAATTTCATAGATACTGTCCATATCAAGGTATCTTATGCGTCATTCTGCAGACTTCGACCGTTTTGGGTAGTCCTCCCAACTCAGAAAACAATTGACACTTGTGCTTGTGTAACACATACCAACTTTTCGTTCGTTGTTGACGCTTTGTACCGTCACAAAGTGATTCCAGCGAAAACAACCCAAGCTTATGTGGACCAAGTTTGTTGCGCATTTCCAAAAAGTGATTGCCTTTACAGAAATTGCACGCAATGTAAAAACAAAGAAGTGTTGTTTTCTCAATTTGATGGTGCACGTGAAGTGACTTACTTTCAATGGCTTACAAAAAAAGAATCCTTTGTCGACAGGAAGAGCGGGAAAACCAAAACTGCCAAAAAAATCAAAAAAGAACGTCTGATCACCTCTTTGTATGAGCTCGTAAACTCGTTTGGGGAAATGGTAACTTCTTTCCTTATTCATGAGGGGAATGCGAGGCATCAGCATTTCAATATTTCTAAACTGAAGAAGCAACTTCAGCCAAATGAGTGCCTAATTCATGTAGACTTCAGTGAGAATTACACTATGAAATTCTCACAGGAAGTGCAATCGTTTCACTTTGGAGGCAGCAGAGAACAATATTCTATGCACACTGTAGTTGTGTACTACAGAAATAATGCTTATTCCCCCGTGATGAAGAAATGTTTGTGCACATTATCGAAATGTCTAGACCATGATGCTGAGGCTATATGGGCTCACTTGATCCCAATTTTCGATTTCCTGAAGGGGCAGAATGAGCAATTCAGTATACTGCATTTCTTGAGTGACGGCCCAACTTCCCAGTACAGGAACAAAACAATTTTTCATTTGCTAGCCTGCAGTCTCAAGGAACATTTCCCACATTTGAGCAGAGCCACGTGGAATTACCAAGAAGCTGGTCACGGGAAAGGCGCCCCAGATGGCGTGGGTGGGGTTCTTAAAAGAACAGCAGATAAACTGGTTGCACAGGGAAAAGACATAGGAAGTTTTGAAGCATTTGTAGAAGGAATAAGAAACAACACTCGAAGTGTGAGCATCATCACTATTGACGCAGATGACATTTCAGAAATGAGATCAGTTATTCCAACTTCTCTTATAAAATCCTTTCCCGGAACCATGAAAGTGCACCAAGCTGTGTACAGGGCCTCCAACCCACTCGAACTCACCATAAAAGGGCTGAGCTGCTTTTGCACAACACCAGATTCCAGCTGCCAGGGCTGTAATTCCTTTGTGGGAACTCACCATGTGAATTCACAAAATGAACAGCCCCAAGAAGAGGATGGAGAAGGACCCAATCCACTGGTCATGTGTCAAGTCTCAGTTCATGATAATGTGAGTACCTAGATCTAAATACTTGGAGTACTTAACCCAAAGATATTGTCTACTGTTTGTTGAATGCCTTCTGTTGAATACCCCCCCCCCTTGTGTTTGTTGTGCCCTCCTTCTGTTTGTTGGGCCCTTCTGTTTGTTGTGCCTTCTGAAATTTAGGTCACTCTTGATTTTTTTTTTTTTTTCAGGATTCAACCACTAACTCCGCCCCTTATTTTTCTCCATCTCCGCCCCGTAAGCCAGACGTTGGTGACTTCGTTGTCGTCCGCTTTATTGGAAAAAAACAGTTTTTCTGCTACATTGGGAAAGTTGTATACAAATATTCTCCTGATGACTATGACGTGGATTTTCTCAGAAATAAAAGCAACTATTTTGTTTTTCCTTCAGTGAGAGATATTTCCTGCATAACGTTTGGTGACGTTGTCATGACCCTCTCTCTCCCAATGGAACTTGGAAGAGGTAGGTTCCTATTTCCAAATGATGATCTCTCTTCATTTCACATGCGTTGATCTCTCCAAAATAAATCTACTTTGTACCTTATGAAACGAGTTCCTGTTATTATTAAGTTGATATTTTTCTCATATCACGTATAATTTACAAAATTATTATATGGCATGTGATATTTATAACTGCCTACCAGAAAGACTGCAAGTTACCTCATCCAAAAAATTGTAGTCGATGAAAAGACTGTTTTAGGAGTACCAACGTACCTTCCTGTTTTCAAAGTTTAATTTATGTTTTGTATATTTGAGGAAATTTTTACTAACGTACTTTCCTATTTTCAAAGTTTAATTATGTTTTTTTATAAATTCTAGATAGCAAAAGGAAGTGTTTTGTAAGTTTAGTACGCCAGTATTTTTTAAGTTTTAAACGTACATTTTTTTTTTACGTACGTATTTTTGTTTGCTGTTTATAAATAAAATTATAATTTTGAACTTCTCATCATTTATTTTCATTTTTATTTTTTTTTAGCAGTAGGTCCCTAGGTACCCAATGATCAAGAGACCAATATTATACCCCTATGGTTGACTTTTGCCTGCTGATATCGTTGGAATTATCAACAATTTCTAAGCATTTACCAGTCCCCTGGCACAAAAACCAGTCCCCTGCGGCTTGAAAATTAAAAAAAAACAATATAAAATCATCTGTTGATTTCTATGCGTGCCCACTTCAGGATTGTGATATGGGATGTCTAGTAGTCACCTAGTAAAAAAATGGGACCGTAAATCTGAAGAAAATATCTTGGAAAAAGAGTACATGAAATTCTGCCATTTTGGGAGAATCACCCTACTACGTCCGTGAACTCCATGTTAGCGTTGCATATGCACTGGACATTTATTGAAAAGTAGCCTTTTCTATTTCGAAAAATTTCCGCATTCATGCCACCTAGAAATTATGAAATGAGACGAATTCGTCATGAAGGGTGTAATTTACAACTCACCAGGGGATTTTAACACCTTTACGTGAGTGCAATCTATTGCTCCAGGGACACGGGGAAACCGGGCTTTCCTGTAGAACCCGAGGTGGGTGTTTCGTATTTGGTCCGGACTTTCTGGGAAGAATACGTGGGGGAACCATTTGGGAAACCAAATGCTGAAGATGGCGAGCAGCCAAAACCGGTCCGTTTTTGACGAACCTCAACGAGGGAAGACAGACGATGTAGGCTCCTACGGCTACAGACTTATGCACGATTTATTTTTTATTTTCCCAACAGGTTCGGAAGACGCAAAAAACTTAGGGGCTTTGCTGTGCCTACCATATCTTCTACTAGCTATTAATTTGAAAAAGAAAAAAGGGACTTGGCGGCCTAGCAAGTCAGAGTCACTGCAGAGCTTCATCTCGCTTGTGAAAACTGACGGACTCGTTCAGGACGCCGTGTCGAAGAGAAAAGAAAAGGTCGAAAAACTAGGAATTACTTTACAGCCATTCGTTGTAGCTTCCGGCCCTTCCCCCTCGGAAATTAAGTCGTACTTCTACTCGTAAATCTACTTGTTAAAATTTTGTTTTGCCTCTTCTTGTTCACTCTTCAGATCGATCGAAGTTTGGAAATGCTGTGATATTTAAACCAATCATTGACGAAATCAATTTTCTAATTTCTGAAGGAATCCATTTTGACCTTCCCAACTATTCGGGTAAAATTTATTTTGACCTATAATTAATTATAATTTGACCTATAAGTAATTGTGGGAGATAACCTAGGTATGTATCAAATAACAGGATTTTTTGAAAGTTTCTCTTCCAATTTTCCTTGTAGAATTTGCACTGTAAAGAAACATGATTTAGAAACTATGTGCTTCGAAGACAAATCCCTTCTGACATCTTCAGATGGGCATGGAAGAACCTTATCAGAGTATGGAATAAAAGAAAAATGTGTGTGGCACGAAATTAAAGGTTTTGATATTTTTAACGGCACAGGCGTTGACATAATGCACGACATTTACGAAGGAACAGCGAAGTACGTTATGTCGTTTCTCATTTATTATTTGTCGAAAGATTTACAGCTTTTTTCCCTTGAAGTATTAAACGACCTAATATTTGCGTTCGATTACGGACCAGACCAAGGGAGTGCACCTTGTCCAATAACAATGGACCACTTGAAACAAGAGACTATCAAGCAATCGGCTTCGGAAATGATAGTATTAGTGAGATATTTCGGCATTTTAGTAGGTAATTTAGTTCCAAACGATGAACCAGCCTGGGCCCTTTATTTCTCTTTTAGGAAAATGCTGGACATCTCAATGTGCAAAACTTCATCCAATGATCAGAACGATCTACTTCGAACTTTAATAAGTGAGCACAATGAATTGTATTTGTCGTTGTCTAAAAATAAGTTGAGGCCAAAGTTTCATTTCCTACTACACTACCCGTTAATGGCCGAGAAATACGGGCCTTTGGTCAATTTGTGGTCGATGCGTTTCGAAGCCAAACATAGGCTTTCGAAGATGTACGCTAGGGCATCCATGAATAAAATAAACATTCCTAAGTCGCTAGCCATGATGCACCAACCAGTTAGTTTCGTTGTTTTCTAACCCCAGCACACAGAACTTGATAGAATCAGGGAAAAAAACCAATGTAACTCCAGAAACAAGTCTAGAAGTCTTAAACTCACTGTCCTTGAATTTAAATAGCCATCACTTGCAACCCGTATCTTGGGTAAAAGTTAAAGGGACCTTTTACACGAAAGGCAGCATTTTGTCTGTGGGAACAATGGGGGAAGAAAATGATATCATTTTTGGAAGAGTAACCCGAGTATTTCTCATAGACTGCATGACTGTAAAATTCAAATACCAAAAACTCATAAATTGAGACGCGAGTGTTTGGAGTGGTAAGGCAGCTAGTACTGTGGATGTCTGCCCAAGTAACACAAGAGCTCCGGTAAGCGAAGATCGTGTAGGTTTGAGCTTCCTTAAAATTTGTGTAGAGCTTCGATGCAGAAGAAGTATACTATCGAAGCTGGAACTTCTTTAATGACTTGTGTAAAGCATTATGGAAGTTATACTGACAGGTTTAACAGCGGGACATGATTTCAATTTCCAATGAGCTTCGGAAAGGCTTCACCATTCATATTTGAACTTCTGTTGCTCTTCCCTCAGCCAATGTAACCGAAGCAGTGGGAAGAAATTAGGTTAGTTCCAGGACTATTTTTAAAGAAGCCTTATGGAAGTGGACATCCATTAGACTTCTTTTAGAATGCTTGCAGCAAGCTTTACCCAAGTTTCACAAGAACTCCGGTATAAGCGAAGATCGTGTAGGTTAGAGCTTCCTTAAAATTTGTGTAGAGCTTCGGTGCAGAAGTATACTACCGAAACTGGAACTTCTTTAATGACTTCTGTAAAGCATTATGGAAGTTATACCGACAGGTGTTACAGCGGAAAATGATTTCAATTTCCAATGAGCTTCGGAAAGGCTTCACCATTCATATTTGAACTTCTGTTGCTCTTCCCTTAGTCAATGTAACCGAAGCCGTGGGAAGAAATTAGGTTAGTTCCAGGACTATTTTTAAAGAAGTCTTATGGAAGTGGACATCCATTAGACTTCTTTTAGACTGCTTACAGCAAGCTTTATCTTTCTTCATAAAGCCTCTGTAGCATACGCTATAGAAGCTTCTCTTCGACTCACCTGATTAACAAATCATTTTTCACTTTTGTCTGTGATGTGACGTGATAGTGTGGCGCAGGGAAATTTGGTCCAGTCATCTCCTGGATTTCCGGGCTTTTTGAAAGCATTGATCTTGGCGCTTTTAGGTGGCCAAAAAAGCAATCCGTCTTTCTCCCGTATAGATGGAACTGCTATAATTTTCAACTCCCCCTTTTCAATAGTTTGGAAGATCTTGAAAGAAAAGCCTGCTTCCTCTTTTTCGTCCATTTGTGCTAATCAGTTCCCGGAAAACAAGAAAATACATAATTAACATCAATTAATTGTGTTAAACGCATGTAAGTATACACGGGTGTTTCAGAATAACTACAAAAAAGTAAAATGGGTTAAAGTAGAATTTATTTGCAATCAAAAAAGCCAAATATATCATGGCCCGAAAATCAATAGTTTCCGAGATATGATTTTTCAATCGTTATTTAGAGCAGTATCTCGCTTTTCTCAATAAAATGAGATTTTGTCGTTTCCAAACGATTTTCTGGCGCCGAATTTGCAAAGAACACATTTTTTTTTCTTTTAGGAATGACAGTTTCCGAGAGAATGAGCCATTTTTTATCACCACGACACCGGTTCAAAGCTGCGCAAACTGGAAAATGCTCAATTTTGTGATAGAAGTCAACACAATAGCGTTTCCCATTTGCCATCTCTTCACTGGCACGGTGGAGTGTATGTGACGACATTGCACTGGCAATAAACATGTAAACACCTGGGGCCTTATTCTGAACTGTCGGGAAAAAATGCCTCAAGCGCGATCCAAGAACGCAGAATAAGAAATAACATTATCCCGCCATGGCAACCGCTTTTTGCGGCATTTTCACACGGCTTCGGAATACGGCCCCTGGTGTGGTGTGGCTTCAAATGGAGCAGTTTTTAGCTAGCTTCATCATTAGGGAGTTATTGCATAGCCGTCTGACGCTTAACGTTTACGGTTATATGTGACGGCACCATAAGCGTAAAATTCAGATTTTGAGTTTAAGCGTTAATCACAAACGTTTAAAGACCAGTATGAAGGGGTGTTTTATTAATCTGTTTGAAGCAATTAAGTGCATCTATGCCCTACCATGTGTTCATATTTTAGCGCAACTATTATTTGCAATAACTCTTTTTCCACCGATACAAACGGCTACGCTTTAGGTGACGTCACATAACCATAAACGTTAAGCGTCAGACGTCTATGCAATAACTCCCTATTATTTCTTCCCCCTTGCGGTTTAAACCTAGTTAGGTTTACTTGCACCGTCTAATTTCTCGAGGCAGAAAATGTTGTACAAGCACTGTGCCAGCGCAGGTTGCCGTGGCAAATGGAGGAAAATCTCAGTTACAGTGGTGCGATTCAATTGACAAATGGAGCGCCAAAATTTTTATCAGGACAACAACAGTGTGCATCAGTGTGGAATTCTCTTGCAAATGGTTAACGCTATAAATCACGATGCACTAAAACGTAATGGTGATAAAAAGGACTCATTCTCTCGGAAACTGTCATTCCTATATCAGTAAAAATGTGTTATTTTCGATTCCGGCGTCGCCAAAAGTTCGTCCTAAAAAACGCTTGAAAATTATTATCTAGGAAACTATTGAGTTTCGGACTATGGTGTATTTCGCCTTCTTGATTGCAAATCAGGCCTACTTTCTCCAATTCATTTTTTTGCAGTTATTCTGAAATACCCTATTATAAGTAGGGTTGGCAGACGTCGTTGTATTTCACGGGATAGTCCCAGCTTTTGCTAATTGTCCCGCGCATCCTTAGACCGGTCGTCCACTGGAAGCGTTTTCGAGCGTACATCCAAAAAGGCTTAATCAGTGAAGTCAAAATCCAATCGACCGACCGAACAACACAAACTAAAAAACATGAACGCAAACGCAGAACGGTGGCTGCACCCTTCACCTTCCCTTCCACCACAGTTGAAGATTGTAGGATAAGTGATTTTTTTATTTCACCCCAAATCAAATATCGGGTGCTTCTTAAGGGGGACGTTTAATTTTACACAAACAACACAAACACGACAAAATTCAGCTAATTCAACGTAGGTAATAATATAACTTTCAATGGTTCCGTGCAAATTATATTCTGCACTTGAGTTGTGAATGCTATAAGGAGAGCTTTTCACAATGTTTACAACACAACGAGGTATCTCATCGGAAGAGTTTAGGACTCACATTTGAAAGGGGTAGGTTCGATCCTAGCAGCGGGGAAGTTTTCTGGTATAAAATGTAAGTAATATGAATTTAATACGTAAATGAGTAAATCGAAAATTTCTTTGTCTCCTAGCCATACACACACGATTAATATCATTACATTCGAATTAATATTTTTTCTTGTTTTTATTATTTTACCACTGAGTTTCGGTAAAGCTTGCAATACAACCTTCTGGAGACCTAAAAGAAATTTGCTTATCGAAGTCTACCCGCCATTTTTCTTTTCCATTGAGTTTCGCTACTATGCTCCTTTAAACCTGTTTAAGGCCTACTGCCGGTCCCTTATAGAAGCTGATGTCTCTGTAAAGTCATCCTACCTTCCTCTTACAGGTCCATCCGAAGCTCTCTCCGAAGCTCTCTACAACTTCGGTAATAATGGAAACCTTCAGCCTTTTTGGTCTTATAGAACGCTATTGCAAGTTTTTCAGAAATAGTTGTGCTTCTGTAAACAGCTTCTGTTAGACTTACGCGAAGTACTACCGAAGTCGAATTGTTAGTTGGGTGGTACAATTTGTGCCGTGATGTTTGCGTAGATGTTTTCGAGAGCCGTTCCAAAATGGGTGGCCGAGGCGTAGTGGTTCAAATTGACGAATCCCTTTTCCAGGGAAAGAGGAAATACAACAGAGGCCGACTTTTGGCAAGTGACCGACGACTTCTCCCAGAGGCTTAGCAGGGCGATTCAGACACATCCGACAACGATGACGACGATCAACGGAATTACGGTGCTAGAGTTCAAGGGCCATGGGTCTTTGCCATGTGCTGCGGACTGCATGTGCGGGGACGTTTTAGAGAGCAGATTTTTTATTGTTACCGAGAGACGCTGCTGCCAATCATCAAGAACGAGACCAGTGAAGAGCCTACACAACGCTTAGCACCGAGGGGTATACCCACATCACAGTGAACCACTCCGAAAATTTTGTCGACCCAGCTACCGGAGCCGAGACTCAAACAGTAGAAACCTTGCGGCGGCACGTTAAAGCGCGTTACGGTATCTAAGTAAATGGAGCCCAACAGTTGGATAGGAAGTTAATTGAAGAGTGGTGGCGCTCGCTTCATCCGACCAACTTATTCAACGCCTTTTTCGAAGATTTGAGACGAACAACGACTTGAGGACACGAACGACTCCTTCTGTCACGAAAAGGCGATCTTCATTTTTGAAGAGAAAGGTAGGATCACCCTTTGCTAATTTTTGTTAACTGTTAATTTGGTACCTACCAAATAATCTTCATCAAATTATGATCCCCAAGATAATCTTACTTATAAGTGAACGGTTCGAGACTACGGCGGGTGTAGCAGCAAACTTTTTTCGTATTTCTTATATACTTATTTTTAAAATTATTAAAAAACAGAAACGGGTACCTCGAACCCGACCGGCGCGGCGTGGAAAAATAGTATATTCCTCTGTGTCTGTTGAGATCAAGAACCGAATTCGCCATCATATCGACTCCATTCCTAGAATAGAAAGTCATTACCTACGCGCCCAAACGACGCGAGAGTATATTGAAGGTGGTAAAACTATCGCAGGTTTATACCGAGATAACGTCGCCGACTGAAAACAAGGTACACTGGCCATTGTTTCCGGCGTTCATCCGCCACGATCTTGATTGAAGGCGGCGGGGATATAACATCTTTAAAGCGGCATGGTGGGTGGAAATCCATTATTGTCGCCGAAACGTACATTGACGAGTCAATGAGAGAAAAAATGAAAGTAGCAAACCAGATTATGACGACAATATCAGGCGAACAAATTGAAGAACAACCTAATTCACTAAATAACTGTACAATCCCTCCACCAAAAGCATCCAATGCTGTCGCCGAAACCAACATTGACGAGTCAATGAGAGAAACGAAGATAACAAACCAGATTATTGCAACAATTTCAAGCGAACTAATTGAAGTTGAAGAACAATCTAATTCGATAAATAACTGTACAATCCCTCCACCAAAAGCATTTCCTTACAAAACTACAGTCAATTTTATTAACTGCAATAATAACAATATTAGAATAATCTCGCGAGAGACTTTATGTTTTCACGGTCAACACCGCCAGTCTAGGCGCTAGTGTTCTAAAGACAGTGGATTATTTAGGGTGGAGGTAAGCTACGCGTTAGGAGAAGGACGTCCTGAATTTGTTTTTTGACTGGACTAGCTACAACATCAGCACCGTCGAGGATTCGGTGACCAATGTCGAGGCGGTATGTCGTAGTGCCGCTTTGCACTTGGTAGTCATTGTTAAACCTGGGAACGGCGCCAGCGAAGATGAAAAGATACAAAATTACCTGTTTCTAGACGCATATCAGACTGAAATCGAAAAACTTCGCGAACAAGATGCCTCGGCGTCAATGACTGTTCCGGCATCGAAGCCTCGGTGGTCGTTAAGGTTTAGATGGACAAAACCGAGTCCAGTGATCCGCGTCAGCCCGACCTGTGGTTTCAGGCCGGTGGAGACAAGGGTGAATAGCCCGATGGATCTTCTGAAGGCATCCCTGGCGGAACGGTCAGAATTAGCGAGGGTACACACTGACTATGTGACGAATAAACTCAAACTCATCTACGACAACGTCGTGTCGGAACTCGTGAATAGGCCGAATTTCGAGAAGTCCACTGTGCCGGGATTAAGTAACCTTACTTTATCGATTCTGGCGGAGGAGTACCCCGATCTAGGGATTATCGATGCGAAGACAAGAGAGAAAAAAAAAAAAAAAAAAAAAAAAAAAAAATCGCTCCGGCAGCTGGCGGTCGGAAAGAGTGCATTTCATTTTGTATTCGGATACCCTAAGCCGTCCCAGAAGTAGTAATGTTGAGACCATCATTTGTTTCGTTAATGTTTGACCCTCCCTCGTACTGTTTGCTGCCGGGTTTGTTTAAGCTGAACTTAATGGGAATCAAAGGCTATTTCAAAATGGAATCATCATACCGAATATAATGCTTCTGGAATCAACTGGTGATTTGTAGTGATTTTTTTACCATTTCAACCCCTATTTTCCCCCCTCCACCTTGACCGATTTGGCAAATGCAATAACGACCGGGGCCTTATGACTACTGATTTTTGTGCCAAAGCGAGTTCCGCTAAATTAATTTCTACGAGAGTTATCGTGCTAACAAGGCCTCACACTTACTTCCACCCCGGGGACATCACCCCCTCCCCAATTGGAATCAAAGGCTACTTTAACATGGAGTATACGTACTGAATATGATGCTTCTAGAATCAACTGGTGACTTGTAGTGATTTTTTGATCATTTCAAGCCCTATTTTCCCCCCCACCACCTTGACCGATTTGGCCCAAATGCAATACCGACAGGGGTCTTATGACTACTGATTTTTTTGCCAAAACGCGTTCCGCTAAATTAATTTGTACGAAAGTTATCGTGCTAACGTGACCACACACTTATTTCCCCCCCGGGGGCACCACCCCCTCCCCCTTGAATTTTTCAAAAAAATAAAATGGGAACCAAAGGCTAGTCTAACATGGAGTATACGTACCGAATATCATGCTTCTAGAATGAACTGTTGATTTTTAGTGATTTTTTGACGACTTCAAGCCCGATTTCCCCCCCCCCCCCTCCACCTTGACCGATTTGGCCCAAATGCAATACCGACCGGTGTCTTATGACTACTGATTTTTGTTCCAAAGCGCGTTCCCCTAAATTAACTTCTACGAGAGTTATCGTGCTAACAAGGAAACGGTCATATATATATATATATATATATATATATGAATTCCGGAGACCACTGAATTCGTGTTTTAGAGGTTCTGAAACGTGAAAAAAACATGACATGACCCATGTTTGCCACCATCACGACGAGACCAATAGTGCATTTTCAGAATGAAATGCACTAAAAAAACTTCCAGGATGCGGGGGTATTAGCGGAGAGGGGTTCGGGGGTCCAGTATAAGCGTTCAAACTGTAAAGAAAAAGAAAGAACCCGACAAAGTCATATGGAAAACCAGGTCATTAAACTTTGTATTATTTGTATATTAAAAAAATGAAGCGGTTCGTGGGTTGGGATTTTTGCTCCCGATACGTTGCGCTGCTCTACTATGAAAGTAGATTACCCGCTAAATTCAAAAATTGTACAAAAGTTGAGTGTTGAAAAAAACATATGGTATCAAGATAGATATCACGCTACAACTTCAAACCGAAAATAAATATAATAATTTTTGTATTTGGCGGGTTTTCCCCTTTTTTATTCATAACGGGAGCAAAAATCCGAACCCAAAATAAAAAACATTTTTTTCCTCGAGTCTGAGGACTTGGTTTTCCATATGACTTTGATACCCGAAAACAGATTAGATGAGATGAGATAGTGCACGAGTGAGTGGCGGGAGTAGAACAGCCATTGGGTTCAGAAGGACGACGTGTGAGAGAAGAGTTTTAGCGGGGAGAGCGTTGACGGTTTTTTTAGCTGAGCGTCGAAAGCATTGTGATCGTTTCATATTTTACCAACGTTGTCACGTGGTTGTTCATTGAGAATTGTCAAAGGAGAGGAACGACAAACAAACACCTATCTCCTACCAACAGGAAGTCGCGGTAAATAAGAAGATTCTCCAGCTAAAATATCAGTATCAAAACAAAATACTATTTTACGATTGATGGGTTCTATTTGCAGAGTCCCGAAGCCTCCACGGGATTTTCTTGACTTCATAGTCAACCGACGCTCAATTCTATCGTGACCGACACCCTTGAATACGTCCGAGCCGATTCGTGATTCGCCCCACATCACGGTCCTCCCTTAGGGCTCGAGCGCAGTGACGAACGCGCATCACGGTCATCCCAGGTACCGTACGACGTCTAGAATAATTACTCCATTTTATTTACATATAAAATAAGTTTAGGCAACGGATATTTCGTTTTTTAAAAAACAACTTTTATTTAAATGCGCGAACCAATTATACAGTAATTACACTCCGAAATGCTCATCAAAAAGTGACACTTCCGAATGGGTTGCAGGGAGTTTTATTTTCTAGAAAAGGAAGGTGCAGGTTGTTATTGCATACACAGTAAAAGGTATCTTACAACTAAGAAGGTGCTTACGTGTCTACTATTGTTTAGGGGGAAACTAGATCTAATGGTTAAGCGGACTTAACTCCTCCATCCTCAAGAACGAACGCCGTGCTGTTCGGTAGGCTCAACAAAGGTTAAAGGAATGCTGTGGTTTACAGAATCTCTTGAGGAACAATTTTGTTGGGATTTACATTTAAATAAAGGGTGAATGTGGACAACCCGGCAGGCGCCTAAGCCTCACTTGGGCTCCTACGCCATACCCAGATTTAACTGTGCACTTCACACCCGTACTACGCGGGCGTTTCGGTCGGTGCGCGGTTTGTTGAACGCACATCGCCGGGAACGCCCACACGAAGTCGGGTGTGCCGTGTCACAGCTCGCCGCAGCCTTATAGTGTAATGGGCAATGGCTGGATTCGAACCCAGGCCCGCTGGGTTGTGAAGCGAGCATTGTATCCATTACACCATCGAGGCGCGCCACGTAAATAAGATAGGATGACGTTCAAAATTTCTTCGCCGGGTCCGAGAAGGGAGTCATAGTATATCAGTTCTCGTTCTTTAATTTTTACTTTGACTAAGCGCCAGTGAGAGGATAGGAAAATAGGGATTAATAAAACATCGAATTCGAATATGTTTTTCTTCTTCGTATAGCATTTTACTCGTTCATAGCCCTGAGAAAGGGAGATATAAAAGAAGGAGCTGAAAGCATAAGTTTTTGGTAGTAGTGGATTCTCCTCACTCCGTTTGTTTATTAATTCTAGATAATAGTTGACAATACCATCGTTAAGCCAATTATTTCCTTTCAAGGTAAGGTCTTGTCTTGTCAAAACGAGGTTGAATCCTGTTTTGACAGTTTCATTTAGGGGAAGATTTTCGTCTTGGGCGTTAAGTAGTTGTTTTTCGAGTAGAGATATGATGGTTTGTCTGGGTCGTTTGATATTTGCTGTGTGAATTTTCTGACGTGTGTTGTGAGGGCGGGGGACTATATGCGCGGTTTTTAATTCTTTGTTTACGGAAGTCAAGTTCTCTGGGTTGTATTTTATTTTTGATTTGTCTTGAATTTGTTTCGTTTCAACATATACTTTTTCAGGTAGTTCGGGTAGTGGTTCACGTTTCTCATTCGCTTAATCGATAGCATTTTGCTTTTTTGTTTCTTGTCTTGCCCGAATGATTTCGTGTAATTGTTTTGTTGTTTTTTTTATGATCGGTAATGTATAGGTTTGTTATTCGTTGTTCCAGGTCGAGTGCAATGGGATTTTCGTTTTCGACGTGACCGTTTAGTACTTCAAAGGGTGTCAATTTAGTGGTAGTGTGAATACTATTATTGTAGGTTATTATCGCATATTGCATTTTTTCAGTGATGGTACTATTTTTGAATTCATTACACGAATGATTTCTATTATTGTTGAGTGAAATCGTTCAATGGAGGAATTGGAAGTTGGGGGTTTTGTGTGCAGACGAAATGAAGTTTGATTCTATGTAAGGCTAAAAATTCTTTGACTACACTCGCGTTAAATTCATTTCCGTTGTCTACAATTAGTTCTGTGGGTTTTCCATGATGACTTATGAACGTTAGAAGTTTGTGGGCTATATTAATTCCGGTTGCCGCCTTGAGGGCGTAAGCTTGGGCATATTTTGAAAATTTATCGATCAAGGTGAGAAATTTTTGTTTTTGTTACGGTTACTACATCTGCATGGACAATTTGGAGAGGTCGAGATGGCGTTGGTGTGATATTAAAATAAGGTTTCAACGGATGTCTTTCGTATTTACACTTAAGACAGAGGTCACAGGTATTGATGAATGTTTGAATCATTGTTTTTAGACTTGGCCAGTAATATTATTTGTTTCGTATGTTTCGTTTATACCGCGGTGTACTTTATCTTCTTGGTGGTAGAATCTAATAATTTCCAATTGTTCTTCAGTGTCTTCGATGTCTAATATAAGTGTTTAGTAAATTTAGTTAATTTCAATTCCGCATATTTAAAGTTTTCCATTAAGGTCGTGGTAAATATTCTGTAGACGTCTGTTTCGAAGTAGAGTCCGTAATGAGTTTTGGGTTCGATATATTCTTTCCTAAATTTGATTATTTCATTATTCAAGTTATGAAGGGGAAATTTAACGTTAATAGTTGTTGGTACCTGGCCAGCGCTTATTATTATTTGTTTTGAATACGCGTTGATTGTTCTTTCCTTTATTGGGATTTCCAACGTGGTGTTTCCTTCTTTGTTAGAATGAATTGTTAAACAATCGATAGGTGGAGAGTCATCCAAGTTAACTATTAAGGATTCGGGTGGTTCACTTGTTGACATTGTATGAATTTCTATTCTTGAGAGAGCATCTGCATTAGTGTTTGATTTTCCGTCCTTGTAAGTGATCTCGAAATCGAATTCCTCTAATTTCAACTTCCATCTAAATAATTTTGAATTTGGTTCTTTTAAGGAATGCAACCAGACAAGGGGTTTGTGATCTGTTACTAAGGTAAATTTACGTCCATACAAATAAGGTCTAAAATGTTTTGTAGCCCAAACGATGGCTAGTAGTTCTCTCTCGATAGTGGAGAGTTTCTTTTGGGTGTCGTTCAATGTTCCGCTCGCATAGGATACAGGATGTTTGTCTCCGTTAATTTCTGAGATAGGACGGCGCCAATAGATAGGACGCCGGAAGCGTCAGTTGTTAATATGAAGGGCATTTTAAAATCGGGGTATTTTAGTACTGGGTCGTTAATGAGAAGTAGTTCACATGTTTCAAAACTTTCTTTATAAACGGGATCGTTTAC
Organism: Corythucha ciliata; assembly: GCA_038030265.1. Lineage (NCBI taxonomy): Eukaryota > Metazoa > Arthropoda > Insecta > Hemiptera > Tingidae > Corythucha > Corythucha ciliata. The sequence goes on along the minus strand of CM075941.1, from coordinate 60,448,896 downwards.
GTTTATTTTTTCTCCTTTTTTAAGGCGTTGTGATAAGGGCTTGGATAATTTTGCGAGGTCTTTAATGAATCGTCTGTAATAACTTATAAGTCCTAAGAATCCCTTGAGTTCTCTAGGAGTTTTTGGAATAGGATATTGAGTGATTGCTTCGACTTTTTCAGGATTGGGTTTTATACCTTCGGACGTGATCAAATGGCCTAGATAATTTAATTCCTTTCGTAAAAATTCCGTTTTGTCCAGTTGGATTTTTAGTTTAGCGTTTCTAAGGCGGTCGAATATTTGTTTCAATCTAATCATATGTTCTTGTAGGCTTGTACTAAAGACGATGATGTCGACCATAAAACACGCGCAAATTTCGTTTTGTAACCCACCAAGGCAATTGTCCATTAACCTTTGGAACGTAGACGGGGCATTTTTTAAGCCAAATGGCATTTTTCTACATTCCCACATCCCATTTTCGGTGCTAAAGGCCGTTTTTGGGATGCTGGATTCATCCATTGACATCTGGTGAAAACCCGAAACTAAGTCTATTGTAGTAAAATAATTGCAATTTCCCAATTTTGCTGGAATGTCTTCAATGTTAGGTAGGTCGTACTTGGCGTTAATGGTTTTTTCGTTCATTTTCCTATAGTCGATGACCAATCGAAATTTTTGTTTCCCTGAAGCGTCTTTTTTCTTTGGAACGATCCATAAAGGGGCATTATAAGGGGAATTTGATGGTTGTATAACTTCGTTATCTAACAGTTTTTGAATTTGGTTTTGGACTTCTGTCCTATAAATAGTGATGAACAAGACCATGGTGGTCTTGCAAGACTGGTCTTGGTCTTGCTTACAAGACCAAGACCAAGACCGCTTAATGGTCCGCAAGACCAAGACCAGAACTATCCTGGTCTTGCGAGACTAACATTCCGGTAGGTACCCTGACCATCTCAACAATTTCAATCTGACAATTCTCAACAATTTATCCATTAAATTGAATAAATTGAAAACTTTGGTAATTGGTATCAAATCGATAGCGTTTGTTCTGCAGCGGCCACTTGCTTACCTACACTACATAATGTTCTTTGGTGATTGGTGGGTGGGGAGTGGGTTGCCAATAGCTGGATTTACGTGTATGGGTATTTCATTTATTTTTAAAGTTACACACGATAACCATAAAATGTTGCTTATTTTAACCCCCCCCCCCGCCATTTTATGTGTCATTCTTATTCTAATTCAATCCAGAAAAATATTGTACCTATTATGTACAGCTCCTTCACCCTAAAATTTTGGGAAACGGCCCGACGAGAATTTTGGTTTCAAATCACGACAACAATATTGTGCAAACAGTTGGTTCCCCTTCAGGAATGTGATTTTGTGTGAGCCCTTTGAAATGTTGTATCATACATCGGGTGAAAGGGCATTAATTTTTCTAGGTGTATAATAATTACGATGCGCCCATGAAAGTTTGGGAGAAGATAATGGGTAATTAAAATCCGCAGTTAAGATAGACTTGATGAACGATGAACTTATGAAAAGTATTGGGATGGCGAAAAAAGAGCAGCGGTCGAGCGGTCCTTTTCAAGGACGTAGTTTGGGGATTCCTTCATAATATAGAAAAAAGCGCTACGCAAGCAATGTTTTCTGCTACGCTACGACCCCTACAAAAAGGAACGCTCGCAGAGACAAGAAAGGGAAGTTTTTATTCTTCATTCGAGTTTCGAGTTGTGTGGCTCGTGCTAGTTTTTCTTGTACTTCAATGCTGTAATAATTATTGCCACAAATTACAAAATGTTCGAGCGCGATTCAGACGAGTTGGACGAGAAAGAGCCCTCCTCAAAACAAAGCGTTCAAAAATCTCGCGGACCCAATAAAAGTAAATTTGATGAGTACTTCATCATCGAGGGGACAACGGATCCAACTGGACTGTGCAAACTGTGCCGATCAACCAGTAAAAAGAAAGTAGTAATCAAGATGAAGAATAAAAATACAACCGGCCTCTTAAAACACCTGAAATGTGCGCATAACAAGGAGTACAGAGCGACTTTCCATGATGCCTCCCAAGAAGCTACTACGACTCGAAGTATAGCTGATTTCTTTCATTCGGCATCCAAGGTAGGAGAATAAATTTTCGTTTTAACTTCTTTTTATTCAGTTCAGAGGTGGATCCAGCATTTTATCAAGGGCGGGGTTCGAAGCAAAAATGTTCACCTGGTAGGAGGGGAGGGGGAGATTGCATACCGCCAGTGAAAAAAAAAAGATATAGGAGCCACTTTTCCTGATTTTCGGGTTTCAAAATCCTTGGGGGGGGAAGTTCTTTACCCACCCTGAGTTTCACATGAATTTTCCCGCTTCATTTGTAGTGATGTGATGTCGATTCGCTCTTTCACATTCTATTTCTTTCTTATTATTCTGACCTTAAGATGGGGGGGGGTCTGACCTCTCAAGACCCCCCCCCCCCCGGTGGATCCACCACTGATTTTATTGATGTAACTTTACTAATTATAAATAGCAAAATAGCATTCCCATTCGTCCTGTTCCTGTTTTCACTTTACGTGAACTTTGCGTTAACCATAATATGAAATTAAATTGAATACGAAACAAAATGAACTGAATTTTTTGTTACAGGAGCAAAAACATGATTCAAAAGATTTCGAATCGGCGACGGTCGACTGGATTACTTCAAAATACTTGCCTTTCTCGTTCTTTGATGACTAAGTAACTCAAGATTATTTCAAGCTGATAAGTCCGCAAAATAAGTTTCCGAAGAGATTCACTTTGAAAAAGATGGTATTCGAAAGGTACGAGGAAGTCAAAGGAATTTTAATACAGAAACTGAAAACGAATAAATCAAAGATGTCCTGGGAAGTTCTCGTACCTTGGGACACTTGTACCTCCGGACAATGCTCAAATAAATTTGAAAAGAAGTGGGAAAAATTCCGACTGCCTCCTATTGGGTGGTGGATGAAGTGGTAACACTGTGTAAGTGCCGCTTCCTCTGTTATCTCCGTCCGTGTTAATTTGATAAGCCTTATCTGTTTTCGCTGTCTGCCCAAATTTTGTTTGACTCCACAGATAATCTTCTCCTGAGACGGTAAGTTGAAATTTCTTTTTCTTTGACGTGTTTCCCATCAAACCAAGGGTTGCTGTCACGATTCTGATGTTTTCAAGACGTGGCAATATCATGCTAAGTCACTGTCTACACTTTTCGGAATACTTGCTCTTTTTGTACCTTGGGACACGTTGAGGTTTGTACCTTGGGACACTAAGAGACATTATAAATCTTCATCTCTAGTCCATTCTGAAAGGGATTTTGGTTCATTCTTTTGCAGATGCCTAGATCTAAGGAAGGAGTCAAACGATTAAATGTGGATGGGCCTCTCGTTGAAAAGGCAGTCCACCTTGTCGTGAAGCAAAAGCTCTCCATACGGGATGCAGCCCGTCAAACTGGGGTGCAGAAGAGCACCATCCATCGCCACGTGAAAAGGTTTGTCAATTCAGGCCATGAAATTTATACTTTCAACTCTGGGCTAGATGTTTGGAAGGTTTTTAATGCAGTTCAAGAAGGGATGTTAAAAGATTATATCCTGCATTCGGCAAACATTTACCACGGCCTTACCGTTGATGGAATCAAAGCCCTTGCGTATAGCTTTGCAAAAGCTAACGCACTCCGCTACCCCTCTTCATGGGATTTGAAACGAAAAGCGGGTAAAAACTGGTATACTCATTTTATGTCGCGTCATGGTCACCTAATTTCTCTCCGAACCCCTCAGGCCACCAGTCTTGGACGCGCTATGTGTTTCAATCGGCACACAGTTGGGGAGTTTTTTAAAAATCTGAAGGGCGTCATGTCCAAACGAAATTTTGACCCAACGAGAATTTTTAACGTGGACGAGAGTGGTTTAACTACGGTCCATGTACCCAAAAAGGTTCTGGCGCCAAAAGGCATAAAACAAGTAAATAAAGTTACATCTCAAGAAAGAGGGAACTTGGTCACAGTCATCTGCACCATCTCTGCATCTGGTTCTTCGATTCCTCCTCATTTCATATTTCCACGAGTGAACCTTCCTCAAAGAACCATGAACGGGGCTCCACCAGGATCTGTTGGTCATGCCAACAAGAGTGGTTGGTCCAATGCTGAGGTATTTTTCAAATATTTGCAGAGTTTTGCGAAGCAAATAAACGTCAGCCCCGAAAATCCTGCCTTACTGATTTTGGACAACCACGAGAGCCACCTTTCCATAGAATCAATTGAATTCGCAAAAAAAAAGGAATTGAGATGCTGACATTTCAACCCCATTGTAGTCACAAACTGCAGCCCCTAGACAGATCGGTTTTTGGCCCTTTGAAAAAATTTTATAACACGGCATGTGACGAGTTTATGCTGATGAATCCTTGTGTGCCCATATCAATCCATGATATTGCTGTTCTTGTGGGTAAAGCTTATCCTCTTGCTTTTACCCCAAACAACATCATGAGCGGATTCCGCTGCACAGGCATCTGGCCTCTGAACGAAAATATTTTTTCTGATGTGGATTTTCTCGGATCAGAGGTTTCTAACCAACCTCCACCGGATGACCCAGCGGCGAGCCCTCCGACCATGGTTTCAGCGCCAGCACCTAAACCATCAACATCAATGGATCCACCAACCTCTACAGTGATTTCGCCACAAGACGTAAGGCCTTTCCCGAAGAGTGTTCGGAAGGCCACTGCAAAAGGGAGAAAACGAGGGAGAACCACACTTCTAACGTTGACCCCAGAGTTACGAGCTCTTAAAGAAGCGAAGAATTCCCGTGAAGAGAAAAAAAATAAACCACCTAAACCTGCCAAAGTTAATAAGACCAAAAGAGTTTTGTTTCAAGACGACACAGATGATGAGCAACTCAATCTCTCAGACGATCAAACCTCTTCTGCCTCTGAAGAAGATTTCAGCTTGTCCGGTAGTGAATCGGAAGTGTTGCAAGACCACGGGCCCATGGGTGTGGTGTGGGAGAGTTTTGCGTTGGTAAGGTAGCAGGAAAAAAAGCGATGCACAATTATATTTGTAAAATTGTGGGAGAGGACGACGGCGGCCTCATCGTGGTTTATTTAAAAAGGTCTACCTTAAAAAATAAATTCTTTATTCCTGAAAACGCCGAAGAATATGTTTTACTGCATAGTGAGGTAGTTTTGAAGCTTCCCACCCCAAAGGTGGCAGGGAGCTCTGAGAGACAAAGTCGTCTTTTGGACTTCCAAGTTGATTTTTCAAATTTTAACATTCAATGATAAACTCTTTTTTCGTCGATAATTTTTATAATCCAACATTCACTGATTTTATAATGACGTTTCTATTGTTTTGTTTTTTTTATCTCAAGGGATAAGGTGTTGTTTGTTGTGCAGTTGCAATAAGAAAAAGTTCGTTCATTATCTATAAAACGATTCTTTCTAGGAGATTTACTTTATTTGGAAGGGTGCTTTTTAGTTTTTCTACACACCAACCTTGTTGACTGATTAGTTTTATGAATTTCATGTGATGTAATTCTACTACCTATTTTTATGTGATATTTTGTGATGAAACTTTCCTAATATGTGATACATGTTGAAAAAAGCACTGATTTGACCATTTATTGTGATCTCTGACACGTGATATGAGGAATATTTTTGACTGTTTAGATTTACCAGTTCTTAAAATTACAAATTTTGAACAAATGAGACGCTTTTTTTTTTAATTTTCCTACCTGTCCCAAGGTACAACACCTGTCCCAAGGTTCAAACTAGTGTGTCCCAAGGTGCATACCCAGTTTGTACCTTGGGACAAAATTGAAAAAATGAAAAATCTAGTTTTGGGGTACTTAAACTGTTTTGATAATTATGTTTGATACATATTATTAAACCTTAGGCGTAGTAGTAAATTATAGACCCTTTGTTTGGTCCATGAAAAATATTTAAACGGGAAAAAAAATTTGAATGAAAAAACTGTCCCAAGGTACGAGGACTTCCCCTACTATTGACGGTTGGACTTCTGTGGCCGGCAAAAGTTATTATGGCGTGACAATTCATTATATCGACGAAAATTGGAACTTCCGTTCCACTGCATTAGATTTCATCCCATCGCACGGGAGACATACCGGCGAATACATCGCCAAATTATTCAAGCAATGTCTTCAGGAATTCGGCATTGAAAACAAAATTCAAGGCATAACCGTGGATAATGCTTCGGCAAATACCAAATTCATGCAGGAACTGTCGAAAATCATGGAATTTGACGCTGAAGATCAGCACTTTAGATGTCTCGCTCATATCCTGAACCTTGGAGTCAACGCGCTTTTGGATACGCTCATGCTCAATTACTGTGGGGCATCCAGTTCCGAGGAAGACTCTTTGGACGAAGATTCAGACGACGAACCTTCGGTGATGGAGGACGCGTCCACATCCATCGGAAAGCTACGATCGTTCGTTTGCAAGATAAGAAGAAGCGAGGTGCTACGGAACAAATTTCGATCTGCCTGTGAAACGGCCAGCGTCCCGTCGAACTTGAATCTTGTGATAGATTTTCCTACTAGATGGAACTCTACACACGAGATGCTCGGGATAGCTATCAAGCTTAAAGCAGGAATCAATACTCTGTCTAGCACTCTTCCAGAACTGCATAAATTCACACTAAATGAAGATGAGTGGACCATTTTTGAAAGGGTTCACAAATTTCTGCACAATTTTAAAATTTTATCGACAAAACTGGGTGGAGATCGATATGTGACGCTTCCTCTGGTGATTGTATCTTTCAATCTTCTCCTCGACAGAATAGAGGCAACCGCCAAAAAACTCAACGAGGAAGCAAGTAGAAGTTCAGTGAGTGAACGCCTTGTGGAAGCATTTCAGGCATCAAGGAATAAAATGCTGAAACATTATAGAATGTTTAATTGGGTGTATTGTGTCACTCTCGTGTTGGATCCGAGGCATAAAGTTGTTACCTTTGACATGACAGATTGGGGGAAAGAAATGAAGAAACGGAGTTTGAAAAAATTCGAACTCATCTTCAAGCAGTACTCCAAAAACAGATATGAACCACCCACGAGCGAGGCAATCACAAATAAGAATGTCGAAGACGAAGAGCTCATCGATTACGATCAACTGTATTCCCAACAAGAAGAAATCTCGTCGTCACATAAAAGGGAACTCGAGGAGTATTTATCAGAGCCAAGAGCAGCGAGCGACGAATGCATTTTGGACTGGTGGAAGCGCCACGAAAAAAAATTCCCTATTCTTGCTAGCATGACACGGGATTTCTTCTCGGTCCCAGCTACTTCAGTACCAGCTGAAAGACTTTTTTCGAAGGCTGGGCTCCTAATTCGGAAACATCGCAATCGGCTTTCTAATGAATCGGCAAAGTGGCTCCTGTGCCTGAATTCCTGGGCCGGATTGAAGAACTAGACCCCTCCCCTGATCCCCGATTTGGTTTGTTTTTTTTTTTTTTTCATAAATATAATTTTTGTTATTAATAGAGGTAATGTTTTTGAATTTTCTGTCAATTACCTTATCCCGCTAATTCCACACGAAGCAGCCACACCAGTATTTCACTATAATTATACTCACTTATGGGCAAAATGTGCTAGGTGAGTCGGCGTAGAGGTTATTTTATTGTATTTATTCATTTTTTTGGGATATATTTAATTGCCTGGCTAAAAAAAGTGTTTTTATTCTACATGATGATAAAACCCTATTTTACGGCCGCGAATGAGTCTCAAAAGTGTCTCTTTTCTTGTCTAGGAGCTAAAATATTTTTCACGCGACTTGCTTGGTAAGTTGTCCTTTTCACTACCGAAGTTACAGGTAGGTTGACTTTTTCCGTACAGTACGGTTAAGCATTTTTAACTGTACTGTTTTTAAAAACAATACGGTAAAGAATTTTTTCCGTACTGTTTTGAAAAAAAAAAAAAACCTAAAAAACCAAAATGGCCGATTTTCAAATACCTTCAAGAGACACGGATTATTAAAATCGAAGCTGAAGATGCAAAATGAATGAATTTCTCAACGGAAACAAATATATTGATAGTTTAGCCGGTATGACTCACTTTTCTGCCGGGAACTCTCCATTTTTTGCCGGGCTGAAAAATCCCACCCTTAATTTTTACCTTTAATATAAGGCCCGTATTTATAGACATTTCTTAAACTTAAATTTAAATTTCCCTAAGGGCCAATTTCACCAACGGGAGTTAGGTTGGAGTTACCAAACTCAAACGTTGTTTACATAAATTGTGACGCATTTTTTCGGTTAATTCAGAGTTAACGTACCTCAAACCTTAACCCTCGGTGGTATGGTGGGGATCCACCATAAGTGGGCGTCCAAACTGATGATTTTCTTCCAACAACAGCTGATTTCATTCATTTTTACTACTATGAATACGGGCATAAGTAGCAAAAACTGTTGAGCGAGGCCAGAGGGGAGGTTGGGCTAACCTCATACTATAAGCTCATACGCTTTCAATCGCCATGGAATAATCACTTATATTTTTGCAAGACCAAGACTTCAAGACCAAGACCTCGGATTTAAGCAAGACCAAGACCAAGACCAAGAATGCAAGACCACATCACTACCTATAAACTTCGGGGTACCTGTAAGATTTGGTGTAAACTGGTATTTCATACGTAGTACGGATAATGTGTTTTATTTCACTCGTTGTACTCAATTTTCCATTTTCGTCGTACAATATATCTGAATAGTCAATTAGTAATTTTTCCAGTTGATTTTGTTCTTCTTCGTTCAAATGGTCTAATCTCAATCGATTAAATAATTCCAAAACTTTTATTTTGTTTCTTTCAGTTGGATGGGGTTCTTTTACGATCTTGATTTCAAAATTATTGGATTCTGTTGTCACAATGCAATCTGATCCATTTTTAATTGAATTGAAATTTTCATACGAGGTAATAATATAACCATTCTGCACGATGCAGTAGGGTTCGGCCTCGTTTTTATTTAAAGCCCTTCGCAAATGAATTTCTTTAGTGGAACTATATCTGTGTTTATTGCTAAGCAGTTTGCTTTGCTGTTTTTACGGACACAATGCATTCGGGAATCTCGATGGTTCCGAATTTATTATGGTGGATGAGGGCTTCACCGTCTTTTACGGTTGTTAATTGAATTTCAATTTGTTTTGCCGAGCGGCCTTGTATCGAGTAACTTTTTACTTCTTGAGGAATTAAGTACATTTGAATTGGAACATCAATCGTTCCGATTTTCAATTTATTTTCTCCTAATTTTAGGGTAGCGTTTAATGATTTTAGGCAATCAAGTCCTAAAAGTATATCGAAAGAACTGTGAAAGTTGAATACGAAAAATTTACAGGGGGTTCTTGTTTTTTCGAAAATTACACTGCTACACAGGTCAAGACTGGAGGTGCCAGTACTTTCACCGTGTGCAGTTTTTACCGTGAACTTATCCTCTTTAATTTTTTCTCGAAATAATTTTTCAGTAATGAGGGTTTTAATAAAACTGTTAGAACTTCCGGTGTCGATAAGAACCTTTAAACCTAGAGGGGTAGTAATATAGGGTAGGTGTTGAGATTTGTCTAGGTGCATTAAGTTAATGGTTTGGTACTCGCGAGGCCATCCCCTAAAAAATTATTCCCGTCAAATCTATAATGGTCACGGTTGAAATTCTCGCGAATAGTGTTCATGTTTTCTGGACTTTGGTTATCAGTTATGTTGATTACATTTTCTGGACGGACTTCGTGGTTTAGTGTAGTCTGATAGCTCATTGGGGTGGGCGTATCCGCATTGGATTGATAGTTTGGTCTGTGCGAGGTTTGTTGAAATTGTTGAGGTGGAGGTCTTATTGTTTGAGGTCTTTGATTTTGATGAAATTGTTGTTTTTGAAAGTTAAAATTTTGAGGTTTTTGAGGATTGAAATTTCGAGGTTGTTGAGGGTTAAAATATTGGGGTTTTTGGAATTGAGCATTACTTTGTGGGTTAAATGGATTGAAGTTGGATTGAGGATTTCTTCCTTGGTAAAAATTTTGGTTGGGAGAAGGAGGTTTTTGGTTTCTTGGGTTTTGTACTTGCTTTCCTCGAGCCAGGAACTGGAAGTCATTAGTCATGATGACAAGGGCTTCGTTCAAGTCTTGAGGTGCTTTTGTTTTTAACAAGGGACCTATATTTTCGTTCAAGCCATTTAATAAACAACGCAGTGCAAGCTTCTCCATAAATTGAATAAGTTCCGGTGGGTATTCAGTTGGCTTACTTTTAATTTGGGCAATTATTAAATACAGCATTTTTTGAATTTGTTCATGAAATTGGAACGCGGAGTCTGGATTTTGTCTGTAACGAGCTAGTTCGTTTAAAAGGGTGTGAACATCTCTTTTATCATCAAAATTTGATGATAAAAGAAATTCCGTTCAAGTCATGCGAAAACATATTTTTCTGAATAAGTAGTGAATATTTCCACAAGGTAATTTGAGCGTCTGGGCGATTCAATTCTTCTTTTTGGTTCATTTGTACAAATCTTACTAGCTTTTACAAGAGTTTCTATTCTAAATTGTTTTCTTTTATGTTGTTCAGGTGATCCACAGACGTCAACGCTTGCTCATTATCAATCTACAAACAAACAACATAAAGTCCTGCTCTCAGAAAAACCGAAAATTTCGAAAATGGAAGTCTACAATATCAGCGGATTGCCACGACGGAATGTGTGGCGAAACGTTTCTGGAGTGGTTCATAAAGATTCGGCCTTCGCTGGATGACCGAGCTGTCATTGTGATGGACAACGCCCCCTAATACTTGGTAAAGAGCGAGAAAACTCCTAATTCATTGTGGGAAAAGGCAGACATGATTGAATGGCTGCGAATCAATGATAAAGAGACATCATCATCAATGCTGAAGTCAGAGCTACTCGAAATATTAAAATCAATTAAACACAAGTACCAACATACGTCATTGACGAACAAGCAAAATAAATAAATAAAACTGTTTCAAGGCTGCCCCCTTACCATTGTGAATTAAATCCCATTGAGGTTTGGTCCATGGTAAAAGACCACATGAGAAAAAAAACAATACTTTTAAAATAAAAGATGTTAAATTACTACTAGAACAGCCATGGAGCGAGTAACTCCTGACAACTGGGCTACTTTTGAGCGGCACGTCATGGGCGAAGAAAAAAAATGCTGGGAGGTTGACACAATTTGACGATGAAATGATCGACAATTTACCGATATTCGCGGGAGTGACGGAAGCAGCAGCTCAGATAAGACAATTCATCTTAGATTACAATGTTATCAACTGTTCTCACTCTCATTGTAGATTATTTTCATTAATAAACGATTTGATGAGTACAGGGAAAAAACCGGGTAAGTCGATGTTTTGTCGAAAATGAGTTAGTGATGGTACCTTGTTATTTTTTACGTGCCGGATCTGATAAGACAGTCAAAACAAGGGAAAATCAGGCCAAATGCCTCAAAACGTCGAGTGAGCTTTTAATGTCCAGGGGAAAAACCGGGTATCTCGAGCACTCCAAGGCAAGAACCCGGTAACATTTTGTCGTCGTTTCTCCCCGACCCTCTGGCTAGCCCCTTCCACTTCATTCCTACGCGTGTTTTCCCGGTATTATCCCTGGGAATCACATTGCCCAAGTTCCAAGCAATGTTTGTATTCTCTTTCTTGCGAGGTTAAGAGATGTCAGCCCAACAATTAATTCGTGCTCTTCCGTGAGTTTTTGTCAGTGTTTCTTGTGCTCGAGTCGAGGCGGCGAGCCTGTTCCCGGTTCAACGAAAAAACGTAAAATCACAGGCAGGTTGAAAGATGTGGGGAAAAAGATGAGAACCCAGGGGCACGAGACTGGACCTCCCTGTAACTGCCGCCGGTATCGGTACTTTGAAATCATGGAAATGCCATTATTCAGAATTTCAATCTTCTCAACGATTGCAGAGAACAGATTGTGGAGAACTGTCTCAAAGAAACAGGTGCAGCCCCCAAGGACAAAAGAGGCCTGCACAAAACTCGCCCCAGCAAAATTCCCGAGGAAACTGGCTCACATCAAATCTTTCTAAGGAAGGTTGAGCCATTACTGTCTTAATAAGAGCAGAATGAACTGGCCGGAAGAGCTAAATATTAAAAAAATGCATGAAATGTACGGGGAAGTATTTCCACGTAACCCAGGGGCGGTTTTTGAACTTCTCAGTCGAAATAGGTATTTTGGCTTGATAGTCGCGAGGGGGAAAGTGAAATTCGCCAGGTCGAAGCGTTGCCGTGGCTGTAGCTCTTTGAGGACCTCCTGATGAGCAGTGGGCCTGTCGAGAATCACTCTAGGTCGCTCTCTTCGGTGTCTTCGTTTTTGATCGTGGGCTCCCCTCGTCATGTCGCACACTATTAGTGAAAAAGTAGCCGAAGAAATATTTCGTAGTCGAAATTTGCTACGGAACCAAAGAATCGAGTTCGTCGAAAAACCCAAGAAAGACTGTTTTCGCGGAAAATACTTGATTTGTACAACAATGGGAAGGTTGTGGTTAAGAATGTTCAATGTTGGATCCAAGAGCGTAATTTATCTTCTTGCTCAGCGATTGCGGCCCACGAATCCATTACACCCGTTGCTCCGTCAGAGGGAATTTCCGCTGTTGTTGATTACGAATCAAGTGATTTTGCTGGGTTAGGGTGTGAGATGGTCATTGCAAATCTGAAAGTAGCGGAGTCATCCAGTTGTTTAGATTCGCTCAGTAGGAATGTTCATTTAGGTGGTGACTTAGTAAATATGTAGTTTGTCTATTTTTGAGTTCCCAGAAGTGTGTATTGAGGATCATGTTAAAATAAGTCATTTTTCGGCTTGCGAGTCAAAGACTACGACTAAAAAGTCGAGAATAACTTTGTTTGAAGTCGTATATTCTGATGAACAAAAATAAAAATTTTTGGAGAAAGGTTCTTTCAATTTACAGTCCAACTACCCCAATACTATCCGACATATTGTTATCGATCAAAATATCCCCTGCGTCGTAAATGTTTAACGTTCCAAGACTCGTCGAACAAAACACGTAATATACTTCTATTGTCCTTTAGATGACTGCCGCTAGTACGTCATCGAATTGCTATCGAAGAGACTTGTCGTATTTACGAATAAGTAGGATGTAAGCCCTAGTCACGGGATTGTAAAATTGACTCACCACATTAAAGGGGATGCTAGGAAAAAGTTGAAAGAAGTTCTACTTCATACAACTCCTTTTTTGGGTAGGCCGCAGGAAATTATAAATGCTAAAGATGATCTGTTGCAGAAAGGACACCTGCAGGGTGTCACATCTAGTAATGTTTTCCGAAAGGTTAAGCAAGAGGCGAAAGCTGAAAACGACTTGCATAAGGACTTCACATTTAGTGCCATTTTGGGTCTTCGTTCCCAGAAAGACAATTTGTACATTCGTTTAGTAGGGGAACCGTTGGAATGTGTTAAGCACGGTACACAGCAACTGGAAGCAGCTAAAAAAAATAGAAAAGAACAGGGAAGCAAGCTAGTTGTGAGCATCGATGTCACAGGCTCGTGTGTAAGAAACAACAGATTAAGCTACTGGAACAACAAAAAATTACGTTATTACGTTTGTGTCTTTAAGGCTCACTTGTATGCGAAACAGAGTAGCATTATATGCCCACTGACGGAGTACGTATCTAGTATTCACTTTGCCTGTCAAATAAGTAAATGGCTTTTGCCCTTCGCTGATTGGGTGAAGCCAGAAAAAATATCCAACCTGGTCAATGTCGTCGTCACGGACTGGAGTCTGGCTATTATAAAAGCTGTTCTACTTTCATGGAATGAAAGTAGAACAGCTGAGTACCTGAATGCATGTTTTAAATTTGCTGACGGGAAGGAAGTCAATTATTTCAGTTATAGAGTCGTTCTAAGCCTCTGTTGTTCTCATTTCGTGAAAACAACATCCAATGATGTTTCGCGACTTCAAGTGCCACCTAAATTCCGAAAAGTTGTAGTCAGCCTCACGACACTGCCAATGCACGCTACTACATTACAAGAACTGGGGTCCATGCTTTTCGATTACTTCATCGTTCTCCTTAGCACTCATAAGACCGAACATTTCTTTGTATCTTTCAACCGGCTTGCGACCAAAGATTTCGAAGAGATGCGCGGTAAAGTCGATGATGTCATCGACTCATGTGTTTCTCTTAAAGACGAAGTCTCCCCTGACGCTCCTATGTATTTGTCACGTCATTTTTACAATATGGGTAAAAAAATACTTCCATCTGCTAATTCTGTCGTGAAATCTACCCCTCCCCCGAAGGGTGGTTTCTCATTCACTGAGCGAAACGAACTTAATTACCCGCGTCTTGCAGAAATAATACTGAACAAGTACTTGCCCTACACTGGCATGTGGTCAAAAGTTGTTGTTTAAAAAGTGAGGAAATCATCACGCGTAGCGCATGAAAGCAACGCTGCTGTTGAAAAATATTTGGATTTAATGAAGAATTCTGTCTTACAACACGAGAAGAACTTGCGAATTGACAGGTTTTTGGAAATAACCAAGGATTTGTCCTCTAGTTAGGCCAAACAAATATTGCTTAAAATTCCAAGTGAAAGATGTGCCTCTCTAGGGAAAAAAAGGAAGATAAAGGCAGTTACCAATTCTGACGTAAAAGTTACGAAAATTCTTCCTGATCTCACGCCGTCCATAAATCATTCTGAGGCAATTGCTTCTGTCCCCGATGTTAAACAAATAAGCGTTGACACCTTAATTACAGGTTCTGTCGTCTCGTCCCCTAACGTTGGAAACGAGTTGACTAAGTCTAAAAAAAAATCAAGCGATCTCAAATAATGAATACAACATTTCCCCGACAAACGTAAATGATGATACGTCATTACCTGAAAATTCTTTCAATTTGCCAGGAGTAAAATCTTGGAGTAAACGTGAACCTAGAAAAAAAGCACTTTACTTATCAGGCTCGTGCTTTGAAAGACTGCTTTCTGCGTCCAAAGCTAATGTAGATAAACACCTAAAATTAACTGCTTCTGCTGATATGGTGAAAAGCAGAACTGACCAGATTTCTCAACGCATAGACCGGCAAACCCTCGTTAATTCCTCAAAGGATTTTTGTGTAGTACAATATACATTTGCTAACGTTCAAAAATATAATTTCCTTTGTTCCTACTGCAAACTCTATCTCCGGGTGAGTACGTAGCAGAAGATGTCATCGACATATCATTGCAATTACTTATCGAAGAAAATAGTGCGACTGCGTATGCGTACAGATGCTTTGTAGGTGGACATTTCTTTGAGAAGAGCATGATGTATTGGTCCGACATGAAGGTATCTGTTCCTGACAAACCTATCATTCTAGTCCCCCCTACACGAATGTAATCATTGGATGCTCCTCGTTCTTGACTTTGCCCATAAAAAGTTGCATTACTTTGACTCTTTGAAAAGGACTAAAGGGTTCTTAAAAAAGCAAGCTTTAAAGTACAGGTTGGCTGTAGCTGATAACTGGAAAAATAGCAATCCTAATAGAGATCATGCCCCGAAGTCCTCCTGTCACTCGCACCTTATCCGCTCAGGCCCAGTCTCAACCGACTAATGAAAGTCGAGCAATGGTCGATGGATTCACGGAAGCAATCCGACCATTAATTGAAATAGCCACACAAAACGTCAGAACCCAGTCCCAACCACAATTCCAACAAATCGTATCCCCAATTATAGTCCAGTCGATAGAACCCTGGGATCCTGAGGCGAGGGATAAAACCACAATGAAACAATTTTTCTCATTAATGGACGGAATATGTCTGGATTTGTCGGAGAGACAGAGAATTCAACTTCTGCAAATAAAATTAAAACGGGGAGCTTTGGAATATTTTCTAAATTTACGAGACAGATGGGATGGTGATATAAATTACGAACAAATTAAACAGGCACTCATTAAACGATTCGATAAGACGATGAGTCCAGAAGAAGCGATGCGACAATTGTTTGCCGCGAAGCAAGGTTTAGATGAATCCCCTAGGAATTTTGCGGAGAAAATTTTAAAATTAGCAGAATGCTCCCTAACTCCTCTAGAAGCGGTACAACCAGGCTTAGCTAGGAGACAGGCAATCGAGCAAAGAGCTTTACACGCATTCTTAGCGGGTTTATCAGGAGAGAAAGCAAGCATGATAGCGGCCATAGAGCCGGAGACTTTAGAAGAAGCTATCCGAAAGGCCGAGAAATTTGGAAAACAGCAAAACAAAATAGACGATCCATTACCCCCACTGTTTCACCTTGCTAATCACAGTCGAGAGAATTATTATAAAACCTCGGAAAAGGATGGGCAAAATTACACTCATGAACCACGATGTTTCAAATGTAATCAGTCGGGTCACTTAAAAAGAAATTGTACAACAGACAGAAACTTTAAAGATAGACGACAGGATTCTCATTCTAAACCCCAATCCCCCTGTTTATTTTGTAGATCCCTCGATCACTATCCAGTGGATTGTCAAAAACACAGACTACCCAATAAATGTAGTTTCTGTGGATTCAATAATCACACCAAAGAAGAGTGTAGGAAATTTCGAGATTATGAAACAAAACACCACCTTATGTCAAACAGAGTAGAACTATGGAAACCATCCCAAACAAAGAAAATTTTAAAAAACCAAAAGTTATTAAGATAATAGCCGATATCGAAGGAACATCCCAGTCGATGGTTATGGACACGGGAGCTCAAACCTCCACATTACCACACATAATAAGTAGGAAATCAGTAGAATCTGCTTCTTGGGTGGCAAGCTTGGCCGATGGTTCACGTCTCCCCATTGACAAACAACAAACCTTAAATATCACTCTCTTTGGTAAAACTATTACACACACCTTCGCTATTCTCGAAGGAACTGGTGAAGATTACGGACTCCTCGGCATGGATTTCTTGAGTAAAGTACCAATCATGATCGATACCCAACGAGGTAATATTTTTCAAATGGCCGAGCTAGGCCAACTATCACAGACGACTAATGGTCCAAGAATCTACCCAACCTCCAGACAAAAATTCATGGACGAAGAAACCATAATGGAAGGGGAAGAAAACAGTCACCACTTAACTACCATCCAAATCCATCCCCAACCGAATCCTACAATCACTGACATAATAAAATCAAAACTTACAAAAACACTCCCAGAAACCCAAAAATTGGTGGAAGCTGTATATAACGATTACGAAGAATTGAGGAACTCAGTTGATAGTAAAGGGTGTTCTATGGACACTCAACATAAAATAGAACTATTACCTAATACCCAACCCATTACAGTAAGGCCGTACCAAGTACCTTACTCACTACGACCAATCATAAAAGAACATTCCGGTACAGGATATACCCCAAATTACCTGCATTTCGGACGAAATTTACGATCACCGCTTGACACTATATTAACAGGACATCAAACAGAACAAAAAGGAAATTGGGAAGAAAATCATCAACGATACAAACAAGCATTAAATTATGCAAGAGAAATATCACAAAAAAAATGGGAACTAAGAGCTAAAACAATCAATGCTAGACGAAGTGTCCGATTTTTTAAGCTCGGGGATTTAGTGTATCTTTATAGACCAAAAAGTAAACCAGGAGAAATAGACCAATTCGCTTCGCGCTGGGAGGGACCATTTAAAATTTCAAATCGTATAGGAGAAACCGTGTACGAAATTATAGACATAATTGGTAAAAAACAAGTCGTGAACATACAACGCCTCAAACCCGCATTTACGAGAAAATATTGTGAAAACTACAATTCGGCGCCACACACAGACCCGGACGACGAATCCCGACTAACACGACTCGACCCTCTAGCTTTTTAACCAAACTAATGTCATTTATACAGGGTGTAACGGAAAAATGGGGCATAATTGAAATGGCTGATTCTGCATCACATGTGGGTCAAAAATGACTATCTGGACCATGGTCCGATTATTAACCGTTTCCGAGAAAATCGCAGTTTTCCTGATTGTCAATGCATCAGGCGTTTTTTTCGAAAATCGGTCGG
This sequence comes from Corythucha ciliata, assembly GCA_038030265.1. Lineage (NCBI taxonomy): Eukaryota > Metazoa > Arthropoda > Insecta > Hemiptera > Tingidae > Corythucha > Corythucha ciliata. The sequence continues at coordinate 60,430,957 of CM075941.1, read as the reverse complement.
TATCATAGCAACCATTAATACTACGAAATTTTCAAGGACCGTTGGAAAGAGCACAAAATTCCCTTTAAGATGATTGTAAAGTTGGGGTAGTTCGTGAAATTTGGGCACCCTTAACGCTCGGCTGAAAAGCCGCTTCCTTGAATATCTCTATTCTTACTAGTCAGTCAGCCAGCTGTCATTTTACTGACAGCTCTCGGAGGAAGAGTAGTACTTCAGGAAAAACTTCTACAATTATTAAGCTTTCAAATGACCTGCTTGGTTCGGGGCTTTTTCTCTATTCGTTTGGAGATACTGTATTAATGGTTCCTAAGATACCGACCGAGTTTTGAAGAAAACGCCTGATGCTTCGAAATTCAGGAAAACTGCGATTTCTCAGAAACGGTTGATAATCGGACCATGGTCCAGATAGTCATTTTTGACCCACATGTGATGTTGAATCACCCATTTCAATTATGCCCCATTTTCCCGTTACACCCTGTATATAATTTAAAAATCATTTTAATCAACTTTCTTCTCTTTCATATTTTTTAATTTTTTTTTATATTCACATTTAGTACACCTCGTACTACACCGAGCATTCATTCGTACTACACCAACATTTTTTTACAGTGCGGACATAAAATATTTTGCACCTGACGTTTTCTCACAATAATGTCTTGAATTTATATTACGAATTGATTACTCTACTTCTTGAAGTATTAAGGTTCAAAAGTTCAACAAATACATTAGGAATCATTAAAAACATGGATTAATTGTGGCCGGGAGTCCACAAGCTAAGGGGGGAGGAATGTGACCTGTCAAAATTATCCCTTCAAAATTTATAAAAAATAACGATCCCCTCCTCATATGATTGAGAGGTAGGGATAATAAAAAAAAAAAAAAAAAAAAAAAAAAAAAAGTCAGTCAGTCTAGATCGGACACGACATCAGAAAGACACGAAAAAGAAAGAGTAAACTTTCACGGGGGCAAGGAGGACCGCTATAGTGATGATACCAGAAGACGGAAGTCACACGACAAGTGACACAGAAATAGCACACCGTCAACTTACACCATATCAGAAGAGAACGGCCTGACACACACGGCCAAGATTAGAAAACGGAGTCACACGAAGTGAGAAACACAAGAAAAGTCGACACCAAAAAAAGTGATCACCGAGAAGTCGCGGAGAAGCCCGCCTCGCTCGCCGTCCACTCGTCAACATCCCCAGTCACCTCACTCACACCAATCACATCACTTACACAAGTCACATACTCTTACACCTATCCCACCCCTCAATCAGTGGCATTAAATCAAAGGAAGCCGGAAGAAGAAAACACAGAGGTTAGTCAATTTGACTCTCCCCTTGGCTTAAGACGCCCCACTAATTGATCCTTGATCAAAATTTCAGCAATAAAGAAGTTCGTTAATAAATATCATAAACTGTTGTTAGTTTATTTCTTTTGAGCCGAGCAAACCCAAATTTAAGAATCACAAGGTGTGGCCAAGTGGAAAAAACCCACGTAACCACACCACAGAAGCGGCTTGAAATTACGCAGATATTTGCTCTTAATTTTTTCTCGAATTTTGTCGTGATATTGCCGGTAATTAACGCAATGAGAATTAGTGAGGGCATAGTGAGACTCAAGAGCGGATCAAGATCTGAACCTTAATGTGTGGAGGGGGCAATGCTGATGGGTTTTCTCATCGGTAACTCGAAAAGAGCGCGTTCCACACCAAAAGCATCTTTTCTGCAAATTGTTCAATAATTGTTGGCATCGTACCACGAAGCAATGTTTGGAAATCCTCTTGTTTTTTTTATTTCAAGTTGAGTGTTCTTGATCACGATTGACATTGAATGTCCTTCATCATCATGGTGACCGATGGTGAATATAAAATTTAATATAATGCACGTGCCTCACTACACTCAAACTATCGAATCAAACTCATGTAGTAACCATTGCAAAGATTCAAGTTTTGTTATGAAGCAACCCGCACGTCCCGCACCATCAACTGTCTACTATACGTTAGTTCGCAAGAAATCCGTCAGTTGCACCGGGGTGAATCTTTGCGGGGCCAATAGAGTAGCATTAATTGATAAATTGCTCTCTGCATCCCTGCCATTGGATAATTTTTGCCCTTCATGTTGCGCGAAGTATGACAAAAGCCTTGATATTGTATGGGTTGAATGTGAGTCTTGCAATAGATGGTATCACTCTACGAAAAATTGCATTGGTCCAATTGCTGAAGGAAAGTCCTGCAAGGACTGGAAAAAACAAAAATTCACGTATCATGTTTGCACAAGCAATAGTAATATGACCTTAAGTGAAGCTGAAAAAAAACAAAAACAAACAAACAAAAAAACATCAGTCATGAAACAACTGTAAGTGAAAGCAATGACGGACTAGTCATTTCAAATTATACTCTTCTAGATCATTGCTATGAATACAAGGACGTAAAATAATTGCCTCATCATTGACGTGCACTGATAACGAAATACATTTTTATGATCAACGCCTTCCTCATAAATTATTATTCACTGATCTTATTAGGTGGTCAAGGAGTAATGGGTGCACATTTTGTTAACTGCCTCATCAGAGATGGGCACCGATTGCAAAATCGACACCCTTCTCTCGATGTACTTAATTGTGGCTAAAGGTGCGACGTTGATGCAAGAACAAGGAGATGAACGTGGAAATCAATTTTCCTGAAATCCTGGGGGAGGGGGTACTTTTCCCCATTACCCCACCTAGTGGATCCGCCCCAGCGACGAGTTCTTCGAACGCTAAAAATCAATTGGTTCGTGCGGGGGGTTAATCGGAAATAAACTTATTTTATTCTCATTCTGCGAGTTCTGTTTTTTAGGCAAAAAACAAAAAATGAAACAACTCCCGAAGACGGTAGACTGTTTCGCTAGCCTAGCCCGGAAAACGATCCTCACGTATTTTTCAGCCCACAAAACTTGAAAGACATGAAAGGAAAACAAAAAACATACTTTCTGTAACCTTGAGGGAGTTCTGGGACAAGTAGGGTAGCTATGATAGTGTGATTAGAGGGGGGTTGGTAGCATCTCGAGTCCAACGAATAATTGAATTGAATACACCTTTTCAAACTAGCCGCAGCACAGCGCCACGAGGTGGAATCCTCATTTCAACGAAAATAAAATTGCTATTATAAGTTCTTAAAACAATAAGATAGTGTTGATGAATACGCTTTAAAAAATTTTGACTGTATTCTCAACATAATTCCTCAAATATTTACGGTGAGAATAAACATTTTTATCGAGGCTAAGATTTTTTTAAAATGAAAATTTAAAAAAAAAATTGAAATTTGAAAAAAGTGAATCTATAGCGACAATTTTGCAACCTCAAAGATTCACGAAAAAAAAAAAAAAAAGTATATTGCATTTTTGACCAAGATAACGTGTACCCAAGCTTTCGTTGCCGGGGGGAACGAATCCCCATATTCGTTCAGATTTTTTTTTTTTGCAAAAAGTGAATCCATACTGACAATTTAATTGTTTAGGAATAGCTATGTGCCAATTTTCATGAAATATCTCGGTCTCATCACAAAGAAATCGTGTACCGAAGCTGAGGAAGCACCGTCCACAGCCTTAATAACATCTCTTTTATATGTATTTCTTGGTTGCCTCACTCTGTCCTTATAATTTCTAAACTTATTGTTAAGCCCCATGCACACGATGCATTTTTTGAAGGAGGATTGTCTGCCTGTTTAAGAAACCATCCTGTCACTACCGGGGGTCATATGTTGTTTTTTTACCCTCCATGTAAACATGCTTCGAAAAATGCATCGTGTGCACCGAGCACCACGAAAACAATTATTTTTTTCATAAATAAGTTTCATGTATTCACAGGTACCACCACGCGTGCATAGTGTCGGCCCTGGCCGTGATGAATGACGAAGAAATCGCGAGAGCGAATTTCTTCATGCAAGAAATAAGGACCCTGTTGCACAAACAGCATAATATACACAATTGTAAATTTAATTGACATTTTGTATCCAGAATTTAAACAACAGAGCGGCCGGAAGTAGTGGGGTGGGGGTCCAAAGGAGACCCCACGACAGAGGACTCACCAGAATGCTCTGACAATGAGAAAGCCATTGTTAAACATAGCAGCGGTGGCAACGCCGCCGATAGTAAACGCCAATGGATCACCGTCGCCAACGCCCATCGACGTTCTCGTTGGGGTGAGAAAATAATCTTACATGGGCCAATTTTTTTGTTGATAGAAGAAGTCGCGTGAACCAACGCCTTACGCCCACTTGCTCCCCTTGTTAGCCCCAAAAAAACTTGAATATGTCATAAAAATGTTTTGTTTTACGAATTGTCGCAGAGTAACATTACCATCAAAAGGTCCAATGACCAGAACGTGGACGACGGTGATTGCCAAATCATAGAATCGAATGTGTTCGAAAATTCCTCTGGTAATTATGTCACCCTGAATCACTGTTGACATAGTAATACTACTACTTCATCGTCATAAAGCTGTACTTTTTGTTCCAGCACGCAGACAGTGAACGCTGCGAAAAATCTCGTTTATGTATATAATATTTTCAAACTACTTTTATACATTTTTTTTTTGTAATATATCTTACTTATAAAATACAATAAATTATAAATCTTCCCACATGTGTCCTGTACCCTTGGGTCAACCCCATTCCCCAGCCACCCTTAGCATTTTTCTCCACGACACGAAATGTGTGTGTTTTGGGCCTTCCTGGACATTTGTCGATTTTTCACGGACACCCTCTTGAAGTGCGCACGAAGTTCTTTCGCCCTATACTAGTGCCAACGTAGGAAGATCCCTGAGAGGGCTTCCCTTGATTCGACACGGGATAGTGGACTGTGGGATGTATAGATCATCGTCCGTGGAAGCGCGTCTGGACCGCGCTAGGGCCTTGGGTCTTTGTTTTAAGTATTTTGGCGTTCATCCCGTGCGGAGTTGGTGCCATTCGTTCTGCGGGCTCCAGGTGTCCTGGAATGCACCACACCCTGCTGCTCAAGCCTTCGGGCGGGGCTGGTGGATCTGCTGTGCTGAGACCTCTACTGGGCCTGGAGTCCCTGCGGGCACTGACCCGCTGGGCGTCGTTGTCTGTGGACCCGCGGTGGGGAGGGGCCAGGGGATCGCCCCGCCTCCTCCCGGATTTTCAGTGCGCTCCGGGTCTCCTCCGGTGATTGTGGACGCGAGTCCTACTCTGGCGGCTCTTGCTGGGAGGGCCCGATCTGTGGCGCTGTTGGCCACTGCCGAGTTGACGGTTTTTGGGGGGGGGGACGGTAGGCCTCATCTGGTTAGCGCATTGGTTGATTCGGGCTCCGATTATTCATTGATTTCTTTGGCCTGCGCTCAGCGCCTTGGATTACCGAGGGAGCGTTTAGGCATGGCCTTTACCGGCGTTGCCAACGCCCCTCTTGCTGTAGCGAGGGGAAAGGTGTCTGCGACGATTTCGGATCGTAGGCAGATTTTGTCCCCTGGCATTTCTGGGGCCCTTCATGTCGTCCCTCACCCCTCTGACGGGGTTTGGGTGACCGGTCGTGGAGGTTTCTCCTTCTGTGACTGACGAGTTCTGTGCTCTGGACTGGGCGGATCCTCGCTTTTACGAGCCCCGTCCTGTTGATATAATTCTGGGTGTAGCTGTGTTTTCCCAGGTGTTTACTGGTCGTACTGTGCGGAGCTCCACATCGTCTCTCATGGCGTGAGAGTCGCTGTTTGGATGGGTTATCATGGGGGGGGGGGGGACTTTTCTGCGACGGAGTCCGCTCCTGCTCCATTGTTTTTTGCTGCCGCTGTTATTGAAGATCTGAATTATAATATTAAGCGTTTCTTGCAGGTAGAGGATATGCCGCTCGCCGGCCCCCTGAATCCTGATGAGGAGAAATGCGAGGAGCTGTTCCGACAATCTGTTGCTCGCTTGCCGTCTGGGCAATTCTTTGTGGGCTTGCCCTTTAAGCGTGATCCTGTCTGGTGACTCGCGCGCTCAGGATGTGAGGCGCTTTTTGGCTCTGGAAAAAAGATTTTCTCGTGACTATGAACTTCGTGAGCTGTATGTGTCCTGTTTTGAGGAGTACATTGAGCTGGGGCATATGGAACCAGTGACCTGTTCTGATCTGTCTGGGTATTATATTCCTCACCGCGCGGTGGTGAAGAATTCTGTCAGTGAGAGAAAGCTGCGAGTGGTTTTTGACTCGTCTGCACCTTCGTCTACTGGGGTGTCACTGAATGACGTATATTTTCCTGGCCCGGCGCTCCAGACTGATATCGTTGCTGTAATACTCAATTTCCGACTCCCATCTGTTGTTTTTACTGCTGACATTCGGCAAATGTTTCGAATGATTCTGGTAAGTCCTGCGGACCGTCGATATCAAAGGGTTGTGTCAAGGACTCATCCATCTGGCCCTATATAACCGAGAAAGCTGGAAATTAATTACGGAAAAACTGCGAGAAGGCAAAAAACATTGGTACACATATCAAGACAAGGGTGATAGACCTATAAAGGTCATTGCCAGAGGACTTCACGCTACCTGCGAGAGAAGTGAGATCATGGAAGATCTTAAAAACCAGGGGCTCAAAATATTGGACGCGACCAACATAGCGAGAAAGGAAAAAAAAAAAAAAAAAAAAATGACAGGGGGGAGATTGAAACCGTCTTAAGACAACTCCCTCTCTTCATGCTCTCATTTGATAAAGATGAAGACGTTACAAAAATTCATGAAATAAGGTCTATTCTAAACTTAATTGTGAAGATAGAGCCAGTGAGGAAGACATCGAAAGTGATCCCACCCATATCAGCGGGAGAACCTCAAGGCAGCGTTCTCGGACCAGTCCTCTACTTATTGTACACAAGGGACCTACCTTCAAGTGACGATGTCACTATTGTCACCTTCGCCGATGATACGGCCATCCTAGCTCTTGGAGAAAACGTTGAGCAAGCTACAAGGAAACTGCAAACAACTGTTGACAAGGTTGTCAAGTGGACTAAAACATGGAGAGTGATGCTAAATGAAAACAAATCAGCTCATGTGAATTTCACCAACCGCAAAATTGCCACCCTGGACGTCAATATTAATTCGAGTAAGGTTCCGTATCATATTGCGGGGAATGTCGCCACATTTGTTCGTTGATTTGTTTACGAGTTGATTGAATTTCAGTCACACAGTCCAATAACAATAGGATTAGACATTGCAATCGAAGTGCTGACTCTTATGACCAGGAAAATTTCGAACAAAAACGCCGGGTAAATAGCGAAAAGCCCCGCCGTTCAACCGGGGCTGCGGGGGAATAAGCGCTTGATAGTAGCATATCAAGTCGAATTACTAGGAACACACCCACACTAGAGAGAAGTGAACTCGAGTCGTGCAGTTTACCCAATTTCTTCTGGTGATTTTATACAGGCAGTGCAGATGGTTTTGTTTAGTTATTAACAAATTGACTCTCACGCCAAGAACGAAATGTTTCACGTTTAAAACAATGGGAGCGTTGGGCAAAGGGCTAACGGGTTTGGGGGCATTTTAGTTCCGCGCTAGTGACCCGGCTATCTACAGTCCCTTTGCTAGCTTATGGGCTTTCAAACCGCGACAGAGGCTAGCAGTTTTGGACGCTAAGGCTTTCTCTTTTCCGCAGCTCCACTTCACTAAAAACGATTTCTGTAACAGCGACGATGTCATCGTCCACGAATTACGTGGAAATGTGACGAAACAAATTATGGCCAGACCAATTTTTTGACAACCTTATTTACTGTCGCATAATGCACCAAATTGAGTTAGATCGCAATGTTTTCAAATTGAAATGAAATCTGCACAAAACCCAGCTGGTCAAACGATAATGATGATAAAATTCTCCTCTCCTCCAATTCAAGGAAAGGAGAATTTAAAGAGGGACAACCGCATGAAGAAAGAGGTGGATTGAGTCATAGATAACAGTAAAATCTCCCCTCTCTCGCATTTTGGTTAATCAAGTTTTAAATGCCAAAAAAAGAGTTTTTTTTTCTGTTTTTTGTTGCAAATTAAGGAATCTAAATCCTGGAAACAGTGTCAAAACAAATAACTTGTGCCGTAATTTCCGTTCATGAAATTATGAAGTGTGCTGCTGCTAGCTCTCTATTTCTTATATAACAGAATCAAAGGATTATTCTTCTAATAGGTAAGTATATTTGGTGGATTCATGATCTGAATTGTAACATACATTACTGAGGTAAACTCTGTTACGCCTATAGACATAAAACAACAAGAAGGAAGTCTTTACCCTGGGTAAAGGTATAGTAGTACGGTAAATCTGAGGGAATGTTTGAAGCTATATTGCTTGCTGGTTTTTTAAAAACATACGTTCCTTGGTAGTGACCGGATGTTTTTGAAAAACCAGCATGCAATATAGCTTCAAACATTGCATCATGTGAACAGGGCTTTAGTTAAGTTCTTGCCAAATTTCTGGTCCGTGACGTTGCAGGCTTTCTAACTCAGTTCGGTACGCAAAATTTTGTCATTCAGAAGTGTTCGTCCAAGAAGTACTAACAGGGCCAAAGTGTGAGACTATTCGGACTTCCTTACATTATTTCTCTTTTATCTCTTATACTTATTAATCCGAATACTAAAGAATTGAGCGTGAAACGTTGAGCTTTGTGTAATTGTGACACTCACGGAGTAACCCCGCAGTGATCGAGGGTCCGTCCATCAGTTGACAGACTATAATAATTGATCCAGATCCAAATTGTGAACTACTTTGCTCGATTAGTGACGAGGCTTTGAATTGTAAATTGCGATCATGAAAAAAAGAAAGGCGACATCGCAAGGATTGGATGGTATACGTGTTATAATAATATGTAAAAAAAAATAATCATAATATCGTGGGCGTACAAGGAAAATCCACTAAGTCCAAAATTAGAGTTTTGAGATAAATGGGTTTTAGGTTTTTAGGCGGAATGTAAATTCAAGTATGTATTGACAATATTGTTGTAGAAATATTTTTATTAATTAAATTGAAATCACTTAATTAGGAACTGTCAAAAAGTAATAGGAATACTGAATTAGGAAATTACGAAACTAGATATTCACTGGAGCCTCGGTAGTGGGAAAATGAATATTTTCATCATTGTTGGCTGAGTTCTTCGTTTTCGACTTCATTTTCGACTACTGGTTTTATGGGCTTGGGAACCCGCGTACTATTGGAGACCACTTAGAAGGTCATAATGAAGCTTTAAACTCATTTTGAGAAAAAATGGACTTAGTGGATTTTCCTTGTACGCCCACGATATGTATACCATCCAATCCTTGCGATGTCGCCTTTCTTTTTTCATGGTCGCAATTCACAATTCACAGCCTCGTCACTAATCGAGCAAAGTAGTTGAGTTTTTTCACTAGCATATTCATTGAATTAGGATATGTATAATAGGTGATCCTGCCATTTACAGAGAGTAATGATAATAAGTTCAAATGCATACAGTAATTGACATCAATGTTGATTGAGGGAAATCGGGAGAAAGATTTCAATCGTCCAGTGCAAGAAGGCCGAAACATATTTCCCACCCACCATAGTCCATACCACCACCACCACCATACCACAGTCTTCCATTGAAAGAAAGATTTCGGACGCTGCGGAAACGAAAGTGAGCGGACCAACGTGCGATTATAAATTCTGGAATCTATTGGCGACTATCGCAAGAATAAAGAGAAGCCGAAGCAAAGTGATGAAGGGGCACAATCAGTTGGGAGTGCTTCGAGCATTTCGATCGAGTACTGGGGACCAAGGCAAGCATCCATCCCGCTTCTGACACCTTACTTGATTCCCTGAACATCGTCGATGACACTTGTATTTTCTTGATCACAGACAAATCCGACTTTATAAAGCAACAACAGCTAAAACCTTATATTAACCTGTAGTTTAATCTGAAATTGAATTAGTAACCAAAGATTAATCAAAGCCGTGGTACAACAACTCCCAGAGTAGTCGGCAAAATAATAATGTCGTCGTTACAGTCCACGAAGAGGAGGAAGAAATTAAAAGTTTAGAATGCTTCTCTGGGTAACCTCTAAATTTGCACTTTTCGTCATGGTAGTTAATTGTTTAATAGGAGGCCGCAAAAATGTTCTCGATCTAGCTATGTGGGTGAACAACAAGAGCATGATCCCATCTTCCACGGAAGAAGAACTAGGCGCATCTAGACCGCGGATTTCATGTCACGCTTGCGAGCGCATCCTAGCGCCGCCCTTCTAACCTTTTTCTTTTTCCTGGGACCTCCAATTTTCGTCATCATTGTTTTTTAAAAAATTAATAGGGGTATTCCAGCGAGCACAGATAAGCTCCCTGTATTATTTATCTGTGCTTGCTGGGGTTCGTCAACTTTCTTACTGTTTGTAGTTTCGAAATTGCGTAGTCAGATGTTTCTTGCCAGGGAAATCGAAATCAAGTTTCGAATGAATGAGTTTAAAATATGCCCCGAACGAAACTAAAGGCCCATTTACACGGGCAATTTTTAAATGTAATTATTGCACGAAAGCGAATTGCAGCAATAGCCGAAAAATTGCCCAGCAATAAACTCCCCGTTTCGTGCAATTTTTCCCCTCCTAGGAACTCCCTCTTTTCTTGATGCAACAATTGCATCGAATTGTCCAATATTGCTCACTGTTGTAAAATTCCGGCGACTACTTTTTCTTGCAATTTTATAAGTCCACGGAGGTTGGATAATTATTGCACGTTTTCCGAAATTTTTGGCCCCGGGCCACCAGGGGATGGGTGGCCCGGATGACAATTCTCGGAAAAGCAGAAAGGAACAATTTTCAACGGTAGTCTAAAAGTAAAAGTTGAGCCATTTATGTTGCTCAGAAATGGAGCAATTCACTGCGATACAATTGCAAAATCCCTCAACTATCCGCTGAGGGAAAATTGCTTCGTATTGCTGCAATTTTTGTAGAAAAGAATTGTCCAATAATTGCCGAATTACAGCAATTTTTATTGCTCGTGTAAACGGGCCTTAAGGCACTATAAAACACGAATACTGAAACACGCAAATGGGCGCCATACTTGGTCCCTCATATGATTATAATTATCACCTGATCTCATTGACAAGTAGGATATTTTTATTTATTTCGACCGCATTCTGCGTTTGTTTGCTGTTACGATGACAATTTTTTCATTCATGATATTTTGTTTACCCTAACGACTGAGGGACCAAATATGGCGCTGAAATCCGTTGTTGCAGTACCTGTGTTTTAAAGGTTCTCTACCTCAAGGGCTGAGCAATTTTGTGAGTTTTACAACGGGGCCATTGACAAAATGATTCTAATTTCGATTTCCCTAAATGCAATAACTTATTTTAAAAAAGACACTTCGAAGAAGTTTTCGTGAAGTTTGGGTTGTCCTGCGAGGTGATTTCGTATGCACAAGTACTGGTTCACTTGTCTGCAAAAATTAAAAATCTCATGAATGCCCAATTTTGAGCTGCTGTAGTACGGTCACGAAAAAGTAACAATATTGTTTCGAAAATTGCCACCCCTAACAGAAAAAAGGGTGCTATTTTTGAATCTTGCGCCAGAATTTGCCAAAAATTCGCTTGAAAATGACCAAATCGCATTTTATCACAAAAAGTGACATAATGCCTTTAAAAACTCACAGTTGGAAGAATATTATGTTTTGGAATTTGGACCATGGTGTATTTTTCGTCTTTTCGATCGCAAATCAGGTCTACTTTCACTCATTTTATTATTATTATTATTATTATTTTCTTAAGGAGGGGTTTCAGGAGTGTGTCTTCGACCCCTTCCCAGTCCCCCTCGCCTAAACTTCGCACATAAATTTTGGCTCCATTTCTACACCAATATTCGATTTCAAAGTCTAATTTTAATCTTCAAGAAGTTCTGCAGCGGCGGTAGATCTTGCTTTTTCAAATTTTATCCCTAAAATAACCCCAAAACACTTTAAAATTCGAATGTGTTTTAAGGTAATCAGGGATGAAATTTGGAAAAGCAATATCTAACGTCACTGTAGAACTTCCGACACTGCAAACGTTCAACGGCGGGTCACGGTCTTTTTTACTTTTGCGTCTTTTGCAGAGATGTCTCTTCATATGTTCGGGGAGATTGAATTTATATTTAGTTTGAAAGTCGCAGTAGTGGCAATAATAACGCACAACTGGGGCCTTAGTACGAAAGTTCGGGAAAAAATGCCGCAAGCGGGATCCAAGGACGCCGAATAAGAAATAACATTATCCCGCCACAGCAACCGCATCACGTGGCATTTTCACACGGGTTCGTACTAAGGCCCCAGGTATTTTCTTCAAATTCAAAGGCTTAGTTCGTTCAAATTATACAGTTCAGAGTTGGACGAACAACAACAAATGGACATATATCAAATTATGTCGCGGTGGCACAAAACCGAATCTGAGCCGCACACCCCCCAAGGTGATGTTTTCTTCATTTAATAGTGAATGGGCAATGAACATTGGTCTAAAGTTTCTCTCTGCACAGGTTTCCGTGATTTCGCAAGAAATATAATGACGGATTCATCGTGCTAAGCTGCGTGTATAGCCACAACTGGCCAGAGTCAGTCCAGACTTTGACACTACCTACGCTTAGGGAGAGTTTCTGCATCTCGATTGTATAACGCAGCCCATTCCAAAAGAAGACGGGGCGGGGTGTGTCTTAAAAGAATTTATTTTGGGAGCATCAAAGCTGCTATGTTCTGGCCCTATGACTAAAAGCCTTATATCTGAGAAAAGCGCCATACGTGAAGTGTGCAAAATGAAGAACATTTACGTCAATTAAATTAGAATTTTACTGTCTGGAGAACTTCCGGAATTCGCCGCTAACGACGACTCGTAAGTTTCTGATGAGGTTAAGGTCCTTGGTGTTCGACGGGATCCTGTGTCTGACTGTTTTGCCTATTCTGTGGCCTTTTCTGAAAAATGCCTGCTCAAAGCGACAACTGTTGTCCGAAATTGCCCGGATTTACGACCCAGCGGGCTGGTTGGCGCCTGTAGTGGTGTGTTTCAAGCTATCTATGCAAGAATTGTGGCGACTGAGACTGGATTGGGACGCTCGGTGGACGCGGTTTTTGGAGGAGTTACCATTGCTACACCATTCCACGGCATTTAGCTCCTGGGGTTTCGACATCCCATGAGCTCCATCTGTTCTGTGGCGCAAGTTCTGCGGCATATGACGCGATGGCGTACATGCGTTCGGTTTCTCCTCTACTGGTATTGCGAATTTTCACTTGGTCATGGCCAAGACTAATGTCGCGCCGTTGAATACCGCATGACTAAAATTCGTTTAGAGTTGGAGACCACTCACTTGGCGATGCGGTTGTACCGCGCTCTGGAACTTGACTGGCGACTCGATCTGCTAATTGATTGCGTATGGGCTTGGTCGGATTCACGAGTGGCGCTTGCGTGGTTGGTATGCCCTGAAGCTCTTTTTAGCAAATAGGGTTGTACCTGTAACTGAGGCCGAACTAGTGGCTTTTTCCCTTCTGATAAACCCTTATATGTACATTGGAGAGCCGTTGCCTGAAGTGCGGTCGGCTCCTGCTCTTGTGGTTAGCGGGGGAAATTCTGAAAAGTTATACCTGGAGAAATTGTCTTCGTATCTGGGGGCGATTGCAGGGGACTGATTGCGTTGACTGAACAACTCAATCTGTATAAATATATATTTGTAAATATTGCTGTTTTGTTGCTGCTCCTTTCCGAATTTTATTCCTTGTTTTTACTGATTAATTAATTGACTGGCTTCGTCCTCGTTTCAACTAATATTGGACTACATTTTTAGTCCAGTCAAGGAATTTAAAAAAAGGGGGCCCAGGCTGCAATAATTCATAAATAATTTTTCTCTTCGGGAATGTGTTTAGAGGTGTCTAGGGGTCATCTCCCCAAAAGTCTCCAAGCATCATTGACGAAAACGAAGTTAGGCCTACCGCAGACTATTTAGGCTTATAACAAGGCAACACAAGCCAACTTTTACCGCATGCCTACGGAAGTCGAACACATCACTAGGAAGACCAAACTTCTCTTACCGATTATACAGGGTGCGGCAGATAATGTGGACCACCCATTTTTCTCCGCTATTATTGATGATATTATAAAATACATATTCTCCGGATAAAAGTTGGGAAAATCTCGAAAATTTTCCCATTCAAGAGAATTTTTGTCTGGTACAAAATGTTATTGAAAAAAAATCTAGTTTTTTTTAAGCCCATAATAAGTATAGGGTCTAATTTGAAATAAGAAAGTTAGGTCAAATTTGGGCCCTACCGGGGCTCAATAAAAATGTTTGGGCTACAGATATGAAATCCTCACCTAAGATCAAGGGGACATAACTCCGAGCACCATTCCAATATCATCAATAATAGCGGAGAAAAATGGGTGGTCCACAATATCTGCCGCACCCTGTATAATCCCAATGTCAATATTAGTGGTGGTACAATTTACGAGTAGGGACAAACAATTGACATAAATAGAGCTGCATGACGCAGTAGAGCCCGAAATAGAAGATTTGAGTAGAGATGAAGGAAATTGTATTGAAAACCTAGCATCTCTAGCGTTATAGCACCCACTCACAAAGCTTCACCGCAGGTACCTTCCCCTCACCCACCAATCACTTCAACAACCATTAATTCGCGTACCGTCCAGTCGTATATCAACAGACGGTGAACAGTCCCCCCCCCACCCACACACTATCCCCTGCTCGTCAAAGACCCTATTCACCACGTCCCACGGTTACTTCCGAAGCCTCTGATTCACCGTAATCCAGCCCGGTGAATTCTAGAGGTGCCTTTACACTGCGCGAAACTTCCTCGCGAAACAGTTTCGCGAGTCAAGTCTCGCGTAATGTAAATGAATGTTTCACCCCGAAACACGTTGCGCGAGGCAGTCTCGAGGCGAGCCAACCGTTGTCGGTTTTTTAGCGCGCATCAAAGTGTTTCACCCTTCTTGTTTCGCTTAGTGTAGACGCCCCTTTTGTCTCGCGGTGAAAGGGGGTGGGTGCTGAGGAAATAGTGAATGAAGTAGAAGTAGCGTTCATTTTCGGTGACGCAGATAGTGACCGGGTGAAACTTTTTTATTTGTTTTTTATTATTGTGTCGTTCGTTTGTCCTCGTTCGGTCGCAACCAACAATGAAAAGGCCTCCGCAGTCCCCGGCACCGAAAAAACAATTCCTCTTGGCATGGCTGCCTCGCCCAAACTGGTGGCTCACCTTGCCTCGCTTGACTCGCCTCAATTGTTTCGCTTAGTGTAAACACCCCACGTTGCGCGAGGCTTCCTCGCGAAACTGTTTCGCGAGGAAGTTTCGCGCAGTGTACAGGCACCTTAGGACACAGAGAGTGAAGCGGCAACTTCAGATATCCCATGAATGGCTCACCACCCAAGAAAACATCAGCCAGTCCGCGTGCCCCAAGTAGCTTTGAAAAGTGGCATCGTGTTCCAAGCGATAGCGACTAATCGCTCGGCATTAAAAGGAGAAGATGGAAACCGTAGGAGCGAAAAGCAGCTATTAAACAATCCCGAAAGCCCCCATGGCCCATGAAGCGTTTGTCCCCATTGATGACTGGAACCAATATACGGAATAACGCTCGACCCCCGTCCCGTCTTAAAACTGCAGTCTCAAAGCAAGTCCCTATTTTTGTCTCAGAAGAGCGCACGTTCTTTGCATTATTCCAAGTGTACGTGGTTCTTTTATTTTAACACTTTGTGAATCATGGAGCCGAAATACGGAGTGTGGAGATCCGGGTCGTAGCGAAGGCTACTTTTTCGGGGGTGGGAGAGTAGAATTTCACCCCAACTCCTCCTGACGAATGAGCTGTTGAATGGAGCGTTCTTCTTCTTGTCGTCTAGCCGTATTTTTCTCCCTTCTTATAGTTTCAGCGAACATCACGTTAACCCGTTAACGCCGACTGATGCATAAATGAATCAACAAAACTGCTGCAAAAAAAAAAAAAAAAAAAAATCGCTCCGGTAGCTGGCAGTCGGAAAGAGTGCATTTCATTCCGTATACGGATACCCTAAGCCCTAAGCAGTCCCAGAAGTAATAATTTTGATACCATAATTTGTTTCATCAAGCCGAACTTCTTCCTTCATTTTCACCACCTTCTCTTCAAAAATGTCGAAAAGTTTCGGTAGTTTTCCAAGGGCTTTGTTATATTAAATTTAAGCGATTTTTTTGAAATTTCATCCCCATTTCGCCCCCCCCCCCCATCAAAGTCGGATGTATTGGATAGACCTCTTTTAGAGGAGCAAAGATAGTGTCAGAGGTGGTGTTGAGCTGTTCGTTGATGATGCTTCCCTGGAACGTTTTTTGTTTGTAAATTTCCATGTTCTCCAGTATGTTTAGTCTTCGTCCTTTCTGTCTTGCGTGTATAAGTTTCATGGATTGTGTTATGTTTCGTGGTTGGTGTTTATGTGTACGAAGGTGGTTAGCACAGTTTGAGTCGATCTTGTGTTTGTTATATGATGCTATGTGTTCCCTATCTTTGTCTCAACTTCTTCCGGTTTGCCCAATGTAAACTTCGTCGCATGAACATGTTAACTTGTATACCCCATTTTGATCATGTATGTCGGTTTTTTCGGCTTTTGCTCGTGTCGCGTTCCAAAGCGTATTGTCAGTCCTCAATGCTACGTTCAAACCTTTCTTGGTAAAAAAGTTGGTATGTCGGTATGTTTCCCTTCCGGTGAAGGTAATGATGTCCATTGTCAATTTCTTCACATCACTACTGTCAGGTATTTTTCTCAGTAGTTTCTGTTTCTGTTTGAGTAACTTGTCAATTGTTCATGTCTCGTATCCGTTATTTACCGCATTACCTACTAACCCTCGTAGTCTAAGCAATCATACTAACAATATCGAGTCTATTTTTATCCAGATCAGACGACATCTACTACGTTTTGAATCACCTTGTTGGCGAAAAAACGTAATTTTCTGACCACATCACCAATACTTCCAGAATTAAGTTTCCTCGCTAATAAGCTAATTCAAAACGTAGTAGATGTCGTCTGATCTGGATAAAAATAGGCTCTTTAAATAAAAAATGTCCTGCTCTTTCCAATGGGCTCATCATTTTTGCCACTGCAACAATTATTGCGTGTGCTGCAAGCCGTTTCTGAAAAAATCAGAAAATGGCGGATATCTCGGAAACAAAGCGGAATTTCGGAAAAGTGCAAATAGTCATTTCGATCAGAAATGAGTTGCCCCTTCACTGGGTTTTCTCTGTCCAGTCGCTTTTTGTACGCCCTGTATATAGGGTGTTTCGCAACCAGTCGTGAATACTGAAAGAGGTGATACAACAGGTGATTTAGAGTCGATATTGTTCTTTTCGACTTTTTCGAAAACCCATTCGTTCCCGAGATAACGATTAAAATCGATATTTTTGGACATTCGTTACTTTTCCTCATTGCAGA
The DNA here is from genome assembly GCA_038030265.1 of Corythucha ciliata. Taxonomy (NCBI): domain Eukaryota; kingdom Metazoa; phylum Arthropoda; class Insecta; order Hemiptera; family Tingidae; genus Corythucha; species Corythucha ciliata. The sequence goes on along the minus strand of CM075941.1, from coordinate 60,413,592 downwards.
GGGCGTAGCGCCGATACAAAAGCAAAAAAACAAAAACTAATCAGCTCGTTGGAAAGAGCGCAAAATTTCCTTCAAATTTGTGTGCTAAAATAGGAAAAATACCCCCTCCAACGATAATCAAATTAGCCTAGAACTTAACGAAAATCCTTTTCTATTTTTTTCCGTTACTATTCAAAGCGTGTTAACTTTCGAATGGGTTTTCGAAAAAGTCGAAAAGAACAATATCGACTCTAAATCACCTGTTGTATCACCTCTTTCAGTATTCACGACTGGTTGCGAAACACCCTTATTATACAGGGTGGAACAGGATAAGTGTGACAAAAAAAAATTGGGTGAAAGTAGGCCTTATTTGTGATCGAAAACACACTTTGTACCATGGTCCGAAAATCAAAACCCTACGAGATATGATTTATCTAAAGCTTATTATGACTCACGTCACTTTTCTTAACTAAATGGGAATAACTCGGTTTCCAGCTGACAGTATGCAACTTTTGATGACAGATTCGGAAACAGCACATTTTTTCTGTCAGGATTAGCCATTTACGATAAAATTCAACCATTTTCGGGGGGCTCGTAAGCTGCTCAAAGTTTTGCAAATCGAGGATTTCTAATTTTTCAAAACAGTCAACCCCCGCTTTTCTACTCGAAATTTGAGCGCACCGACATCCCATGGGCCGGAAAAACTTCCCCAATGTATCCTTTTTAAAATTACTCATGAACGTATTTTTAGTTAATCAGTGATTTTTCGGCAGAAATGACCATTTCTTAGAAGAAAGAATGGTTTTTCTCTTCGAAATCGCTTGTTTCGACCTACAACGTTTGAACGAGCTTTGTGATTTTTAGCTTGGTTGACGTCATTAAAGCATCATCCAGTTTCCCCTTGAACGGGACGGACTGTGTACGCCTGTCAAAGTCCAAAAAATGTCGCTCCCGCAGCTAGCTGTCGGATAGAGTGCATTTCTCTACTGCGAATTTCGAATTTTTCAGTTAATTTGCAATTATTTAGCCGAAAATTGGTATCAACAATTAGAGTCATTAAGTTCACTAATTTCGTCGAATAACAGCTAAACACGCCGAAATTCGCTGTAGTGAAATGCACCCTTCCCGACAGCCAGCTGCCGGAGCGACAGTTTTTGAAATTTTGGTAGGAGTGCGCATTCCATTCGGTTCGAAAGAAAACTTTGGATAAGGCTTTAATGAGTTTTAGAATGTTATGAATCACAAAGCTCATTCATTGGGTTGGTCAAAACAAGAGATTTTTAAGAGAAAAATCATTCTGTTTTCCAAGAAATGGCCTTTCTGCCGAAAACTCGCTGAAGAACTAAAAAAAACGTTCATGAGTAATTTTAAAAAGGAAAAATTGAAGAAGTTTTTCCGACCCATGGATGTCGATACGCTCAGATTCAATGTAGAGAAGTTGGAGTTGAATTTTTTGAAAAATTAGAGATCCGCGATTTGCAAAACTTTGAGCATCTCTCAAGGCCACAGAAAATAGTTGAATTTTATCGATAATGGCTATTCATGACAGAAAAAAGTGTGTTCTTTCCAAATTCATCGTCAAAAGTTGCAAATGTCAGCTGTAAACCGATCTATTCGCATTTAGTTAAGAAAAGTGATGCAAGCCTCAAAAAACGTTAGAAAAATCATATCTCGTAGGATTTTGATTTTCGGACCATGGTTTATAGGGTGTTTTCGATCGCAAATGAGGCCTAATTTCACCCAATTTTTTTTGTCACACTTTTCCTGTTCCACCCTGTATATGGCCCCTCGCTTGTTAGCACGATCACGGTCGCAATTTTTGGCTTAGGGCAACCAAATTTGGTCTAAAAATCAATAGCGTGAATATCTCGGACGAGTTCGTGTTCCAGATGAATCGGTCCACGGGAACACGGTGTGAAAGAGGGGTTTGAATTAGTTGAAAATTAGCTACCGCACGGCTGTTGCTGCAATTGCCCCCAAAATTGACTCGAGTAATGAAAAATGAACGCGCTTTCGTATGAGACCCTAGTGAACCAAATCCGTTGATATGGCAGGGGAGTTCTCGGCGGAGGGGAGCTATTAAATTAACCCTATGCCTTACTGGACCACCCAATTACCAAAAAATTTAATTGACATTGTATTTTGAGCCGTCTCTTTTATTTGATTTGCCTACAACCTAATAAATCTTGAGTAAAAAATCCTGAGGTGGGCCAAAAAGGGAGGAACAAAAAAAAAATTGTTTCGGATTCGAACCCAGGCACTCCGCATTGGAGAAATTGTGTCATACCATTTAACCTAATGTAACTGATCTGAAAATTAACGTAATCTGAAAAAAGTTTTGTTCCGACAGCAGCCTGTCGGGAAAAGTGCATTTCATTCATGCGAAAATCGTGTCAAACCTCATAAGTTAGAACGATATAATTCAATTATGAATGAAATTTAGGCCGGGATAAGATTTTAATTGCAAATAACTCCTCTAACAAGAGTCCACCTTCCCATATCGTATAGGCAACCAAACCGACTCTGTTTCATTTTTCATTTTCATCATTTTGTTCCCCCTCAGTTGGTGCCAAAAGAGGGGCCTGCGGTAAAATGAAAGACGATTTTATGATTTTGACTTTCTATACCACGGCCCAAATGTCATTCATAATTGATTGATATCGTTCTAACTTATGAGGTTTGACTCATTGTCGCATGAATGAAATGCACTTTTCCCGACAGACTGCTGTCGGAACTTTTTTACACTTCCACACCAGAAGGACCACCCCCAACACCTTGACTTTTTCGAAAAATTAAAATGGGAATCAAAGGCTACTCTAACATGGAGTATTCGTACTGAATTTGGATGCATCTATAATCAATTGGTGAATTATAGTGATTTTTTGACCATTTCAACCCCTATTTTCCCCCCTCCACCTTGACCATTTTGGCCCAAATGCAATACCGACCGGGGTCATATGACTACTAATTTTTTTGCCAAAGCGCGTTCCGCTAAATTGATTTCTTCGAGAGTTATCGTGCTAACAAGACCACACACTTTCTTCTACTCCGGGGGCAACACCCCCTCCCCCTTGACTTTTTCAAAAAATTAAAATGGGAATCAAAGGCTACTCTAACATGGAGTATACGTACCGAATATGATGCTTCTAGAACCAGCTGGTGATTTGTAGTGATTTTTTGACCATTCCAACCCCTATTGCCTCCCCTCCTCCTTGACTGATTTGGCCCAAATGCAATACCGACCAGGGTCTTATGACTACTGATTTTTGCGCCAAAGCGCGATCCGCTAAATTGATTTCTTTGAGAGTTATTGGGCTAACAAGAAAACGGCCATAAGCTTATAAGCACGGGAGTGAAACTTATACGTAAGAAAACCTAGGAACGAAGTTTAGTTTGGTCGCCATTCACGGGAAGCGCTAAATGTTTTTTAAATTACGTTTTAAAGATACCCCGCGGCCCTCCTCCGTATTCGCCGTCAGTTGGGCGAATAAATTTGTGAAACTTTGCACATCCATTCCATTCACTCCAAGCTGACGCTGTCATTTTTGAGACGTGTGCGAAGTTGAGCAAATTCGATTATATTTTATTTTTAATTATTTTTTTCGAATATATTGTTGTTCGGCAAAATGGGCCACGAAAAATGTATCGTTCCTGGATGTTCGTCGATGTATGAAGCTGGTGGGGTGATCGGTTTTTTCGAATTCCTAAGGATGGCAGGTTCGCTGATTTTATTTTTCTAAAATTTAGACGACATCTAGACGGCAAGTTTGTGGTTTTACTAACGAGTACATTTATTTGTGTCTCTGAGAAGTCAAGTTTTAAATCAATAAAATGGTATTCAAGCAAAACTTTGGTTTTTCATTTATCTATTTCTGTGAATATTCAAGGCTGGACTGGAAAATGTTCATCTCATACATTTTATTAGTGCATTTCATCATTTTTTAGGCGTTTTCCAGGAAAAAAATTGGATGATTCAATTTGAACTTAAACATCTGAATACGAAAGTTAAAATTAAGGGAGACGGTAAAGATGAATGGAGGAGGGGAAGGGGGTTCAGAAGTTCCCCCCGTACGTCACATGCTCAACCGAAGGTTCGGTCGCTATTCACTTCGATAGCCACCGTCGCTCAAAATCGGCCTCACTTTTTCCCTATTCAGATTCTTCTCTATAGAGTATTAAACCGCTCCCCGCTTATAAGTAAACCAATATACAGGGTGTTCCAGGAGGAAACGTCAATACTTGCACATGTTGTACTACTAAGTAGGGCGAACCAAAATGACTTGTGGACGTAGGGTCGGAAACGCTTTGTTTCAGAGTTACAGGGAATTTAGTGTTTTTTAAGCCAAGTCACGTATTTTCCACAAAAAGCGGTCTTAACGGACTAACCGTTCAACATAAAACAAAATAAACTACATTTCTGAAAAGAGCACAAAATTTAACAATGGAAAAATCAGGAATAACGTATTGAAATCGTCTTCATGTACGTTTATTTTTGGAAAAATCGAAAAAGTGTTACGTTGAATTTTCGTGTTTCGTGCAAATAATGAATTATTAAACAAATTAACTGGTCTGATTCCATCTAGTTTTCGTCTGGTACCATTTTTCAGACGTTTTTGTATGATAATTGTAGTGATTCACGCGCATGATATGATTTGTACCAGAAAAATAAATTGTGAACTAAAATAATTACAGAAGGATACCTGAAAAACTAATTAAACGAGTATTTAATAGTGAAAAGTGGTGGGAGATGATGATGATGAACATGGTGCACTGATTTTTCTTACATAAATTGTTTTTTTGAATCTTGGGGTTATCGTGACGTCGAAAACAATTTTCGGGGATTTTACTTGACAGTTGCAATTTGGCTTATTTTGACGATTTTGCACTGTTTTTCCGAACCTTTCGTGTCATATCTCAGTAAAAATTCAACTGATTTTCAATTTTCTTACGTCAATTGAAAGCTCACATAATGGGCATGTTTTTACAATAATTGGTCAATGCCCGACCAACTGAAGATTGAGTGAAATTCGCCTCTGAAAGAAACACGAAAATTCAACGTAACACTTTTTCGATTTTTCCAAAAATAACTAAACGTACATAAAGACGATTTTAATACGTTATTCCTGATTTTCCCAATGCTAAATTTTGTGCTCTTTTCAGAAATGTAGTTTATTTTGTTCTATGTTGAACGGTTAGTCCGTTAAGACTGCTTCTTGTGGAAAAGAGGTGATTTGGCTTAAAAAACACTAAATTCCCTGTAACTCTGAAACAAAGCGTTTCCGACCCTATGTCCATATAGTCATTTAGGTTCGCCCTACTTGGTAGTACAACATGTGCAAGTATTGACGTTTCCTCCTGGAACACCCTGTATGTCTATGTATATGATGTGTTCTAGAGGTTCTGAAACGTGAAAAAAAATGACATGACCCACGTTTGCCACCATCACGACGAGACCAACAGTTACGATCATGTTTAATGAAATGTTACACTCTTTCCAACGGTGTCCTTGACATTTTCCTAGGATCCGTAGTTGCTAAGATACCGACCGAGTTTTGAAGAAAACGCCTGATGCATCGAAATTCAGGAAATCTGTGATTTCTCAGAAGCGGTTGATATTCGAACCATGGTCCATATAGTCATTTTTGACCCACGAGTGATGTACACTAGTGTTACACTAATGTAGAAAAGCACATGATTTGATTAATTATTTTCGAATTAATGAATGATATCAGATGATTTTCTACTCTGTTGTAACATTAGTGCAGTAAAGGAACAGGCCTAAAATGAAATTTCAACGTAGTTTCACCTGATGCGTTTTGATTCCCCCCCCCCCCAATTTTGCAACGATAATCTTATTTTACCAATTTCAAAGAATTTTTCCCGTGCCTCTCGTAGTTTTTACCTTTGCAAAACATGACCATTACAATTGCCAAAATATTGAAATTAATGTTTTTGCTGGGTCAAAAATTATATTGAGTGGCTTATTAAAAAAGAATCATATTCTGTCATAATTAACGTATGTATAACTTTTGCATATCCTACCCCCGCTCCATCGTAATTCGGCCCTGCGTCATATCCAATTAGATACAAAAAAATATGCATACATTATCATTACCCTAATATTAATGCTGTGCACGAGGTACTGACCTTCAGATCGTCAGTCGTTCATGTCTCAGTCTTCTAATCGAAGAAGGCATGGAATTTCAACCAGTTTCACAGTTAACAAAATTTCACTGATAATGCGTTTCAAATTCCTTTTGTCTACAAGCAGTAGGAAGGAACAGGTGCGGGATCAGTATAATTTCACTAACGTTAGACGCTATGGTAATAAACGCAGCACACATCGTTGATTTATTCACGGGCGGCGCGATTAATGAAATACAATGGGAGGCACGTGATTGCTCATCAAAGAAGTAACCGCACGCCCGCCAAACTCTTTTACATTTGTCTCGCGGTTCGGCACAAATCTTCTCGGGCGACTAATAAATCTAATAAATTAAAAAAAAAGATACCGAAATATTATTCCTGAATTAGGCGAGATAACTAACAAAAGCAACCCCTCCTAGACTAGACCACGGACCAGGCGACCACACTTCCGTCTCACAAACCTCCACACTGGAGTAAAATAACACTCTCACATAAGGCCTTCGGTTTTACTACTACGTACATTGAATGGTCCGTGGATGGGCTCCTGGTTCCTCCCCTCCTTCGGGGGAGTTCTTAGTTTCATTTTTCATTCCTCTCTGCTCTCTGTTCGAATGAACCTCAGCTTGTCGGTTGTCTGAAATAACGGCTAACTTCTATCAGGTTTGAACAACTTCTTATAACTGTAACTCTGAGGGCAGCAACGATTGAACGTTACAACTCTGTACGCCTCTTACAATGAGGAAGTTTCACGGGTCAGAACCTATTCATAAATCTATTTCTTAAGGCTTATTTACACTAAAATAGAGCATAAATAGTGATCCGTTCGTAAAATAACCCACCAGTTAATAAGTACGCAATTTTTGAAGTTTTAGGTAATGTCAAACACGCCAGCTAGCATGTTTGTGTCATCAGTGCCTTCCGAAAAAAAATCACCTGCAATGTAGCTGCCGGGGAGCGGTTTGTTGTGTTTCTTTGCCTTATTTTCTTCTAGAGCTCTCCAATAATAAAATAATGGAGGACAAACAGATGAGCTATTTAGAGGCATGAAAAGGACAGAGAATGCAAGGGATATTACGATGCGGAAAATGACCGTTTTCGCGGGATTTCAAATATGCCAACTTTTGTTAATAAATAAAAATATGTCTTATTTATTATTATTATATTATCTTACATTTTTTATTTATTTTCATGCAAGGGTTGATATGCCTCATAAAAAAATATATATGTATATTTTTGAAAAATATATTAAAGGATATTAAATATTCAGTTCCTAGGGCATCGACGGTGTCTGCCTTCATTGTCTTATTACTTTCAAGTTCCCGCAGGGAATGAAGTTTGGTAATGCCAGAATATATATATATATATATGTCTGACATCAGGGGGCCTGTTCTGTCAAGTTAACATAACGACAGTTGAAAACAACACTTGCCACTGAAAAACTTTTTCTGGCGATATTTACTGCGAGGACGTGGTACTCCGTGGACGAGAGAATTTTTCATTAAAATTAACGTTTTTCGTCCAAGCAATCGTTCAATTACAGTTTTCAGTAAACACTAGTACGACCAAATATTGGACACAGTAAAATTTGATAGTGGACGCTGTAAACTTTGCGTTGGCGGCCAAAGATTTTTCTCTACGACGTAACAGTTAATCTCACAAAAGGCGAGTGCACCACGTACACTGACCAGAAATTGGACGCAGTAAAATTTGCGTTGAGGGCCAGCGATTATTTCCAACTCGTAACAGTTAATATAACAAGGGGCGAGAGCACCACGTAGTAGGACCAGAACTTGAACGCAGTGAAATTTGAGGGTAAACGCTTTAACCTTTTTATGTCATTTATTAGGTACATTTTATTTACGAGTCTGAAACTGCAGATATTTTGGTGCATTGCTTCGATGGGGCAGTGTACTTGAAAACGTATAATGCTGTACAGTTGGTTTTATGACCGACGATGACCGGCGTAGGTTGTAAATTTAATTTTTCATTTCTGAGTCCTTCCTGCTGGTTTTTAATGATACTTCCAGATCATTAGCAGTCTGCAAATAACGAAACAATACAGTTAAGTTTATGTTGCTTCGTACCCATTTCATCAACGGTCAATACATACCCAAACATGGAAAAGAAGGCTCTCGACTCTGACTTAAGGAAGCCTTTGGTTTCTCTTTAGTTTTCTTTAGTTATTGTTTTTTGTCCTTTCTTCAATCGTGATTCTACAGCACACAGACTTAAATATAGTTGGGATCAAAAGCAACGCTGAGGAGTCTGGACCATCTGGAAAGTCACACCACATAGAAAAAGCTCATATTAAAAAATATCAGCTCACTACAAAAAAGAAGTATGAAATCAGCTTACCAAGCAGCTTGTCTGCAAAGAATTCCATCCCCCAACTGTCCAAGGAACGAAGTCCATTCTTTGTTTTTCGTTTTTTTCCTGAGAGTTTTCAAACATGAAAAAGATGAATTAATTCATTTTTGAGTTAATAATTAACCAATTGAGGGATGGGCTTACTGGACAGGGCTCTTGATATCACTGCACGAGTGTAATTGTCAAATTTTAAGTACAATGGAAACTCGGTTAGAGGCTTGAAATGGGAAATATCAGGGCCGGCGAAGGAACAAAAAAATAAAAAAATAAAAAGGCAAAAAACTGCTGGGCGGGCTTTTTGCGAACTCAACTGCCCGACCATTCTGAATGAGCCAAATTTTCAGTTTATTTCAAGAATTATTGGCAGTTTTTCGATTCTCTACAGCCTGCTGCGGTCGTATCTCGCTAATGAGCTAATGAGCTAATGAGCTTAACGGAAACTTGGTTAGCTGTTTAAAATTGTGTGCCCTTGAATTGACATGTGACCGAGAGATTTGTTTCTGCCAGGGTGCATTGAGAATGGAGTGCATATCCCGAGGCTAGTCGGCAATAAGTGCAGTAAAGTGAATGTTTTTACTCAAATAAATAATTTAATTGGGTACCTAAAGTTAATTTCAACATTCATCAAAAAATTAAAATTTTGTGTGATAGATTGTGAGAAATCTTTATCTCACATCGACATTTTGGAATTTGTCAAAAACTTGAGGGGGAGTGACCAAGTGAGCGAGTGACCGAGTGCCATCATATCTTGAACAAAAAGTTTAACTAAAACTAAATTACATCGCTATTGAAGTGCGCATTTCGATTTTCGAGTATGAACAAGTGACACGGTGTTGCGTCGACGCGTGAGGAGACAGCCCACTTCCAGACGTGTGGGAGTCAGACGGCGCCGGCACCACCCACCACCCCAAACTATATAAGCGGCGCAGCGGCCACACGAGACGAGAACGAGACTTGGATTGAGGACAGAAAATTAGAAATATTAGACTAAAGTTGCTCGCCCGACCGAGGATTCCCGGTGTAATTTTTTATGTGTAAGCGCCTTTAAAATGGCTAGGCAGGGGTTACGACAGAGTTTCAGAAAGGTTCAAGTGAAACGCTCAAATATCTCAGGCAGTATTTGGTGATATCAGAATGAGATTTTGCTGGAACATTTTGGTAGTGAAGCCAATTAGAATTTTTTCACAAAAAAAGCACTTGAGTTTCATTTCCACTTCACAGCACAAGGGTCACATATGTGACTGTTGGAAAAAAAAAATTCTCGGATTTCATTGAGTTGTACCATATGAAAAAGAAGGTCCGATCATGCACATTTCGATGGAAGAGGGGGAATGGTAAAAACGACGTCGTATATAAAAAAAAGGCCACGCAAACAATTGTGGGGGCTGGAACAAATCACATAATTGTGTAATGTTTTTTTGCATCACCGGCTCTTGTAATTGACACTTTTCCAACGTCCGATACTATGAATTGATGAGAAGTGCCAAAAAGAGATTGCCCCTATATGAAGTAAACGAGTTTTCTTACTCTAGCATTTTGGACTTCAAAGACTTGGTCGACAAAATCGGAAAAATTTTAATAAAAACACAGCTGGCCAAAGTCTTCTTTTTCGGACATGAAGGGCCGTATTAAGAAACCCACCTTTACGAAGCCCTACGAATACGGCCCTAAGATGATCCGAATTTTTGAACAAAAACCATTGGAATTGGAATACCATTTTTGAATTGTATGTTTGAATTGTTACGAATTTTAATAATTCTGGAGATTTTATGTTCATACTTTTGTTTTTTATTTACTTGATGTGGCATTTTCCCAAAGTTAATAAAGTTTGTGGCAGTGATCGCCTGAAGGCTCTCATTCGCAAGGCTCATAGATTGCTGAGGAATGATACCAGCAATCTTGCAGAAAATTTCATGTCACTTGTTCAGCGGAGGCAAATAAGTGAACCATTGTAAGCGGGGTTCTTACCAACACCGGTACAAAGCTGCGTGTCTCGACTTCCAGCTGCTCGGACCATCCTGGACGTACCTTTCAGTGAATGCTGTAAAAGGGAAAAGCCCAGCGTTGTCACAGATTAAAAAAATTGCTGCTACTAAATTGAAAAGAAAGTGTCATCAAAGCTGCGGCTTTGTTGATCGAACAACTAAATTTGAACCGGGAAAAAAGATTGGAACTCGAAAAAATGACGAGGGGGCAGTCCTCTAACGACTTGTGGTTCAGCGAAAGAAACTCCGCTTGACTGCCTCCAATTTCGGGGTCGTATGCATAAGGCGTGCCACAACAAAATCAGGAAATTTAGTAAATGCCTTACACTGACCTAAAAAATGGGAAAACGACGCCGTGAACTAGGGCCGCCTCCACGAAATCGACGCTATTAAGGCATACGCGGCCCTCGACGAGTGCCCAGACGAGTAATTTGTACTCAGAAGAGAAAAGAAAGGGGAAAAAGTCCAAGAGTGGTAGCAGAGAGAAAGAAGCTGGCGAAGAAATAAGAAGAGCTGCGACTTCTTATACAAGATGTTTTTCAAGTCGAATTTTGAGTCTTTCTACACCGTCTAGTAAATTACACATATACAGATCTACAGATATATTTAATTAATTGCGCACCTATAATAGCATCACACTCTCAAAATTCGGTCCCTGGGTCTTCCATGACGACGGGAAACGAATGTATCGAAGGTCAGTTTTCAACTAAAGATTCAAAACCAAAGGGTTAATACACCTCAAATCCAGCTAACAGTGTTTTAGATGTGTGTTTAGAAAGCGAGCTTGAGACTTCTGATAATATGTTTGATCCCCTTTCGAACGAAGACATTCGCGATCCACGAACGTTGGTACTAGGTATAGCATTGAATGCGGAAGTTTCTTCCGGCAATAGTAATAATAACGGTCATCACTTTCAGAACCGAGAAGACATGGGACAAATGCAAAAGTATCACTTTTGACGTTTTTAGAACAAAAAAGAAAATATGAAAAGGAGATGAACGATCGTAGAATGGCTCTAGAAGAGGATAAAATAGCCATAAAAAGGGCTAAAGTAGAATTGGAGAAGGAGAAATTATCATCAGAAAGAAGGGAGAGAGAGGTGTTGCTCGACTTGATGAAATCTCAGCAATCGCTCACTGCGGAGCTACTGAGAATCATCAGTGATCGACATTAAAATATTCTTATAGTTATCAGAAAACACCATTATTAAAATTATAAGAAAAACACTGAATTATTGTTTAATTAAAATAATTAGAAATTGAAATAGGGGCAACATTAAAATACTTTGAAACTTGCCCCCCATAGAGGCATGTGTGGGCGTTTGTTGGGAGAACCCCCACCTTGTACATTTTACCGACTTCCTGCAACAAAATCTTTTGATTTTTTTTTAAGTCCAGGAAGGCAAACTGTGAAATAACTTTGCCAAACCCCCATTCTACGGCCTGTCTGCAAGAGCTCATTCTTTTGTTGAACTCAAATTGTTCGGAGGTGAGTCGGCCGCCCAAATAAGGAGTTATTAAAAGTTCCTTAATGGGATAACCAGAGTCGTCGTATGGACCCATTTTATTGTTTAGTTGGTCATAAAAACCAGATTCCCTCAAAATACCTGTAATAAAAGAGAAGTAATATAATTACCTAGTATAGTATAACTACAGTCAATTTAAATCGTCCTCACCGGAATCATGTCTCCTGCCAGGGTAAGGCCCTAAGCATGAAACTATCAGACCAACGGGAACCAGGACAGACTGGTACTTTACGCAGTGGTGGCGCTTATGCCCCGAAAAATATTCTTGTTGCTCCAAGGAAGGCCGGCAGATTCCTCTTGCCGTGCCGTCTATAAATCCCCAGCAATTTCTTATTGGCGAACCTCTTGAATTGACGACCTGAAGTAGGATGAAATGTATCCATTTCAAATTGGTACCGGACCTAATCCGTGATCATCGGGGTGGAGTTTGGGGGGGGGGGCTTCGGTATACGGGACCAAACTACTTACGTTTGAGTAGTGACGCATCCTGTTTTCGTCCAACCAATCAAGGGATGATAGGTCTCGCAAAAGATGGCCTTTTTTTCATTTATTTCGACAGTCAAGTGATTTGAAATAGCTGACAACTTCATAATTGAGTACCCAAACAGTTTCTGAATGTCCTGAAGCCTGTTTGGGTACGCTAATCGCCTCAAAAGTACGCATAATCCCTTGAATCCTGTCCGAAGGTATTACACTGTAATAATACAGGAATAAGTATGAACGTTACTTATTACCAGAGACAACGTATCGGTGCCTAATTTTCAAAACATCGGCTATTGCGGGTGGCTGAGGTTTGTTGTTGTGTTCTAATTTTTTCCCCACAATATAAGAGAAAAAGGAGTCTTAGACTTGACTAATAAACCGGGGGGAGATGTTACTCTGGCCCAGGCGTTAGTAGCCCACTAAGCTCCTGTAAGGAAGTCCCAGTGTCCCGTCTTGAGATCCAGGGAGGGGATTAGAACCCGGCCGCTGGAGTGACAAGACGAGGCTAGAGATCTTCCAATTAAGTGGTCCTCAGGAAGACCGCTGCAACAGGGAAAGCACTTGCAAATCCGGAATGCAGGCAGATCTTATCCTGAGTTTAAACCCCAACCTCTCAGACGCCGCACCAGGAAGAGAGAATTCTCAACGGGATGCGACCTATCCTTAAGGCTGGAGCTTTCCTCACCTACCCCCTAACTCCTCGCCGTCTCTAACGCTGCAACAGGAAGGAACGTTATTCCAACGGGATGCAGGCTATTAGAGCTCGGCTGAAGGATTTCAGATTTGTTTGGCGCTGAAACAGGAAGGAACGTTGTTCCAACGGGAGTCAGGCTACCAATACAATCTGTGGTTTTTCCTAACAAAAAAAAACAAAAAATGAAATTACTGAGAGAAATTGAAGGGGTAGTTTTTTTTATTACTGACAAGGAGAGAACAATAATGCGAAGATGACACGTCGAGAGGGCTTGAATTAGAAAAAAGCTCTAGGTTCATCGATGAGCGTCCTTATATACCTCGGTGGTTAGTTCTTATTGGTCACATCTCCTTTGGCCTCTGGCAATCTGTTCTTTCTTCCTTTTTTTTTTATATATACACATTGGAGTATTATTATATTATTTTTACAATTCCCGCAAGTGAAGCATAATGATTTTTTTACAAAAAAAAAAATGTTAAATTGTTCAAGATCCTTTACAACAGTTCCCCCCAAAAAAATCACAAGAAAAAAATAATAGTCCATATTTACATTAATTAAACTTTTCGCTGCATTTTACTTCACGTTCCACTTCACATTTATCAATGAACGACCAGTTCCGTGGCGTTTGCGTTCTTGCTTCTTTCCTATTGCTTTTCCACTTGAGCTTCGCCAGGACAAGTTGCAGTTCTCGGCGACGGCGTGAGGCGATCCTCCGAGCGTTGTCCACGTCGATTTTATATGGTGCGTACCACGACGTCTGCGCTGGCATTGCTTTCTCTTGTGATTCTCGCAATGGTGACAGCACTGTGAAATCTATTATACATTCCTGCTGAATCCGCCTCCACATTTCTTCAAAAATAATTTCTTCTCGCGACATTCTTCGAAGGTAACTGTCTTACGTCTGTTCGCGTTGAAGGAGGGGCGTTGATTTAAGTAGTCACATGCTTCCACTGTAGTAGAAGTTTGTTCTTCAGGCTGAAGTATAAATGCTGGTTTTGTTCTGTCGATTGATACTTTTGTTATTTTGTCATCAGATGTTTTCACGGAAATCGTTTTGTCATCCCTGGCCACAACTGGGTATGGTCCTTTGTACGGAGGTTGAAGCTTCTTCCGTCGAACATCTTCCCTCAAGAAAACGTGAGTTGCCGTTTTTAGGTCAGGATGAACGAAGGAGTATTTTTTCCTCTGTGGCTGTAGATTTGACCTTAGTTCTGATGACGGTTCTTCGGCATTTAGCGGAGTTTTAGTGAACAAATCCACAGGAAGGCGCATATGCCTTTTAAAAACTCTTTCTGCAGCGCTTTTATTGTCCTTTTCCTGAATGGCTGTCCTCAGTCCAAGGAGTACTGCTCCCAACTTCTTAGTCCATTGGGGATTTTTTAGGTCTGCGATTAGTGCGTTCCTGAATGTGCGGTGCCATCTTTCGATTTTTCCGTTGCTCATGGGATGGTATGCTGTTGTCCGAATTCTTTCAATTCCTAATATTTGTGTCAAGCTGTTGAATAGGCTTGACTCGAAACTTCTTCCCTGGTCGGTGGTTATTCTTGCTGGTGTTCCATACCTCGCGACCCATTGATTGAAGAAATTCTCGGCCACCGTACGTGCGTCAATTCTCGCTATTGGTATGCATTCAGGCCAACTTGTTTCTCTGTCAATTACTGTCAGAAGATACTCTTTTCCTTCGGATTGAGGAAATGGACCTAATATGTCGATGTGGACGTGTTCAAATTCTTCTGCTGCCGGAAATTGACCCAGGGGGCTGACCGTATGTTTGTGCACTTTTGTTTGCTGGCAAGGAATACAGTACTGCGCCCACTTCTTAACTTCCTTTTTCATTCCTGGGGGCCTATTCGGAGTTGTCGGGATAAAATACCACAAGCGGGATACAAGGACGCCGAATAAGAAATAACATTATCCCGTCATAGCAACCGTTTTTTGCGGCATTTTCACACGGCTTCGGAATACGGTCCCTGGCCAGAAGAATCTCTGAGTCACCATTTTTTTGTGTTGTTCGAACGCCAGGGTGGCTCAGGTTATGGATGCAGTCAAAAATAATTTTCCTCATTGTTGCTGGGACTACCGGTCGCTCTCGCCCTGTTGAAGTCTCACAGTATACTGATGAGTCTGTGCCCACTACGTCTACTGATTTGACTTGAAATTTTCCGTTGGCGATGAGTTGTTGTATCTCGGTGTCCTGATGTTGTATTTCCGTAAGCTTTAGGAGTGCTGCTGGTAGGTTAATTTCTTCCACTCGCGACAGGGTATCGGCGACTGTGTTGTCCTCTCCCTTTTTATACTCGATTTTAGTGGTAAACTGGGAGATGTAATTCAGTTGACGAAGTCGTCGTGGACTCGCCGTCGCTCTGTTTTGAGCTAGAGCGTGTGTTAGCGGCTTATGATCTGTCAAGATGGTGAATTCTCTTCCTTCCAGCAGGTCTCGAAAATATTTAACGCCTTCGAAGATAGCCAACAATTCGCGGTCATAAGTGCTGTAATTTCTTTGGGTCGAGTTCAGTGATTTCGAGAAAAATCCTAGTGGTCTCAATATCCCCTTTTGATTTTGTTGCAGTACTCCACCCATTCCCACATCACTAGCGTCACAGGCTAGGTACAGTGGTGAAGTAGAAGAGGGATGTGCCAGCAGTGTTGCATTTGCCAACGCTTTTTTCGTTTTCTCGAAAGCTGCTTCTGATTCTTCGTCCCAGTTGATTGGCGTTTTATCGTTCTTTTTTGATTTATGCAGGTACTTGCAGAGTGGCTTCTGGATTTCCGACATGTTAGGAATGCATTGTCGATAAAAGTTGACCATTCCTAGATATCTTCGAAGAGTTACCACGTTATATGTGGCTTTGTAAATTCCAGAATTGCTGTTACTTTATCCTTGCGTGGTATGATGCCTTCTTCAGTAACTGTGTAGCCCAGGAAGCCCACTGATGTTTCTCCGAGTACGCATTTATCAATATTGAGCGTTAACCCAAATTCGGTCAATTTTCCAAGGACCAGTTCGAGATGTTTCTTGTGCTCTTCCTCGTTGGTTGATGCTATCAGAATGTCGTCGAGGTAGCAGAATATGAAGTCAAAATCCCTTAGGATCTGATCCATGAACCGTTGATAACTTTGTGCTGCATTTCTGAGCCATAATCCCATTCTTGTAAATTCAAAAAGACCAAACGGCGTTATTATCGCTGTTTTTGGTACATCTTCGGGTGCAACTGGGATGTGATAGAAGGCTTTGCGGATGTCCAGTGTGGAATAGATCTTTGTTCCATGTAGTTGCGTGGTAAAATCTCGCAGGTTTGGTACCCCATATCTATCGGGTATTGTTTTCGTGTTGAGCTGTCTGTAGTCTCCGCATGGTCTGATGCTTCCGTCTTTTTTCATAACTATGTGGAGTGGAGATGCCCATGGAGATTTTGATGATTGGCAAATCCCTTCTTCCATCATCTGTCTAAATTCTTCCTTGGCTTTCTTGAAAACGGCTGGGTTGAGATGCCGTGCCTTAGCACATACTGGAGGTCCCTGTGTTTCTGTGTGATGGTACACTTCTACATCCTTGAATTCCTTAGTCCCTTGGTGTGAGGTGATTTTAGGGAATTTGGCTAATATTTCCGCGTACTTGTGCGCGGGTGGGATGCTATGTACTTGAGTATGTGTTACTTCCTCAAGTTTTCCGGCGATAGTCATTCCAGTTGTTGCATCTTGGAGTCGACTCTTACTGGGAATTACTGCTAGGTTGTAGTGATGTAAAAAATCTACTCCGATGATTGCTCTCGAGACATCAGCGATGAGAAAGTTCCATTTGAATGACCGTCGTAAACCCAAATTTAGAGTTAAAGGAATTGTGCCATAGGTAGATATTGACGTACCATTGGCAGCATAAACCTTGAAGTTGGTAATTCTTCTCCCGGTGAATTTTGATGCGGGTAACACGCTCACAGTCGCTCCGGTGTCTATCAGGAATTTAAAGTTTGTGTTTAAGCAGGTGATGAAAAGGCGGCTGGAGCTTCGTAAAACGGCCGTATCCGCCGCTACTGCCGTTCGCTCTAGTTTTCCGTAGTTGTTTGAGAGTCTTGCGCTGTTTCCTTCTTGTGCCAACTGCAAGGCTCCTGACATTTAGTTGATCTTTCTCTGAATCGAAAGTGGTACCAACAGAGACGCTTATTTCCTCTAGCGTTATCTCTTGATTCAATCCTGCTTCCGGAACGTCTTCTTGTCCTTGTTTTTGAGGTTGATCTACTCCTCCTGGTTTGCAGCTCACACAGTTGATTCCTCAAGTGTTGAACTTCCTTTGTGAGTTCCCTGAAGAAACTTGTTGTTTGAGGCTGGCCGTAGTTGATTTCATTTGCGTATGATGGCGCTTCAAACTCGTGAACTTTGTCGGCAATGACGGCTAGTCGATCGATGTCCTCAACTTCTACTGCGGCTAACACACTTCTGGTTCGTTGAGGGAGAGCCCTAAGCCATACGGTGCGAAGTACCTCAATTGATGCAGCGTTGCCTACTAGAGTCTGCATTTGTCGTAGAAGTTGGGATGGTTTTTGATCTCCCAAACTGGTCTCCTCAAGAAGTCGGATGATTTTCTTTTCTTGCGATTGGCTATATGTCTGCACCAATCGGTTCTTCAAGGTGTCGTAATGCGTATCTCCTGGTTCTCTGGCCAAATCAGCTACTTGAGCCATTATTCTGTACGGTAGTTGCCCAATGACCATGTTGAATTTTCGAGTTTGTGATTGCACGTGGTCAGCGGCGAAGATTGAGTCCGTTTGTAAGAACCACAAATTGGGGTCATCTTCGTAGAACTGTGGGAGCCTTATGTTACACGCCCTGACAGCTTCGATATTATTGATTGGTTCTTCTCCCTGTCCTCCTTCAGCCATTTTTTTATCACGTCGGGTACGGGTATTTTTTCACGTACCTACGATATTTATCACGTCGGGGTCACCAATTTATATTGCGGGTGGCTGAGGTTTGTTGTTGTGTTCTAATTTTTTCCCCACAATACAAGAGAAAAATGAGTCTTAGACTTGACTAATAAACCGGGGGGAGATGTTACTCTGGCCCAGGCGTTAGTAGCCCACTAAGCTCCTGTAAGGAAGTCCCAGTGTCCCGTCTTGAGATCCAGGGAGGGGATTAGAACCCGGCCGCTGGAGTGACAAGACGAGGCTAGAGATCTTCCAATTAAGAGGTCCTCAGGAAGACCGCTGCAACAGGGAAAGCACTTGCAAATCCGGGATGCAGGCAGATCTTATCCTGAGTTTAAACCCCAACCTCTCAGACGCCGCACCAGGAAGAGAGAATTCTCAACGGGATGCGACCTATCCTTAAGGCTGGAGCTTTCCTCACCTACCCCCTAACTCCTCGCCGTCTCTAACGCTGCAACAGGAAGGAACGTTATTCCAACGGGATGCAGGCTATTAGAGCTCGGCTGAAGGATTTCAGATTTGTTTGGCGCTGAAACAGGAAGGAACGTTGTTCCAACGGGAGTCAGGCTACCAATACAATCTGTGGTTTTTCCTAACAAAAAAAAAAAAATGAAATTACTGAGAGAAATTGAAGGGGTAGTTTTTTTTATTACTGACAGGGAGAGAACAATAATGCGAAGATGACACGTCGAGAGGGCTTGAATTAGAAAAAAGCTCTAGGTTCATCGATGAGCGTCCTTATATACCTCGGTGGTTAGTTCTTATTGGTCACATCTCCTTTGGCCTCTGGCAATCTGTTCTTTCTTCCTTTATATATATATAAATATATATATATATATTGGAGTATTATTATATTATTTTTACAATTCCCGCAAGTGAAGCATAATGATTTTTTTACAAAAAAAAAATAATGTTAAATTGTTCAATATCCTTTACATCGGCTATTCCAAGTTCATCCTTTAATCGAACGATGTCCTCCCTCCAAAATCTAAAAGTTACTTTTTTTTTTTTTTTATATATACAAACTTAATTGCTCACAAAGTAATAAGAAGGTACTGTTGAAGTGCTTACCTGAAATTTGTCTTAAACTCCTCCTGGGTCAACCTTTCAAGATTTGCCTCGCTAGAACCCCGCCGATTTGAACTATCTTCCCGCCCAGCCAACATGAAGCAATAGCTGTCCTCCACATAACTGACAGGCAAAAGCCCAGCGGCCGAAATTTCGATAATTTCGTTCATTATAATATATTATGATAAGTATATAAGACTTTTATTTTAAACAATTAAGTACATCATGTGTTCATATTTTAGCGCAACTCTTAATTGCAATAACTCTTTTTTCTCCAGTACAAACGGTAATGCTTATGTGACGTCATATAACCGTAACCGTTAAGCGTCAGACGCTTATGCAATAACTCCCTATTCTCAAGACATAAAAGGGTTAAAGCTAAAGCGTGATTAAACTGAATGAGTTTCATTGCTTTGCGTAGACACTTATAACTCGAAACATACATGGTACAGAAACCGTAGCTTCTTTATTAGCTGCACCCTGATCCGAGACGTGTTTTGTGGGTTAGTATCCAGCACCCGCCGAGAGGAAAAAACAAGGCTATCTTCTCACCAGAGGGTTGCCGCCGTATCAGAGGTCATTAGTTTTCTGATTGTGTTAGATATGCCGAATAGTTGTTTCTTAACGAGTTTTGAATGGTTCAATTTGGGCAAATATGGGGCTCTAGTACCAACTTAATCTTATGTACTTACTCCAAGCTAAATAAAACGTGACCGACGTCCTCATTCTATTACGTTTAAAGAAAAGTGATCGAATTGTAAACAGTGAATAGCAAGTGGATTGCACTCGGGCTTCTCTTGTTAATGGCTTCCGTTACGGACTTCATGAATGGTCAGGAGTGAAGGTTTGGTGAGTTCACATAATTTACCTTGTGATGAAAATAATGGTTTGTTAACATTTTATGAAGCCAGCAGGGGCGTATTCTCTGGTATAGCGGGTTGAGCGCCGCTATACCAACGATTTTGAAGAATTTTAATTTTTATTTCATAGTCGGAGAATTGTGTTTTATCCTTCATAAAATGTTTAAATAAGAACGGTTTTTTGAATTTTTTTCGTTTTTGAGCTGAAATTGCCTGTAGAAATGATATTTTACTATTTCTACTCTCAACTTAGCTACATAATGTACCCCAATGATGGGCATGAGCCTGTGGCGGGCGGGGAACTGTTTGATGTAGCGTGAGTGAGGGGGTTGAGCGCAGGGGAATTGCCAGTTTTTTCAGATTGACTGGAGGGTCGAGGGGATGAAGGATTATTTTTTCTAAGAAATCGTCATTTCTGACGAAAAATCACCAATCAACTAAGAAAACGCTTATGACTATTTTTGAAAAGGACACTTTGAAGATATTTTTCTGAACCACGGGTTGTCCGTACACTCAGATTTAGTGTGGATAAACGGGGACTGACTTTTTTTGAAAAAAATAAAATCCCTGATTAGCACGACTTTGAACCGCATTTAAGGGCACATAAAGTAGTTAACGTCTGTTGAAAATGGCTAATCCTGACAGAAAATAGTGTGCTCTTTCCGAATCTATCACCAAAAGTAGCAAAAATGCAAATTGAATGTGAGTTTCTCGCCGTTGGTTAAAAAAAGTATGTAAGCCTTAAAAATCGTTAGAAAAATCATATCGCGAAGGGTTTTGATTTTCGGACCATGGTATATATGGTGATTTCGGTCACAAATGAGGTCTATTTTCACCAAAAAATTTTTGTCACACTTATCCCCTTCCACCCTGTATAATTGTGAACTTCCTAGGATGCATTTTTAGGGAAATATACGCCAAATTCCGAAACAAGTCCAAACATTTCGAGGTTTTTCGAGCACTCTGAAGTTATCAGAGGGTTTTCGAAGCTGCATACTTGGATTTTTCGAGCACTCTGAAGTTATCAGAGGGTTTTCGAAGCTGCATACTTGGATTTACACTAGTGGTACCTACCTTAAAAAACATACTAGAAATTAAGATTTACCGGATTTTTGGCAATGCTTGACAGTTTTGTCTAAAATAACAGGTCTTTTCTTGGAGTTTTAGAAAATTTTGCTTTGTTCCGAGACATGACAAATTTCAAGATTTTTTCGGTTTACCTCATTCGTATAAGTAGCTCGTAACGATACCATGATTGCTCTGGTAAGATGAACTTTTCCTAACTTGGCACTTTTTAGCTTCAGACTTTGAAAATTTTACTGAAAAGATTCAAAACTGTAATGACACTTTTTTTTTTCTGTCACTTTTTTATAACCTGGCGGCTTCGTCCGCCAAACAAACAGAGCGAATTTCCCAGAACTCCAAATGGTCACTTTGATCATAAATGACGTGCCACATGTCTGGTTTTCTTTTATACAGTTATGTCACGAACATCCTGTTATTATACGGCTGTGACATTACGCAGTAGCGAATAATAAATTCTTCGTGAATTTGGCCTGCCTTTCACTTCACTTGAAAGTTTCTTGATAAATTTGTTTTTATGAAAACAAAAATGGGTAGTCAGTCTGTAAGTTTAATTTGAGGCGTTGTAATACGCCGGGGAAGTTTCGACTCATAATAAACCTTATCACCTTATCATCAACCCCTAGGACAGTTTGACATTATTGATACAAATCCCACGTTTTAAGGCAGTTCAGTGTTTTTCACATATTTTTTAAGTTTCTCTACGTAATAATTAGTGTCGGGAAGACCTGATTCGCAATCGACAGGGGCTACTTGATTTTTTGAATCCGTCCGGCTTCAGATGAACATTATTTTCCTCACCTCTCTCTAGAATTCTAGATAACCAAAATGTCTTTTCACTCCGGCGCAGCTCACGGTAAAAACACTTCGTGTAGTCAAATTGAATCGTTTATTTATGAGTTGATTATAATAAATTATGCTTTTGAAGTCATAACAGACGTGTTCGACACATTCACACCCTCCAGAGACCACGGTCAAAAGCACACGAATGTCGGGTTTGGTTTCTTCCGGGATTAGTCGAAATTGATGACTTTCGGGTGACAAGCAAACTCGATACACAGGGTACGGTGTACAGCACTTGTGAAACTGTGAGTATCACCATCACCCATGAAAACTTATTTTCTGGCCGTTGAGCTCACTACACTGTGTGTGTTTTTTTAACGTTTTTGGTGGGATTCAGTGTTCGGTGTACCAGAAACGACTGCCCTTTCTTCTTTGACATATTCGTATTCAATTCAGCCGCTACAGTTTTTCTGCGATGACTGCAATCTACAACGATCATCGTAGAACAATATCAACATGGTTTTTTTTAAAGCTGGCTTCTCCTTCTTTGTGAGCCTTTACTTCGCCGGGCACCAAGTTCACGAGCCATTTTTCTAATCTCCGAAAAAATAAATAAATAAAAAGGCGAGGGACTATTCACTTTAACCAACACAAAAAATATCTAAACGAAACGGCAGAAGTTGGAGACTAGACTCCTCCTTACTTCTTCTAAACATTGAAAGGGGGTGAGGTGGGTTCTAACCTTCTTATTTGTTATGAGTCGAATTACCTTTGAAAAATCGAACCTCGCTTCCCCATCGTATTCACCTACTTTAAAAGCTGGTGCCTGGGTTAAAGCTTATTTATTTTGGTTTTCATGAGGAATTTTTGGTGAACTAAAAGTGTTTTCAGAAATGAGCTCTTATCCTGATTTTTTCTCACAACAACAAACATTTCTCAAGAAACGTTCAAAGTAAGGGCTCCAGCGCACTTGCAATTGAGGGGTCTGCATCAACAAGGGGTTAACTCCATTTTTTCAAAATGTTGAAAAATCGAAAAAACGTTTAAAAAAATACAAAATGTATTTATATTGCTTTTTACTCAGGTCACTTATTTGTCACCTACCACTGCATGTTATAGCCAAATTCCAATAAAAAATTCACAAAATTCGTGATTCTAGATTCAATTTTATTTTGGAGTTGACTCTTTTTTGCCCCAAATGTTCAAAACTGGCCCTTTTTTTCAATCTAAGGAAGCATTGAAGAAACTAAACTTACAAAAAAGTTGGTTCATTACAAGAAAATAACACATTAACGAGTTTACTTTAAAATTTGAAGTACAGAAACACTTTCAGACTTGATCAGACTAGTAGTTAGGTAAGTACTACACAATCAGTGTATTTCTAAGGTAACGTTCAGTGTAGGTATTTCTAAGGTAACGTTCCCCATCGTCTTCAATGGACGGAGTACTTTTTGGTAAAAATGTTTCTTAAAAATATTGTTTTTCATAATTTGAAATGAAAACATCAATGAAAAAGAGAAAAATATTCCAAAACTACTCGTCATCATAGTGTTCAGCTTCGGTGGCTTCTCCAGGTTCGACGTCGTCGTCGTTCAATGCTAGACCATTGTAGAACCACATCTCGTTGTCACCTACGTATTTCTCAGCAAGCTCCATTACGTCTTTCAGTTTAGCTGGTTTCAATGGTAAGGACCATTGTAAGCCTGTGTTAGTACGTCTTCGAGAATCAGCGTTACCTCATTTCTGGAGTCATGGATTTTAATGTTCTGGGGAACCTGCATCCCTACAGTCTGGCTGCACTTGATGATTCCTTGTTCAACAGCCTCCACATCATAAATGAAAACTTTGTATATAGTTATGGAGTACTTCTCTTTCCTCCCATTGGGTTTTATGACGTAAGGACTTCTCAAAAAAGATTCACGCTAAGTCCCGACGAAGTCGAAGATCATAGACCTGTCTACATGCACAACTGAATATTTCTTGCATGCCTTATGGATTATTGTCACATATTCTGAAGGAAGAAAAACTCTCTCAGCTTTTCTCAACCTTTTTTCAATAACTCCGAACGCTCGGTCACAAGGCATGAAAGAATGACCAGGTGCAGGAAACCTGTGCACTATCTTTGTCAGTCGTCCACTGTGGACCAAATAGAA
Organism: Corythucha ciliata; assembly: GCA_038030265.1. Lineage (NCBI taxonomy): Eukaryota > Metazoa > Arthropoda > Insecta > Hemiptera > Tingidae > Corythucha > Corythucha ciliata. The sequence continues at coordinate 60,389,542 of CM075941.1, read as the reverse complement.
CAGAAACTGGGTTAAAGCATGATTCTTGTTTTGAGAAACGCAGTTGTCCGAAAAAAGATCAAGAATCTTAACTGCAGGGTCCAACACGTTGCGCACATAGTGGTAAAGGAAACTTATTGGTTCATTCGACGATTTTTTTCCGACTGTCTCATCATACGTGTAGAAGCGATGATGTCCCGTTTTCCCAGAGAATATAGCAAAATTGTACACCCAGCATTGGCGTTTGTAAAATGCATCACCAGATGCTACTCTAGGGAGCGGCATGTTTTGCTGGTAGTCCATGCACAATACTTCTGTGTCCACAGTATCTACAGCCAACGCAGTCTTGTCCTTCACATCCGAGAAAAAAGTATTTGCCCCTGTTTGGTGCAACGTTTTCTCTGTTTCAAGTCTTCCTTTTTCAATATCAGAAAGCGTAACTGAAGAAAGCTGCTTTTCAAAACGATCACAAGTTTGACAAGTGTCAGATCGGGGGCTGCCGAAGCGGATATTAAAATTTGCATGGAAGTAGCGAAAATAAAAATCATATGAAACCCTAGCATCGAGGTGTTGCTTCAAATACAGTTCGTGCATGATTTTGATATTCAGTTCGGGAGGCAAGTATTCCCTCTCATGGTTATCACTCCGGCTGTAATGTGATTGTCTGGCTGGGAAGCTTAGAATGTGATCTCTAACTTTTTTGATCATCTCGCTAGGAACTTTGTTGGGACGATTATTGTGCTTCCCACGGCCATCGGATTTAGGTGCCACAGCTCTTTCTTTCGAAATTTCCTTCCCAATGAGCTCAACCCGTTTTTGAGAAATTCCATGCAGAGCAGAAAATGCTTTTCTGCAAACCTTAATCTTATTGTTGCCTTCTCGTAATGAATAGCCAGCAGAGAAGGTTCTGCGAGTTCCCTCAGAGTTTGAAGATCTCCTTCTTTGAACACCTTTTACAGAAATCAGTCCAGCCAAGTACAAATCCTGGTCTCTTTTGTTTTTTAAATGATTAAAATGGGATATCAAGCGTTTTTTTTTTGTTCACTGTCGACTTTAGTAAAACACTTGGACTTACACTTACAGTCAGGTCCAGTTGTACGTTCTTGAACTACTTTTCCTCGCGAAGAAATATACCTTTTTCCTTCATTTCTTAGTTGTTTCCGGATATTTTTGTTCCATTTCCCCGGATCGACAACCTTCCTTGTTTTCTCAGAAGGCTCTACACTCTCTGATTCATTGTCACTGTCACTTTCTGTCGAACTCGGAACATAATCATCAGATGAACCCGCACCAAACACATCATTTTCACTGTCAGAACTAGCTTGAGCCATCACACAGGTATTTACTTGCATATAACAATTTTCATTCAATCAAAATGACGAAAACTTTAAGAAAAAACTACGAAGAAAATGATGTGAACTCAACGCGCTGTAGTTTACAGAAAAAAAAACCTATCCTGACTGTTATCGCCACGCTGGTTTTCAGTTATTTGGGGCAACAAAGCGTCAACTCCTGGAAATAGCTTCATGTTGCTCCAAGCAAGTGAAGCAGCCAAATCCATCTAGCGGATTTCTTGATAACTATCAATGGAAGGAAACTCCTTGTTGCACCAAACGAAAGAACGATTTTTTTTGTCGAAGAAACGTCAGTTACCTCATTTTGCTCAAACAGTGGAGTTAACTCGTTCTTGCTGCAAACCCGCTGCGATTAAGGGTGCATACAAGTACTACCCCTCGCCCATTATCCCCTCACCGTTTTCGCGCAAAGTATTTGGAATATTTTATTTTTTATGGTCTCATATGAAACCTTATAGCCCTGAGACTTGCCCAGCAGAGCCCGAATTTCAATTTTGACTATCCTCGAATTTTAAATTAAATTCAAAGAATTACTAGTAATGTTATACAGTTAATTGAAAATTCGAGGAAAGTCCAAATTTAAATTCAGGCTCTGCTGGCCTTCACTCAAGCCTATGAGGTTTCATATGAGACCATAAAAAATAAAATATTCCAAATACTTTGCGCGAAAACGGTGAGGGGATAATGGGCGAGGGGCAGTACTAGTACGCCCCCTTGAAAGTCGCGGTGTCGAAGCCATTTACTTGTCCTCACGCACATGCTAACTTCAGCAGTGCGGCAATGGAGGCAACATGACTGTATGGTGCCTTTGGTGTTGACATTGAAGGAAGCGGGCTCCCCACCATCCCCCCCTCCAAAAAAAGGACAAAAGGTGAAGGTGAACCCTATCATCTCCCAAAGGGAAACCAAATGGCATAATCACGAACGACTGCATTTTTCAAAAATTGACCCTGGGAAAGCAACGAAACCCGATAAAATAATTGAAGGGGCAAGAACGAGAAGCTTGCTTTTTCACCCACCCCTCCCTCTTCACCATTATATCACAGGCCTCAGGAACAGCCACGGCAAGATGCCTCCCCCGCATCCATTCCATCCTTTCTTCCCATTAGTGCCAGAATAAAAGTTATTTTAATGCTCTGTTTTTTTGTATGACTTATGCGAGCAATTTCTCCACAAGGTTTCCAACCAACAGCAAAGGAACATCAGAAAAATTAATAAAATAGACCAAAACCCTGTCTACATTGAAAATAAAGCAATACAAAAATAAAAATAAATTTAAAAACAAAAAACAAAAAACTGACAGGAATTTGAATAAAGCCTTGTTCACACTAGTCGAGCAATTTAGTCGAGTAACTCGCGACTTACCACTGACTAAACTAAAAATCCTTCTCGCTGCGGGGCCGTATTATCAACGTTCAGGATAATATGCCGCAAGCGGGATCCAAGGACGCCGAATAAGAAATAACATTATCCCGCCATAGCAACCGCATCTCGTGGCATTTTCATAAGGGTTCGTAATAAGGCCCCATTGGTTACACTCGCCCAGTGTGTACAATGTTTTAAGACAAATTTTTAATTAGTGGCAAGTAACAAAATAATTCCTATTGTTCATCATAAGCTAAAACGTATAATGATTTTGCACGTACCTTTGAACGACTCGACGTAATTTTCCAGCCCCCAGGCCTTCAGGAACTCTACCACGTCCAAATCCTCCATTGAAATTAAACACACTGATCACCACGGCGTTGCGACGCAACGGAAAAAAAAATAAGAGCGGGAAATAGTATATTGTGTACCTAGCCGAGAAAGTGGGTGTTTGCCGGGCCGAGAGAGGTTGGAAGAACAAAAAATCGGTACTTTGCCGGGCTAGCCGGGAAAACACCTACTTTCTCGCTCCTTTTCAGCCCGCAAAGTCGAGCTTTGGAGTCATGTATGAAAAAAATGTTTTTTTGGCACTGGACGCTCTACACACTTGTACAGCACAGCAGTCGAAAAAGAAATGGAATGAGAATGTGTCCCGGATCGGTGCATTATGGAGGGGTATTCGCTAGCCAGATCTTTAAACTTGCTGAATTGTCTGGTTAAAAAGACCGTGCCGTTCGACTAAAAAACCTTGAGTCTGTTCATTTCTGCATTCAAGACCTGCTTCTTCAACCAAAGGGTCATCGTTTACCAAAAAATTGTTGTTTCAGCTATCCGTTTGGTAAATTTTCCCCGTCTGGTTAATTCAGCCCTTAAATCGTTCTTACTATCAACAAGTGTTCGGTTACTCATGCCAATAGTTTCATTTCATTCAGAAGTTTTGTTAAGTCACACGAAGCCATTTTCATGATAGTTAACTTAGCCGTTTCCTGTAGTGAAGCATGTACAAAATGCTTGGCTAAAGGAACAGTGGAGTCTACCTGTAATAAACGTTCAGTCTGGTAGAGACAAACAAAAACTGCAGATAGTTGACGTAAGTGTATATGATAGTTGACCCCGCTGATACTACGGTTAGATGTACCAAAAGGCGTTCAACAATAATAGTATAGGTAGTTCAATAAACTGTGCAGCAGTTACGAACATTTTTTATAGCCCCTATAGCTATAATTTGGCTGGGAGAACCAAACTCATCATAACCATCAGTTGGTAAACGACATTTTTTTCAGTGTAGAATGAGCGGTACGTAGCAGAACGACATAGTGACGTCGTTTTTGATAGAGCTATGAAAACAGGAGTACGGGTTACGCTAGTCTAGAAAAGGGAGAATGATGGGCATACTGCTCACTGTTCTTTCACTCATCGCTAACACTTGACATTCATTTTCGCTTGTCGCCCCAAGGGTTAATCTGTAGAGCACGAGGTGGGCATCCTCGAATTTATTAGTCGCAGCTGAAACCACGCGTTTCATCATAATGACGACGCGAAAAATGTACAAGTCATCCGTATCTTAGCTGCTACCGCTCAATCCTCAGTCCCTCGAGGTATCTGTCGCTCACCAACGAGAATGCATTGTCGGACGTCGTCCTTCAATCAACCTACCTTGTCCGAAGAAAAATTCAGAACACTTCACAGAAAATCAAGTATGTACATGAAAGTAAATATGACGCTATGACAACCACTCGCATTGGAGAACTCCTAGGAAGAATTCCTGATGTTTTGTTTATTATTTTTGCCTACAATGACGTCATTTTTACCTTTCCCGCCTCGTCCATCGAAATCCATGAACGGACCTTCTTTTTTATAGACCTTGAGGCTAAATCACCCCTTTTGGGGTTGGGGATATTAAAAAGGAAAGAAGCGCATTTTTCTGATTCAGAAGCTACACCTAACTACCAAACAATTTGATTGGGCGATTGAATTTTCAGGTTCAAATTCCATGTTTCTTGCAGCCAACTGGTAATGTTTTCAAGCAGACTTAGTGGAAATGGACCCAGTCACACACTTGTGACTTAGCTTCTGGGGTTTTAGGTTTCCAGGGTAAAATTAATTTTCGAGAGCCATTGAACGCTCACAACGTCATTACATTCCACAGTTTAGTCAAAAGTGTATTCATGCCCTTCTTTTTCTCCTTCAGGGGTACTTACAATGGAATAAAATACTTTTTATATGTATTTAAGAATTTCGCCTTAATTATTTCGGGGTGAATGTATTTTTTGGCTGAGCCTGTATCAATGAGCCATTTCAACTTAAATTTGTCTTTATCGTATGGTAACGATTTTCCAACCACATTAAGCTCTAATCGTGAAACATTTCTACCGGTCTGAAACATTTCATTGAACCACTGCCCAAGTGCCCATGTGAAAAGGCTGGTTCGACCCATTGATCTCTTCCTCTTGGGATTGATTTGGTGGGGGATTTCGGTTAAATTGAAAATTCTGAGAGTTTTGAACACGTTGGTAATTCGGATCCCAATGAAGATTTTGAGCATGAGGGTCGTATTGTCTCCCCATATCAATTTCTTCATTCCTGGATATAAGTTTACTCGGGCCGATCATCCCTCCAATCAAAGGAAAGGTGGTTCTGCCATATATATTGAAGCTTCATTAACTCACAACGATTTACCACCCTTAAAAGAAAACAATTATCAAATATTCCGCATTAATATTTCCATAATTGGTCGTAACTACACTGTTGCTGCATTCTACTCGGCACCTGAAAATATTCTGAGAGAATCTGATTTTCAGACGATAATTCAAAATATGGGACCAAATTTCATTGTTGGCGGTGACCTTAATGCCAAGCACCCAAGATGGGGGTCAACAACGTCAAATCCTCGAGGACTGAGTCTGATCAACCTGATTCATGCTCGTAATATTGAAGTTATATTCCCATCGGAAGCCACACACTACCCCGACAACCCTGCGCACTCCCCGGACATTCTTGATTTTTTCCTCTCAAAGAATGTACTTATTCTAACTCTTCGCATCCTGAAGTCCTACATGATTTGAGTTCAGACCACCTTCCAGTTCTACTGAAAATACAAGCTTCACCCTCAACTAGATCGCATAGTGACCGAATCCAAACAAATAAAATTGACTGGGACAAATACATAGGCCTCCTCTCAGCTTCAACAGACACACAAATCCCACTGAAAACTCCAAAAGATGTGGATATAGCGACTGCCAACTTGACAAGGATGATTCAGTTTGCTGCAACAGAGGCCTCCCAACAACCAATCACCAGCACCGCACATCGGCATAAGCCATCGCCCCCTCACATTGTCCAGCTCCTTCAGGTCAAAAGATCAGCTAAACGTCTGTGGGACCTCACCCGTTACCCCGCACATAAAACTGCACTAAACCGAGCTACGAAGGAATTAAATGAAGCTCTCATTAAGGAAAAACAAGAAATAAACAAAAGAGACCTGTCCGTGTTGGATAGTAGTGATGGATCATTATGGCGAAAAACGAAGCAACTCACTAAAGAACGTCCTGACATCCCTCCTCTCAAGTCGAACCAGCGTTGGTACTCCACACCGATGGAAAAGGTTGAACTTTTCTCGACAATCTTGGAAAAACAGTTCACCCCTAATCCCAATTGAAGATGATGTACAAGAGTCATTAACATCCCCTCTACAGCTGAGTCCCTTTTATGACTTCTTCCGACCTGCACAAGTAAAAAATGTCATTCGTCGCTCTGCATGCAGGAAGGCCCCTGGAAACGATAATATAACTCGTCCCTTGCTAATCCACATACCTCGAAAGACATTAGTATTAGTCACCCAAATCTTCAATGCCTGTCTCAGACTAGGCTATATACCCTCTAAATGGAAACATGCCATCGTCATTCTTATCTACAAGCCAAACAAACCCTCCAACGACCCCCATAGCTACCGACCAATAAGCCTTACTTCCCGTTTGTAGCTCTTCAGATGAAAGAACAACTTTTTCGGCATAGCAGATATCACATGCTTATCACGGAATGATAAACTGATAGGAAAACGCGGGAACTTCTTCTTCGTCTTCAGCATGGCCCATAGGGAAGGTTTATGAGCTTTTCAGTTTTCTCAACTCATCATAGGAGCGGTAATGTTCCTTGTTTACAATTACCCCATGTTTACATTTACCCCACCTGACATTATTAATGTGTCACCCGTTTTTCCCCCCTTTTTTGACACGAGTTCTCCATGTTGTAATTGTAGTCGCCAAGTCGAGTTAGATTAATTAGTTTGTTTCGGCGCACCGGGACTTTTAGCGGTCAACTTAAAATTTCAGCCACTTTCGTTTCATTCCGATCACCACTTAGCAGGTGTCGGCTGATTTTACTAACGATCTTATAGCAAAATTTATTTTGATGCATTCATTGATGTACGCGAAGATCGGGAACATGAAAGTTTAGCGTGGTCCTCCACACGAGGTTTTCGAACACTCGGAAGAAACTAGGCGTTGATATATTTTTGAAATCCATCTTGCCTTTCTCTTTATCATACACATATTCTTCCTTGGCGTCACCGGAGAAGGGATTTTGGGGGTTGATAATGGTTCTGAAGTAATTGTAGTCCTCCGGCGTAACAAGAGCTTTGTCCCGTAGTGCTATCTCAACCACACAACAATTCATACAATCCCACGGGTTGCTTCCACCATCGGCCAAGAATTGAACTACTTCAGATAGATCTTCCCTTTCTTTTCTTATTGTCCTCCAGGTCCTTCGGACATGGGCAAGGCCGCAGAGTAACTTGGCCTGCGCCCTTATGGGATTGGTCTCAAGACGGATCAACGAAGTATGCACATTTGACGCGGTTGTTTCGAAATCTTCACTAGGGCTTATCTTTTGCGGCCTGATTGAGGATGTCTCCGTTCCGCATTGAGACACAAATTTGCCGTCCACGAACCACGAGGTGTACTCCCCTAGAATGCCTTCGATTATGAAGGTCTTGGATGTAGAGATGTTTATCCCAAAACATTTCAAAATGACCATTTCCACCATCGCCGCGCGAATCATTTCATCTCTAAGTAATTAAAGATTATTTGAGTACAAACATTCAAGTTTTATTAATGGCCGACTAGTTTCGGAGTAGACTGCACTCCATTTTCGAGGCCGAAACAAATCTCTTTGACAAACGTCTCACGCAAAATTCCCAAAAATCCCGGCGACGGATGTACAAGGAAACTTGTTTCTATACTCCAGAGTGCAGTCTACTCCGAAACTAGTCGGCCATTAATAAAACTTGAATGTTTGTACTCAAATAATCTTTAATTACTTAGCATTTCATCTCTGTTCTTGGCAGAAATTGGCAATTATCTTTTTTAGATATTTGTAGAAATAGAAGGGAGTTAATTTTAGCTCCTTTGTCTTGGTCCAATATGACCGAATTGGTTGTGTACTTTTTTAACTAGGCTGACAATACTTGGGTGAAATAATTATTTTATTTTATTTTATTTTTTGTGCTGGCTGTAAAGAATGTCTCCTCCCTTTGTATACGATGATTTGGAAGACATTAATCGTTTAAATGGCTTTGATCCTTAATTATTTCCTGTAATTCTATGAAATTTACTATTTTTAGGTCATCGTCAATATCCATTGGATCCATGACAGGGTTTCTTGATAAGCATTCAGCTTCAACACCAACCAACAGATCCTCCCTTCATGGCATCTATCACAAAAGGCTCCTGTACATCGGATCGTACACAGGCAATGATCCAGTGGTTGCCTTCTAAATTCATCACTATGGACAAATGAGTTTTCCCCTCTGAAACTCCTGAGTGAGGAACTCATGAGTTCCTCACTGAAACTGAAACTGTTAATATTATTTCTTATATTATCCGCTGAAGGCATATTTCATAGTTATTCGGCGCGCATAACAATTGACTTAAGCACGTGTCTACGAATCCAAAATGTGAGAATTCTTGGGTTAATTTGTGCAAATATGAATGAGTTAGTCACGTCATAGTTATCCAACCAGATTGGTTGGTACTGCTGATGCCTAAAATCAGCTGTGTCTTCCGATCTATGTAGCTATCTTGAGCTACATCAAATCACCTATTCTAAGAGAGTAGTCATTGCCAATACGAAATAAATCCATATTATAGATCCGCGGAAGGTTGTCGATGTCTCGAACCATGATTTTTTGGGCTTCCTCCTTTGCTCTGGGCAGGCCACCTGAAACGCTTCTGTTAGTATTTCCCTTACCTCTCTTTCCTCTTCGTCAATGGATAACCCCCCGGTCTCCACCATTCTTCCTACCTCCTGCTCGAATCTATCCCAGTCTGTATGTCTGGGGTTCCGTTCGGGTTCCGCTTTGTCTCCTTCGGCTCCTACTGTGAACATAATAGGTCGGTGGTCCGACGTTATCACCCCCTCTTGCACCCTCCAGTTACTAATTAGCCTACCCATACTCCCCAGGCTCAGGGTCACGTCAATGACCTCTTGCCTGTTCCTAACTACAAAGGTGGGCTCATCCCCCCTATTCTCCACAAAAAGACCTATTCTTACCAAATCCTCCATTAGCTGCTCGCCGGGTCGGTTTACGTTCGACGACCCCCACGCTAGGTGGTGGGCATTCGCGTCGGCTCCGACCACTAGCAGCTTCCCTGTTGTCCGGCAGTGGGAGCAGAGATTTTCAAGCTCCGCTGGTACGCCATCCTCCTCCATCGCTCTGTACCACGACGACCTCCTTGACCTCTTGATTTCGCAGGTTTGCCCTGAAACTGACCGCAATGAGATCCCTGGTTCCGAAGGAGCGCAACTGTATCGGGTTAAAATTCGCCAACACAGCCACACATGCTCTCGGAGCCAGGTCTCCCTCAGTATAAAAAATCTTATAATCCTTATTTCTAAGATAACATACCCTGTTCCCTGAGACATACGGCTCCTGGAACAGGCCCACCTCAAAACTTACCCTACTCATCAGGACCGCTACATCCGCAGCCGCGGTCCTACTGTGCTGCAAGTTTGCCTGGACGCACCTCACTTCGGCGAGCCCAGCAACAGGTCCTCCTCCAACTCATGGACGGTAAGGATTCCCCCCCCCCGTTGCTGTCTTGCTATTTGCCCCTCCGCTCCCTCAGCTGGCCTTTGAGTTCCTACCGGGTCGACTTCCATATCTGACCCCTCGCTGCCCATTTCACCCATCCACCTGTTAGGCAGAACCCTAAACCTGACTTTAAAGAGTTCAATACCCACCATGGGCTCCTTCCTAATTTCCTCGGCGTCCTTCTTAGGTACCTCGAAGGTGATTTGCACCCTCTCGCCCGTGGGGTCTTGCTCAAAACCCACCATCATCTTCCACTCCTCGAACGAAAATCCCCTCTTCCAGTTGGTAAGCTGCATATGGGGGATCACGGTCTCCTTGGACATCACTAAGCCCGATACCATCGCCCTTATTCGGCTAGGAATCGGTAGGTCCGGAAGCCTACAAATCACCAAATTTCGGGTTTTCCCCTCCTCCTGTAATAACTCCACGATCCTCCCCGCCTCCTCGGCCGTTTCACAGGTGAGTACAAAGATCTTACTGTCATGTACCAGACCCGTGTTGACCAGGGCGGCCCTACACTTCTTCTCTATTTGCCTCGTGCAAATCCACTTTCTGATCTCTAAAACCTCCTCGACCTCAAAAGGTTCTCTGGCCTCTTTGACCACACACACTTTCGCCCTAGCCGATTCTTTTAGTTTCGTGACCCTAGTGTCGGTCACCGCCCCCTCCCCCCTAGGCTTCTTTACTGGAGCCTTGGTATCCTGGGGCGTTGGCTGTGACACTGACCTCGGCCGTTTACTAATTTGTGCATTTACCTGTCTCTCCTGGTGTGCTCGTTGTTCCAGCTCAGCCCGTCGATTTTGAAAACGGGATTGGAAGCTGGTTAGGAGTTTCCCCTTCTCTCTCTCCTCCATTGCCTTCTGGCTTTCGCCGCCTTTCTCATATTTCTCCTCGACTCTCTTCCTTGTCGGTGGCGACGTGGCTCTTCGAATGGACCCTCACTATCCGAGGTCTCTCCCACCGGCCTTACTCTACCTAACATTGGGCGGGTCGCTAAAGCGGTCCCTGCCATTGAGCTGGTGCTCGGTCTGCTACGGAAATCATTCCCCTCATTAATTTTACCTAAGTTTGGGCGGGTCGCTGAAACGATCCCTGTCCCCGCCTTAGCCCTCGGGGTTCTGCTCAAGGACGGATTTTCGTCCCCCGAGTCTTCGAGCTTCAGTTTAGAGGCCGAAACCTCTAAACTTCCGCTATCACGGGGCTTATCCTCCATGCCCCCCCAGCCCACTCACGCTCACCAAACTTTCACCTCACTTTCCCTCAAAGTTCCGACGGTCCCGCACAAAAAGCAAATGAAAGCACGCAGTCCGCCTCCGAAACTTCCCGCGGCGAACCTCTAAAGACCTCAAAACTGTTTAAAAAACCGAAAAAAAGTATTTTTCCAGAGGGTCGCTATCACTGGTATTTATACCTCGTCAAGCGTAACCTCCCGAGTCTCCGCCGAGACAAGTTGCCCAGCCGACTCGTTGGCGAGGCTGGGCGAATCGTCGAGGACCGGCGAAACACTTTCCTGGCAAGGAGCACATACTATTTTCTTTCCGGAATGATAGGAAAACCATGATTGAAAGGATAAACTTAAAACTGTATTCAAATTTTTGAAACGTGAAAAAAGAAATGACAGATATTTACAACAACAATAATTTTTCGGAAGGAGCTAAATTGAAAACTGAGCTACTTATAGTGCAGTTGATGAAAGATATTCCTGAAAGTATACGGTACACCTCACATTAAAAGCCTATTAAGGAACGATAAGTTGAATAATATTATAACCTTGTTTAGAAATATTCGGCACGTAGGAATTTGCACAGGAATTCGAAGCAGCTTCCTACAAAACTAACAGTAAAATAATATTAAGCGAAGTTGAAACAACGTAAATTTCGTAACAATCATCACCAGTATTACTGGGGTATTCTGCATTATCGGGAAAAATGTTCAATTCTGAACTGACATCATTTGCAAGATTAGGCCTCAGGTTTTGAACTTCCAGAACTTTAGAAATGTAAAAATATTTACATGAAAAATTAAAATAAAGAATATTCAAATTTTTACCGCTACCAGGATGGCGAATAGCTTCGACGCGGGAACCACTTGCGCCGTCTTCGTGAAGAATTCTTGTAGCAGTGACCTTTTTGGCCGCCATGGAGTTGTCTACGTAACCCTCGGCCACGGTGGATGACTTCCATCCCCCGTGGCGCTTCAACGCCATTACATCACCTCGAGCCAACGAGAAGGGTCGCCGAGGTTCTGCGGAAGCAGTGCCCAGTGTACTCACTAGCTTTTTCTAGTTTTAGCCAAGCAGTAATTTTTGATGCGACGGCTCCGATAGTGTGGTGTCCAACACTTTGGTTACAACATTTGCCGTTGGCACATTTTACGAAGAAACGAAGGCCGCTGGCGTTAGTCGGTCGCATCTTAATATATTTGTTGCAAGTCGACGTGAAACCAAGAGAGGTGTTGCAGGCAACGAAGGCACGGCTCGTATGATTTTTCGTGTCCCGAAGAATGGCATTTAATGAGTCGGACTTGTCCACAACATAGCTCACTGACAAATTAGCCAATTCGGCGGTTCTGCACGCCCCTGCCACTCCTAGAATCAATGCCACCTGCGATGTGAATAATAGAAATCGAATGAGTAAAATGTGAGGTGGACATTCAAGGGCAAATAAAACAAACATACCTTCGTGAGCGAAAATTCCGAATCCGGCGCTTCGCGTATAAATTTGTTCACTTCTTCCCTTGTGAAAACTCTAGACTTTTTCGCTTGGTAACCTACCGATGTTTTTTTTAGATATGCTGTCACCTTTGGAAATTTGCCGATGTCTATGTCTTTTTTGACTCTCAAAGTGGCTTTGATCATAGAGTATATTCCTCATTAGGTCGAGGCTTTCTATACTTCCGCCAATTCCGATAAATAAGCCAAAACGACGCTTTCACTGACCAAAAAACCACTGAGAAAAATGGTTGTAGTGTCTTTCATACTTTGGACGAGATTTCGCACGGAAGTATAGATCTTCCGTGATCTGTTTCGCTCTCGTCGTTATCTCTGGCGGAGTCGAGAAGTCCGACGAGCCGCTCTTTTGTGACCGCTGATGAATTTCTCTTGTCTTGAGCAGATGTTAAGACCGAAGAAGATTTGATTTGATTATCAACTTGATAAAATGTTTCGTCTCCGTTGAGAGCTTTTATATAAGACTCTTATGGTGGATTTCACCACCGAGAGTTAAGGTTTGAGTTACGTTAACTCAGAATTAACTGAAAAAAGGCGTCACTATTTATGTAAACAATGATAGAGTTAGGTAACTCAAACCTAACTCCCGGTGGTGAAATTGGCCCTTAAAAAAACGTTATCATTAAGCCCAGTGTTTGGAGAAAGTCGACCGCCGAAAGGCTTAGGATCTTGCTTGACGTTTGAGTATAAATGTATCAGAAACCATGTTCTCCCGTTCTCGTCACTTTAGGCTAACTGACTACTTTTTCCCCATTATGTTACGGACGTTGACCACGAAAAAACACTTTATAAAAAAACAAAACTTGTTCAACCATTCACTAAAAATAACATATTATTTGGGGAGTACCGGTTTCATTATCTCACGACACTAGCGCCGCTAGTGATAGCTACAATCGCCAATAGAAGCCTTCACTTCCTATTCAAAGTATCCAGCCAATCCATTTCCGAAATTGTGCCGGAAGTGTGTTCAGCTCTGATTCAAGTTCTAAAGGATGAAATTAAGGTGAGTGAAAATCAGAATTATATTCCTTTTTAATGACTTATTAGAAAAAACACATGTCGCAAATGACTAACTAGAAAAAATGAACATGTCGCATAGCCTGAAAGTATTATTCCAACCTAAGTATTCTTAAAAGCTTGATGGATTATGTCACTTGTTAGGGCTCGGCTGCTTTCACTTCCAAGTTCAAAATGGGAATTGTTATCTTCATGATTGATGAATTGCCGACTTTGTTGAGAATAGTTGAAGGGAGTGTAGGCAGATGACACTGTTGGTAGAGGAGTGGAGGGGGATGGTGAGGGAGTACTGTACGTTGACGACTGAGTTGAGTATTGAGAAGATGGCCAACGACGACTACCACGCAACCTGGTGTGTAAGATGCCCTCAATTTCGAACATCACATCCTCTCTTTGGTCTTCAGGCATTCTTTTCAATTTCTTGGCAATCAGTTTTCCGAATATGTCGCATTCTTCTTCGAGATCTCTTTTGTTCTCCAAAACTTTATTCAACGTGTCAAACGCAGTCCGCATTTGCTTGGCGGCATCTTGAAGTTCCGGTGGGTCAGACCGACGACGGATGGTTTTCTGTGAGCCTAATATTGGTGACCGTGGTTCGTCCTGTCTCCCGTCTTCATTAGACTGTGGGTCTCCTTCATTCTTGTTCGTTTTCCAAATTAGACGGTAGCTGAAAAATATTTTAAAACATCAAACTAGTGAAACGAGAAAAAATAACGGAGGGAAGGGTCCATCCACTTAGTGTACAAGGGCGTTGGCAGGGTGAGGGGGCTTCCGGGAACACCTAATCTTTGTGAGAATGCCTATGAATTCTATTTCTTGGTCATATTAGTATACTATGAAGATCATATACCTAAAGATATGAAAGAGTAGGAACTGCTTCTGTTTCAGCTACCATCTACAGCTCAGGAATGGTTGGAAGTTGAGAAAGGATTTCGGGGCAAATTTCCTCATGCGATCGGCGCCATAGATGGAAAACACATCACCGTGCGGTGTCCCGCCAAGAGTGGATCAGAGTACTTCAATTATAAAAAAAAATTTAGCATTGTTATTCTTGCTTTGGTCGACAGTGACTACCGCTTTATGTTCGCCGATATCGGAGCTAAAGGAAGAATAAGTGATGGAGGTGTGTTAAGAAATTCGTTGTTGTGGGATAAAATGAGCAAGCAAGATCTTAACTTGCCCGCCTCTTCTCCTCTGCCTGGGACTACAGAGCCACCGATGCCTTACGTTTTTCTAGGCGACGGTGCTTTTGCCTTAAGCAACAATTTGATGAAACCTTATCCTGGGAATCATGAAAGGGACACTCGGGAGCGTACTTTCAACTACAAGTTGTCAAGTGGTAGAGCATACGTAGAAAATGTATTTGGAATTTTGGCTGCAAAGTTCAGGATTTTCTACAGACCCCTTGACATAGACATAGATTCGGTACCGAATGTCGTCCTGACTTGTGTACTGTTGCACAACTTTTTGAGGAACAGTTCCTCTTCTCGGAGTATCTACACTTCACCTGGAACTACCGATGTTTATAATGATAATGGCGAGCTGGTCCAAAGTGGCACATGGAGACAAGAGGTGGATAATGCTTGTGCTATCAGAGATTTACCAAGTGTAGGACGACGACAAAGCGTTAGTCACCAGAGAATCAGGGATACTTTTGCTGATGTTTTTCATTCACGGCTCAGCGAATAGCTGAGCCTTTTCCAACGCTTTATTGAACTAATGTCTACCTTCTTTTTGACTAAAATATTGTGTTTATGTTTACATTGTGTTCTATTTCAAATAAAAAAAAAATGTGTTTAAAAGCGTTGTTTGCACTTACTTCCTCTGTATTCAGTGTAGGTCCACAGTGGTAGACGGCACCCAAAAATTGGTTCATCAATTCGTAGGCGAACCACACCAGTTTGTAGACATCGTCACCCGAAGCCCCAGATTTTTCAGAAGCCGCCACTTTCCTACAGTATCCACGATAAGTTGCCATCAAAGAGTCCCTCTTACTTTTCAATTCTTTGATTGGCTTCCCAATCATCGCTTCGATCCTCCCCCACGCGTCATTCACTTTTTTTCTGTCTTTATGGTCACCATTTTTGGGATCCCATATCACGGGCTCCGACTGATATGCCTCCAAAAAATCAAGTTGGAGCTTTTGTGGCCAAACATTGGAATCCCCCATACTGAACACAAAAAGAACGTGTGAAAACAAAAAAAAATGAAAAGTTATAAGGAGAATAAACAAACTGAATAACTTCCTGCTGACGCGAGGAAGCACGAGAAAGTGGATGTGGTTCCTCCCTCCCTGGACTATGTTCCTCGGGCTCCTTTGACTCGGGGTCCAAAAACCGCTCTTGAGGCGAAGTCAAACGAGGCGAGTAGAGGAGAAGCGAGGAAGGACGAGGAAACCCGAGCAATCGCGTCCACATTCTCGCTCCTCGCCTCGGCCCTAACTCGGACGGAGTGAGGCGAGGAAGGCCGAGGAACCCTCCACATTCTCGCTCCTTGGGCTGCTTCGCGAGAGTCTGGAAGGGCCTTTAGGCCTCCTGCGTGTCCGAGTTCAAGAATGTGTACTCAACTGGGAATGCCTTTCATGTGATCAAACACATCTAAAAACAAATTTATAAGTCACCGCTTTATGATTTTGTGACTTACCACTTCCTCCCCAATTACGTGAATGGTCACTAATTTACGAATCCCTGGAACATTCAGCATCGTTCGTGGGTGGGGTTCGGCTTAGCTTATCCCTCGGAGTACGACTCCCATAGGCGTCTCCGTGGCGCAAATGGTAGCGTGCTGGACTGGTAATCCAGAGGTTGTGGGTTCAAATCCCGCCGGGGAGCCATTTTTTCTCGAAACTCGAATCGTGTTGGGCTATGCCCTTCCATCGTCGTCCGGATAATATCAGACTAATTAATTTATTAATTAAAATACCGGCGACAGATTTATTC
This sequence comes from Corythucha ciliata, assembly GCA_038030265.1. Taxonomy (NCBI): domain Eukaryota; kingdom Metazoa; phylum Arthropoda; class Insecta; order Hemiptera; family Tingidae; genus Corythucha; species Corythucha ciliata. The sequence continues at coordinate 60,373,069 of CM075941.1, read as the reverse complement.
ATTAATATCCATCTAACAACATCTAGATAAGATAAAATTCGGCGTGGTTTACCGATCAGGAGAAGCGCCTAGAGTTTCGAGAAACAATGGACCTGGGTGGGGTTCGGCTTAGCTTATCCCTCGGAGTACGACTCCCATAGGCGTCTCCGTGGCGCAAATGGCAGCGTGCTGGACTGGTAAGCCAGAGGTTGCGGGTTCAAATCCCGCCGGGGAGCCATTTTTTTCTCGAAACTCGAATCGTGTTGGGCTATGCCCTTCCATCGTCGTCCGGATAATATCAGACTAATTAATTTATTAATTAATTTATTTTAATTTAGTGGTATTGTAACGGGGGTTCTAGTGTTTGGCGGAGGGGAGTAGAAATAAATGGAGGCAAGTTGTTTTTTTTTTTACTGTTTTGTTTTTATTTTATAACGATCGAACGAACTTACTGCAAATTGAATGACACACAAACAAAAGACTTTAGTAACTTCAATTGAGACACTTTGTACTTACTGCACGGTACTCACTGGTTCTTCTTGTAGGGTTTCCGGTGTGCCAACTCTACTGTTTTGATCGTCAGAGTTGGAAACGTCGTTTGGGGTCGAAGGCGTCTCAAGAATGGGAGAAAGGGTACGATGCAAGGTTCCATGCTCGGAGTCATTGGGTTGACATAACGATTGCAGTACCTGAGATGTTCTAGGAGGCGGCAAATAAAACATTCCCAGAGGCGGTAATTTCGTTGAATAATGGGTTGAGGTCTAGAGAGCGTGCGTAAAGAACGCTGGCTTCGGAGTTGTCGTGACGGAAGGATGAGTCTTCGTCTTCGGGGATGGTGTGACGGGTTAATGAGTCACGTTTTGAAAGCTGGTTGGCTGCATATTTCGCCGATTTTCCCTCCTCATCTACGAGGTAGGAGTTTGGGCCGATTTAAAAGCGGATGATTTTATACGGTCCTTTCCATTTGGGAGCGAGGCTCGCACAAAACTGGTCGGGGGCGGCAGACAAAAAATGAGTTCGAACGTAGATGGTATCGCCAGCCTGATGTTGGTAGTCTCCGATAGTTTTTCGGTACTTTTCTTGATATTTTTGTTGGTTGGCGATAAGCTAATCTTCGCACCTGGTCAGAGGATTGTCGGAGAGGTTCGAGTTTTGAACGCCCGTTGAAGAGACATCGATGATTTTTCCGGGAGGCGGATTCTCTGCCAAAAAGAGCCTATCTTGGCGTGACTTTGGTGGCGGCGTGGCTTTGATTTCGGAGAGCGAACAGAAGAATGGAAGCGAGGCCTTTCATCCCGCCGCGAGTGATCCAGTTCTTGTAGTTCGAGGCGGAGACTTTTTTTTTATTTCGGCGTTACGTTCAGTGGGGTTTGCCTGTGGGTGGTATGGGGCTGTGTACCACGGCGTAATTTGATGATCGTTGCAGAAATATTTCTATTCCTTGCATGTGAACTGGACCCCGTTATCGCTGAGTAGTGCTCGAGGATACCCAAAGCGTGAAAAAACTTCTTCGCTTAACTTTTGAACGATGATTTTTGTGGTAGCTCGACGGAGAGGGAACGCTTCGATCCAGCGCGAGTACAAAAGGGTGCGTGTCGGGGTAGGGACCCATCAAATCGACGGCGACGACTTCCCAGGCTCGGGAGGGTTCTTGAGGCGTGAGCGACGGAGGTTTCTTTCAATTATCGCTTTTACAAGTGACACACTTCTGGCAATTTTGTACGTAGCGTCGTACTGAGCGCCATTGACCAGGCCACTCACAAAACTCGCGCAAATTCCTGAACGTCTCATCTCGTCCTGGTTGTTTTTCTTCGTCATGAAACATTTTTAACAGTGTTTGCCTACAGGAAGGAGGAGCTAGGATTTTTTGATTCTTAAAATCAGGCCATTTGTGATTGAGTAGGGATCGACAGGGTGTTTAAGGATTTCCTGGAAGGTTGTGTCTTGTTCCTGAGCCATTCTTATTTCTTCTTCCACTTGGTTAAGGGGAGTGAAGGGGTTCCGGATTTTTGCGGTACACAATTTGGAGGGTTTTACAATGGAAGGTTTGGATTTTTCCACAGGGGGTGAAAGGCGAGAGTCATGTAGCAGTGAGTCACACCGGGCAGTGAGAGCACCGGGTAACGAGAAAGAGCGTCGGGAAAGTCGTTTTCTTTTCCGGAAATGCTCAAAACTAAAATTAAATTCCTTTAATAACAGTGACCACCTTGCCACTTTTGTTTTATTTTCCGCATCCAAGTCAAAGCCCGATTATCGTTACGTAAAATAAAACGTTTGTCTTCCAGGAGTGGGCGATATTTCTTAATAGCCCATACTACCGCTAAAGCCTCTAATTCATTTGAGTGATATCTTTTTCCTCTTAGTTTCGTACTAGAAAAGGAAATTATTCTTTTCTCATTATCAATTTCTTGGTAGAGAACGGCTCCCAACCCTGGAGGGAGGCGTCCGTTTGGAGAATTAATGGTTGTGAAGGGAGGGGTTGATGAAGTTCTAAATCTGAGTTAAAAGCTTCTTTTAGCTTAACGGGCCATCGCTACGGTCTTCGTCACTTTCCTCCGACACTTTTCGTGGTCTTCTCTTATTTTCACTGCCCAAGCCCATATTTTGTTGTGTGTTTGCAGCCTTTTCGTACTCAATTCAGCTCCAAACGGAGGCCAAATCGACAGCGTGGAAGATCATTCGCAAAGACCACTTTTTTTGGTAGCACGGATATTCTATAACTCCCGATGTTATGTGATCAAGAAGGTCAACCCCTCCAATTCCGCGCTTATATTTTCTTGCCAAGGCTGGTCTGTCGATCTTTATATTTTTTTGGTTGACCTTGCCCAACTTTTTGCTTTGTCTTGAGGTTCCTTTGTCACGAAATTAGAGGTCAGAACAACACTGCTATTGTCTAAACACTTAAGCACTACAACAGCGTTGTCTTTAGGAAGTAGAATCTCTGAAGATCATTGTGTTTCCTTCAACAATTGTCAGTAGGCCCGTACCCGGCCCACTGCCAGTTTGAGGTGTGACCCTGATGGTCTGTCACACGCTCCGTTAGGAGTTACCTTTTTATCGAGATCGGAGAGTCCAGGAGTCTTCAGGAATAGGTAGTGTTTTGTTTAAAAAAAAAAAAAGAGAAGATATTAAGCAAATTTACTTTCTTTTCTCTTTAAAGAAAAAATGTGGTTTATTTTATTCGAAACTTGAAGGAATTTATAACTTAAACTCTATGTATGCACAAATAGAAAACTTGGGGACCGCAATAATATTCTAATGATCTCTTGAGGGTTGGTTTATATGAACCGAATTTAGTGGTTATTTCGGAGAGGAGGGGAATAAAAAAAACGAAATGATGATTTGTAAAGGAATAGACGTTGAGACTCACGAGTTTGTTTCGAAGGGGAGATGTTAGTGACGATTTTCGAGACACCGGTGACTTGACCGATGGCGACGGAAGACGACGTGATGGACTTCAACTCGGGGTAGGCCGGTGACCAAAACCGGTGACGACGGGTGACAACAGGGTCTAACCTCAACCTTTGAATAGGCTGGTGACAACAATGGCGACGACGGATGACGACGGGGTCTGACCTCAACCTTTGAATAGGCTGGTGACAACAATGGTGACGACGGATGACGACGGGGTCTGACCTCAACCTTTGAGTAGGCTGGTGACAACAATGATGACGACGGATGACGACGGGGTCTGACCTCAACCTTTGAGTGGGCTGATGACAACAATGGTGACGACGGATGACGATATTCTGACTTACGGAGTATGACGTAGCTCACCCACCACGACGCGGTGACCATCAAAACGGCACTGGTGTCAATCACCACTAGAAATGTTACGACACTTGACTCTTCTAGACCGACTTGTACTCACGATCTCTCTTTGACACTGACAACAATACGGTGACCACCAAAACGGCACTGGTGTCAATCACCACTAGAAACGTTACGACACTTGACTCTTCTAGATCGACTTGTGCTCACGATCTCTCTTTGACACTGACAACAATACGGTGACCACCAAAACGGCACTGGTGTCAATCACCACTAGAAACGTTACGACACTTGACTCTTCTAGACCGACTTGTACTCACGGTTTCTCTTTCCCGAGTCTTTCTAGTCTCGTTTCTCGAACCCGAATCTCTCTCTCGAGCTCCGACGGGCTCTTTTATACTCTCTGTCTCAAGGGGTGGGGAAATGTGTGGTGAGGAGTTAGAGAGGGGACAGCGTGGTTCGCTTCAATACTCCATAGAGATCGTTAGAATGGTCCGGAATCTAAAGCTCGATTTTATTATACTTAACATGGTTGTAACGTGAGAGATTTTTAGTGATTAACGTCTAATTTTCTGCTTTTCTATTTACAATGAATATTGCGGACTTATCCACTAAACCTTATACTTATAAACATAAACAAAAATGATATGACACTAGTACTGAGATTTTCTTCTAATGGATGAACGCGAGAAACAATATTACAAACTTATCCGCTAGGCAAAAAAAAAAACAAAAAACAAAAAAAAGAATTCCCCTATAAAATTCCCGTTACAGAGGCGCCAAAGCCAGGAGCGTCTCATACGCCGTTCCCACTAGTATTGGGGTCGGACTCGGGAGACCTACCAACCCTCAAAAAACTCCAAAACCTTGACCCCCGTCAGTTCTAGAGAATGTTGGTTACTCTATTGCCGTTCTTTTTTAAAAAGAACGACACAGCAGACGATGTAAACTGTGAACCGTTGACACATACTATTTTCTTCGCCTCTGTGATAAGAGGAAAGCTCTTTAAATAGTTTATGGCCGCTCTCGAGCTCTGTTTCATTGCTTTAGCGAGGGAGTATTTAGAAAATTCGTCATCAATCACCAAAAACGATCTTGTTTGATTTCCTGATTCTTTGCTGAGCTCGGCGAAATCGATATGAAGTGCCTCGAATGGTCCGTCCTTCAGCTAGTTTTTCACGTCGGACCATTTTTCTCTTAGAACGAATGAAGCGTCGCCAAAATGCTGTTGCGAGCCTTAGCAGATACTAAACAACATATTATAATTGTGACTCTTTATCCTCATCAGTGTTGGTGAACAAAACCCTTTTTTCCGAAGGGACGCCTGTGAATTGACTTGGTTACATCTTCAAGTGGCTCCACTGACGCTCGGCTGGCTGAGTATGTGGGAGACATTTCGACCTTGTAGGCCTCTGGTAACTATCGCTCCCGAGTAGCTGAAATACACATAGCATGAACAATATAGTCGAGTGCAACACAACTGGTTCTATGGCTAGAGAAAACAGAACCGCCACAAGCATTGAAACAGAGAGGCAAAAGCAACATAACGTACTCACATGGTAGGAGAGCCACCGATAAACGAAAGGAACCCTACTCTTCATGGCGTTAGAAACCGTCAGAATGATTCAAAAAAAAGAAGGAAGAAAGAAATACTTTTAACTGGGGTGCATAGCTCTTTTCCGGTTAAATTCATCTCTTGTGTAGTGCTGACTGCTGATTGTATAAGATTTTCTTTCTAGCCTCTTCCTGCAGATCCTCCAGGGGATTGTAGAGTGAGTCTCTGGCACAATCGGTAACGGCTCTCAGGTTGGCGCCGATGCGACGGCTCAAGTAAGCACCCGTATATCATTTGAAACGGCGCAAATCATGTTTCCATTGGTGGTGTTAATGTCAGCGTTGACTTCACTGAGGTGCTCGTCCCAATCGGTGTCTGACGGACTTCTTAAACGGGCCACTAACATCGGTACAATGGATCAGTCGGTTCGTTTGACTTTCTTCAAGACTAGAGTACCAACTGTTCATAAAATTCACTTCTTAAGGCGGGTTTCCTCAACCCCTTTCCAGCTGTGCCTGAACTTCGCACAAAAAAAATTGGCTCCATTTCTGCACCAATATTCGATTTCAGATCAGAGGGGGATGAAGTGGCAGGGTAATGACATTTTTAGAATTTTTCTGGTTTAATCTATGTTCAAATTCACGCAAAGAAGGTGAGAAGATGGGGAGGCAAAGTAAACGCATAGCATGCTTGGCACCCTTGAAAAATTTACCCGAAGAAATTCGACGAACACCGTGGAAAGAAGATGAATAGTGCCTGTACGAGGTTACTTAGGCCCCTTTCAGACGGGTGCACGTGAGCGCGCTCACGAGAGCTGGAAAGGTAAACTTTACCCAATATATAATGGGAGCTTTCATACAGTTCACCGGCTCACAAGCAGTACAGCGGCTCACCCCTCCGACCGCCAGTGGCTGGGATTACAAAGAAGTCTTTGGAGCCGGGCCTTTTCACACTGACAGGTTCATAAAAATGACGACATCCACTTTTCAGGAATTTCTACAAATTCATCACGGTATAAGTAATAGCACCAATAACCTTCTCTTTTTATTTTCTCTTCCGGAAGTAACAATAAGGCTTTTAATTGGTATATTTGGGGTACGGGACACGACAGGAAAATGAAACTACTTCCATATATGTATGTATTTGTTCTTTCTGAGTTCTTTGCGTCTGCTTCCAGGAAATTAAGGTTGATTGATGCTTACATACCTACGCTCAATATAAAGATATTGGAAATTACTTGAGCACGCTAGTTTTCGCTATTAAGATGTATCACCACAGGAATAAAATCTGCTCTATTCAGAGAGAATGACCCTGCAACAACAATTTATTTATTGATCAAATCCGCTCGTCTCATCATCTTCCCTGTAGAATATCCCGGCTGAGCAAGCTCAAGATTTTCCAGCATGATCGCAGCAGGTCATCGAGATACGGAAAGGCTATTTTGTTTCTCAAAGGTCCCAGAATGCGGTTTATCGTGCGTTTAAAAATTGTCGGCCCGTTGGTTAGACAAAAATCAGCCTTTCGAAATGTCTCGTCTCATCTGGTTTTACGCACGCTGTCTTCGGTTTTGCTTTTTCCGAAAGAGGTACTTGTGAGGTTTTGAACACATGAGTTGAAAAACAATAAAAACAGTTTTGATTTGGTTGTCTATGTGAAACTGTTTCATTTCACTCGGGTTCTCTGAACACGAGTTTTCAGAGTAACCGACATTACATTTTTGGCGACAGGACTTTCAAAATGCCACCGAGAAGACGCGTGTGCAGTGAAGAAGGTCGAAGGGGAGGAAATGTGGCTCGTTCGTCGGAATCAGTTGTACGGCCGTTGAATATCGGTAACATATCAGAATTTAGCGTGAGTTCTGATAATTGGTCAGTATACAAGGAACGCTTAGACCAGTATTTTGAAGTGAATGCTGTCGAGGAAGATCGTAAAACATCAGTTTTTATTTCGCTGATGGGAACAGAAGCGTATTCTTATTTGCAAAATTTGTGTTCTCCGGAACTACCAAAAATTAAAACTTAATAATGAAATATGCAGTTTGATGGACAGACAATTTTCGTGTCGAGTTTCTATTTTTCGGCAGAGGATTCGTTTCTACAAAATGGAACAACATGAAAATGAAAGTATTGCAGATTGGTTTGTTCGTTGTAAGAAGTTCGCGACTGACTGCGAATTCGGCGGATGTCTGGAACAAGTCCTTAAGGATAAGTTTGTCTGCGGTATTATTCATACTAATATTTTAGATCGGCTTTGTGAAGAAGATCCTCAAAGGAATCACTCATAGACCTTTATGACATTGCTTTGAGAAAAGAGTCATTTTCGAAGCAAGATCACAGTCGGTCAGAAGAAATCTATAAGTTGAAGCCCAGACAGTTTCAAAAATGTCGTTCTTGTGGAAAAGATAATCATGACTTCGTGAACTGCAGGTACAAGAATTACATTTGTAAGAAGTGTGGAAAAAAAGGTCATTTAGCAGTTGTTTGTACTGACAAAATATGTAGCACGGAAACGATCGAAGAAGAAAAAGACATGAATGATTTGGGTCTTTTGGATGTGTTCCGTGTAGGATTGAATCATGTTAGTCCCATAGAAACGACTGTGCAACTTGAAGGAAAAAAACTTCAATTAGAAATTGACACTGGAGCTGGGGTCTCGGTTCTTCCTAGCAAAATTTATTTCAATTATTTCTCCTTTCTTCCATTACAAAAAACCGGTATCAAATTGAAAGCATATGGGGGAGAAATAATCAAGCCTTTGGGAAAAATAGTCGGTTGCGTATCTTGGAGGAATCAGAGACACACGTGTGAAATGGTCGTTGTTCCTAAAGGAGTGAAGCCTTTATTGGGAAGGGACTGGTTACAAACGTTCGAGGCAACTATAAACCATATTTCTCAATTTGGTAATAAGATTAAGAGAGACATAGATAAATTGTAGAAGAAGTATGATTCACTTTTCAAAGAAGACCTAGGGAAGTATGAGTATGAGAAAATAAGCTTAGCTATTAAGAAGGATGCTATTCCAAAATTTTGTAAGCCTCGCCCTATTCCATTTGCCTTTAAGGAAAAGGTGGATCAGGAACTTGAACGATTCGAGAGAAGCGGAGTAATTTCGAAAATCAATAGCTCGGTTTGGGGGACTCCTTTAGTTCCTATACTTAAACCTGATGGGGTGTCATTAAGACTTTGTGCAAATTATAAAATAACGGTCAATAAGTTTCTTGAAGATGTTCAACTCTCGAGTAGAAGGAATTTGGAATGTTCTTCAAGGGGGAGAATATTTCAGCAAGTTAGATTTTCGTAATGCCATAATCAACTGGAATTAGATGACAAATCGGGGCTAATTCTCGCATGGTCTACTCACAAGGGGATTTATAAGGTTAATCGCTTACCTTTTGGGACCACACCAGCAGTCGGAATTTTTCAAAAAGTAGTCGAAAAATGTGTGCAAGGTCTTACAGGAGTCGTAAATTATTTAGACGACTTGGTTGTTACCGGAAATACAATGAAAGAGCATCTCGAAAATTTGGAAAATGTATTTGAATCATTGAGTAAGGCTGGATTTCGTCTCAACTTGGACAAGTGTACATTTTTCGAACCAGAAATTAAATTTCTGGGCCATATCATTGATAGAAGAGGAATTAGGAAAGATCCCACCAAAGTACAAGATATCCTTGAAATGAAACGTCCATCGAAATTGTCTGAGCTAAAGAGTTTTTTGGGAATGGTGACGTACTTCATGAGTTTGTTCCTAACATGGCCAATATTTTAACTTCATTGTACCGGTTGACTCAAAAAAATGTAAAATTCTGTTGGAACTCGGAGTGTGAGGTTTCGTTCAATGAAATTAAAAAGCAGTTAGCCTCGGACCAGATTTTGACACATTTTCAACCAGGATTGTCTTTGAAATTGTATTGTGATGCTTCCAAAACGGGACTTCCGGGTGCAGCTGACAAACCTATAGCATTTGCTTCTCGTATAATGTCGAAAACGGAGCAACGGTATTCGATGATCCACAAAGAGGCACTGGCTTTATACTGGGGTGTAAAAAAGTTTTTCCAATATCTGAAAGGCCAGAACTTCACTTTGGTATCAGATCACAAACCTCTATTGGCCCTTTTTGGGGAACATAAAGGAATTCCAGAAATGGCTTCAGGTCGTTTTCAGAGATGGGTTTCTTCATTTCCGGATTAGATTATCACTTGGAATACGTGAAAGGAGAGAAAAATGTCGCTGATTCTTTGTCTAGACTGAATGCCGAAAAAGTTTCGACATCCAACGAGGCAGAAGAGGTCGAATATGTGAATTTGGTAGAAGAGGAGTTGAAAATTGATTGTCGAAGATACGGACTTCGACACGTCGTGACCGGGCGCTAAGCAAGGTTTTCGATTGGGTACGTAACGGCTGGAAAAAGGTTAGCGATCCAACTTTTATGCCATTTTACGCTAAGAGAGACGAGCTGAGCATTGAGCAGGGCGTCCTTATGTGGGGGTATCGACTGGTGATTCCAGATCAGTTCAGAAAATTGTTATTAAAAGAACTGCACTCCACTCATTTAGGAGTTCAAAAATTGAAATCACGGGCTCGGTCGTATTTCTGGTGGCCTGGGTTAGATGAAGAAATCGAGGCTTTGGCTAGAGGAAGCTCGATTTGTGCAGGTCTAAGACAAGAGCCTAATAAAACGGAGCTTCAGAAACGGCCTAGTACAAAAAAACCCTTCGATCGCATCCATATAGATTTTTTGGGGCCTTTTTTAAATAACATAATTTTGATAGTTACAGATGCCTATAGCAAATGGTCGGAAGTCTACCGAATGAAAAACACTTCAGCTAAGGAAACTGTTGGCAGGTTGCGGGTTCGCGGTATGGACTTCCAAAAATACTGGTCTCTGATAACGGTCCCCAGTTCAGATCCCTGGAGTTTCAGGATTTTTGTAAGAAAAACGCGATTTCACACATCCTTACTCCCCCGTTACATCCATCGAGTAACGGAGCAGCGGAGAATGCTGTGAAGACTTTCAAAATGGGATTGTTGATAAATTTGAAAGGGAAAAATATTTCGGAGTTGAACACTGTTATTCATCGGTTTTTGTTTTCCTACAGAACGTCAGTACATGCTACGACGGGAGAAACACCTGCGAAACTGATGTTTGGACGTGAAATAAGAACGTGCTTGGACTCATTGGTGAAGACTTCAAATGAAGAAAAAGCTGAAAATCTTCAGGTCAAGAATTACCGAGGAACGCGGAATGTGACATTCTGTCAAGGGGAAAAAGTCTTGTACAGGTGTTGCTGTGACCCTGATGGTCTGTCGCACGCTCCGTTAGGAGTTACCTTTTTATCGAGATCGGAGAGTCCAGGAGTCTTCAGGAATAGGTAGTGTTTCAAAAAAAAGATATTAAGCAAATTTACTTTCTTTTCTCTTTAAAGAAAAACGTTGTTTATTTATTCGAAACTTGAAGGAAATTATAACTTAAAATTCTATGTATGTACAAATATAAAAACTCGGGGACCGCTATAATATTTTAATGATCTCTTGAGGGTTGTTTTATATGAACCGAATTTAATGGTTATTTCGGAGAGGGAGGGAAATAAAAAAAACGAGATGAAGGTTTGATAAGGAATAGACGTTGAGACTCACGAGTTTGTTTCGAAGGGGAGATGTTAGTGACGATTTGCGAGACACCGGTGACTTGACCGATGGCGACGGAGGACGACGTGGTGGACTTCAACTCGGGGTAGGCCGGTAACCAAAACCGGTGACGACGGATGACAACAGGGTCTGACCTCAATCCTTGAGTAGGTCGGTGACAACACCGGAGACGACGGATGACAACGGGGTCTGACCTCAACCTTCGAGTAGGCTGGTGACAACAATGGTGACGACGGGGTCTGGCCTCAACCTTTGAGTAGGCTGATGACAACAATGATGACGATATTTCGACTTACGGAGTATGACGTGGCTCACGCACCACGGCGCGGTGACCACCAAAACGGCACTGGTGTCAATCACCACTAGAAACGTTACGACACTTGACTTTTCTAGATCGACTTGTACTCACGATCTCTCTTTCTCGAGTCTTTCTAGTCTCGTTTCTCGAATCTCTCTTCTCGAGCTCCAACGAGCTCTTTTATACCCTCTGTCTCAAGGGGTGGGGAAATGGGTGGTGAGGAGTTAGAGGGGGGACAGCGTGGTTCGCTTCAATACTCAATAGAGATCGTTAGAATGGTCCGGAATCTAAGGCTCGATTTATTATACTTAATACGGTCGTAATACTAACGTGAGAGATTTTTATTGCTTAACGTCTAATTTCCGCATTTCTATTTACAATGGATATTGCTGACTTATCCACTAAACCTTATAACCTATAAACAGAAACAAAATGATAAGACAATAGTACTGAGATTTTCTTCTAATAGATGAACGCGAGAAACAAAACATTACAAACTTATTCACTAGACAAAGAAAAAGAATTCCCCTAAAAAATCCCGTTACATTACTCAGATCCGAAGGCGAAGAAATGGAAAGAAGCCCTTGTGGAGAAAATGTTGGGGCGAAGAGTCTATTTAGTACGAGATCCTTCTACAAATATGACCACTAAAAGGCATGCTGACCAGCTATTGAAGACAAGTTAATAATGAAATTTTTAAAGGAAAGTACCTACTTACTTAATGTGAGGTTTTGAACACATGAGTAGAAAAACAATAAAAACAGTTTTGATTTGGTTGTCTATGTGAAACTGTTTCATTTCACTCGGGACCTCTGAACACGAGTTTTCAGGGTAACCGACATTACAGTACTAGAACACTGTAAATAGTAGCTTTAGACAAATGTTCGATAGTATCGTCTAGGGTTGGCATGGGAATAGGATAGGGCTCACTTATCGTATGGTGGTTCAACTTTCCATAGTCAAGCACAAGCCTCTTACCCCGTCCGGGTTTATCAACCAATAAAACCGGATGGCGTATAGCGAGGGGGTCTGAGTCACCAAATCCTTTGCCTTCCAGTCGCGCACAATTTCCGCGTTCGTACTAAAGAGGGTTTACACGACACTTGTATACTGCCCTGTAACTCGTCAATTCGGCCTTGTACGCTTTAATTCCCGGGGGTTTCTACGAGAACGTACTGGGTGATGCCCAATAATTGACACCAAAACTGGCCCTTCCAGATCAACTTAATTCCTAATCTGCTCTCGTTGCTCTGTCGGCACCCGAATGAGATTCACATAGTCCGTGTAACTCACTAGAGTCACTACTGTCGGCTCTTCCGCGAATGGTCGAACCGCTCTTGATATTTTAGTAGACTTGAGAAGGGTCAAAGTGGAAGCTCATTCAACTACGTTTAAGTGCGGAAGAGAGTCCATCAGAGTGTGGACATAGAGACTCAAACTTCAATATTTCATGTATCTAAGGTGCAAAGTATTTCTTTCGACCCTGTTTCTTCATTTATAACCGAAAAAAATAACAAAACAAAAATATTTTTCGAGTTCAAAACTTGTAGTTGAAATAATCCATGAGTGGGTATCATTTTCTTCTCGTCTTATTTACTTACTTTATCTTAATAAATGATGAAATTATTGTTTGGCAAATTACGATGCAGCTTAGCTTGGTATATATGCGTTCTTACTATACTGTGCAAAATAAAATTGGCTAGGGCATAATTTTTTCCGTCATATGATTATGGACGGACTAGACAATGCCCTCATCGCTGCCAATTCCTAAGATTCTTCACATCATTGAGAAAAATAAATGAATAAATAAAATTTAGTGCTGTGGGAAAGGGTGAGGTAAGGGTAAGGTCCATACTGCTAGCCTCTGTCGCGGTTTGAAAGCCCATAAGCTAAGCAAGGGGAATCTTAATACTCGGGTCACTGGCGTGGACCTAAAAAGCCTCTAAACCCGTCAGCCCTTCGCCCAATGCCCTCAATACCCCAGTTTTCATGGAGGAAAGTTTTTGGGTAATGCTTGAAGAGGGAATCGTGCGACTCCCGCCCACTTAGGATGGGGCCTAAATAGTTGTAATGCCTTTACCAGGTGCAAAAGAAAACACGAGATCAATTTTACCTTTTACCTATGAAAGTGTTATGGCGTGGTTATCAGAAACAGAAAAAGAAAGAAAAAAAAACACACACATTTTTCCCCCAGTTAGAAATGAAGCCATCCTCACCATAAAATATGTTCAAAAGTAATACTTTGCTGCCCTAGGTCAGGCGTGTTATTTAGGCCCAAGGCCCGTATTCACGTCCATCGTTACTTCGACCAGTATTCATAGACGCCACTTAAACTTAGTGGACTTTCACCCGTTGCAAAAATAATCGAATGAGCTTCCCTTTTGTCCCTTCAAGTTTAAGGGCCGACCGTATCCATAGTCATCACTATGTAAGAAGTAAGTCATCACCAAGGTAAACGTAGTAAATACTCGCGCGCGCGCAAGTGATTATGGTGATCACAACATAGAAATGAGCAAATGCTTATTAAGTGTTCTATGTTTACACAAATCAGATAACCAACACGGAACCTCTGCAAAAATTGAGATCGATTTCACACTTACTGAATTCATTTAGAAAGAAGTGAGGGTTCCCTCTCAACACCAAACGTTGTCATTTGACTGGCTCTGCAAAGATGAAGTTGTGCGACAAGTAAATGCTTAAGAAATGTGTTATTAACATGTAGCACGGAACTTGTGCCACTTTGTAGGGTTATGGATTCCAGAGAAAGAGGTAGCGGGGGTTTGATTGAGCACGGTATTTAAGACAACGAACTTTTATTAGTGACTATTTCCGTATTATAACTCATGAGCGTAACAAAAGAAAAATGTTTGAAATGAAAAAAAATATAGTTTTGTTCAAGAAAGTAAAGGTCGGGTAAAAGAAAACGATCGGAAAAGAAATGAAAAATAACGAAAAGCGGTCTGAAGTACGGGGCAATCTGATCACAGCAAAGCCATGAGTACAGGGATCTGAGGGACCCATCACTGATTGTCAGTGACGGGCAGGAAGAATCTGTGGGACCACGCTCTCCCTCTCTAAGGTGCCGATTAAAACAAAGTCAGAAAGAAATGAGATGCCTTTTTAAAAAGAATTGGGATGGAATTCTTCAAGAAAGAAGAATTCAAGAATCTTTTTGAATCTTACTTCTCAGGAGATTGGAGAGAGGAATAACAAGATTCGCTGTCATATATTTTTCACCGCTTATTTCTTCTGTGACTAATTAAAAGGGCGAAGAAGGGGAATCAAATCTGTTAGAAGCCGGCACTTTGACATTGGCATCATGTCAGGAACTTTTTTTGTCGTTCTTCTCGATGCCAAAATTTTGGCAACGGTGCCTGACAAAATATGAAATTAAATAAAATGTTTGGGTTACGATCAAAATGACGGAATGAGCCAATGACGAGAATAGACAAACATCAAATTTGTTTAAAATGTCCAGGCTCGAATTCCACCTTGTACTGACTGATTGGATGAGCGTGAGGACGTTACCCTCCTTCCTGCCACTGGCTTCTTGGTCCCTTCTCAGTTCATCCATAGCGTTCACTGATTGTTTGAAATAAGTCACAATTTTTTTGACGTTTTCCACCAAACCCGAAAAGTCACGATTTTCCTTCAGCGCTCCCTCGACAATAAGGTTGATGGTGTCGGCCATACAGGGAATTCTGGGTACTGGACCGTATAAGCAACCAGTTAACTTTGAATCGTTCCACAATTATTTTTCAAATGAAATTGTGAAATTGATGGCAAGGCATTTAAATGACACTGACCACTTGTGCTGTGCAAATCATTTTTTATGCGCTTAACGCCCAATAACTTCGCTCAACTGATGCTGACGTTGTTGCTCTCGGGCGACAATACATATAGTCAGTTTTCCTTTGGACACTCTTCATGATGAAAACGCTTGGAGGAAATGTAGGCAGTTTCGAGTAACGGGAAGTAGGTGCTACTCGATATTCACCTAAAAACCCCGACTGGCAGAAAAATATTTTTTTCCAAAACCTTTCTCCAATAAGTATGTGGAGCACGGAATTTTCAACGAGAAATTCGCTCTCGAAGTTTACCAAGGCCGAACATCGTCTACGGTGGTTCGATTGGGATTGGTAGCTCATCGCACTCAAAAGTGGATGGGATTTTCTCCAGACGGGGTAGTTGTTGGCTCTGATGGGTCAGTAGAAAAACTTATTGAGGTTAAATGCCCGCACTCTGGTAAAGATGCTTCGATAGCTGCCTGCGTTTCCTCCTTATGAAAAACCACGCCTATTATGCCCAGGTTCAATGGGGCATGTCACTTTTACGCCTGAAAGAGAGTGACTTCGTCATATATTCCACTTTTGACAGGGGAATTTACGTGATCAATGTGAAGTATGACGAACAATATGCCATCAATTTGATGGAAACAGTTCAAAACGTGTATTTTAAACATATGCTCCACCAATTGTGTTTGAAAAAAGATTTGTTAGAATAATATTTGAATTTAGATTTTTTGTGTGTTTTTTTTTTTCTTTTTTTTTTCAACTGTTGAATTGTTTTAATTTATGTTTTATGTTATTTTTAATTTATTAGATTATAAATTACTATTTACGAATGGTACAAAATACATGATTACGATGCAAATTGATCGTAGGCAATAATTGGATTTCTGAGATTGGTTAAACCAAATATAACTCGCATTACATTGTCGGCATGATGCCGTAAATTAAGGGGAAATTTTCCGCGTAAAATTTTAAATAGTTTCACCCTTTGGTAAAATCTTTCTACGTGGACTCGGGCTGCTGCAATGCCGGCGTTTTCAGTTGCTTCCTGAGGGCTCAGTTGTTTTTTTCTTTTGAGGAAAGGAGGCTGGTAAATCTTCACTCCGGGCACGAACTGGGAAACCATGAACCCCTTGTCTACCATAATTGCCTGGCCAGGTTCGAGTAACTCGCATATGCCTGAGAAATATTTAAATTCAGTAAACCATGCGAATTTATCTAAAGAAATATAAACGAAACTCTACCGCTGTCTTTAAAAATTGAAGAATCTGATTTCCTTCCACAGTATGCATCACTAACAAAATTTGCTACTCCGTCTGGAGAGATGGAGGTGAGCAATTTCAAAGTGTGCGACTTGTAGTAGTGCGAGTATGTTTTTACTTGGCAGCATAAACAATTTGGTTTTTCGATCTCTACCTCGGTGCAGTCAATTATAGCCACAGTGTCCTTGTACCGATTGAAACAGGTTGGAAGTGATTTGCACAGAATTATATTTTAACCTTCTTCGATTTTTTTTTGTACCTGAAATGGCAAGAGCATTGCAATTAAAATCACATTCCCTAACCCGATCATGCTTCACTGGAAACTTTACGAAGGAGAGACACCGTTGAAGGGATGAATCAAATTGGAATGATGAATTCGTAACACAAATAGTAATGAGATGAACGAAATTTGACTTCTTAGTAAAATTCTATATGAAAATAATCTAACTTGATAAAGCTACGTCACAAAGCCCCCCCCACACCACCGTTGGGAAGGAGAATGACCATCACATGAAGAAAAATAATATTGGGGCATTGGTTTTTATTCAAAATAAATAGGTAATCTCTTTGTAGCAGCCGTGAACAGCGTTATGGCTTGTGCCGTGATACTTTGAGTATAATTGTGTCCTAAGTTTAGTGCTAAATATAGGAATAATTCGAATTACACAGTAGAAAAAGGACATGAAGTAGCCTTCATTTATTGGTGTGTTGATTGTAGTTTCAAAAGACAAAAAGATATAATCACACTCAACTCGAAAGTTACGAAGTTTAACGATATTACACAACGCTAAACACACCATAACGTCACTTGTCGTGTATTCGCCCCATTTACTCTAGTTAAGAATTCATTAGGTAGGTACAACTTCTACACAGAGGAGAGAAGCTACACATAAGGATTAATAAAAGTCACCATCGATCAAATAGTCTTCTGAAGTGAAGTGTCTTGAGCATACGGTCATTGCGGGAGTGATGGCCTTTCCATTACGGCAGACAAGCTCCCATGCATCCCTCAGGTCGACAACCTCCTCCTACCCATTCCTTTTTTTGATAGCAACCTTATGAAGGCCTAATACACGCCCTTAAGTATGTGATTTACATAGACAGGAATTATAAGTTGTTTTGAAGCTATACCTTTTTTAGAGAACTGGTGAAACGACAACATTCGGTCCATGTCTCTTCTTGAATGGCAACCGAATACTGAACAGTTCGTGTTGGATTTCTTGCAATCCTTTCTCGGTGAATATTCCATATTTTTTCCATTTAAGCGAAAACTGGCAATCTATTTGAATAGAATTCAACGAAGGGATACAAATGACTTTTTTTTAGCATTCACACTCACCAAAACAGAGGAATCTATGCTCCTCACACTATCCGTTTCACTACTTCCTCTATGACCGCAGGCAGCGTCTTCCTTAGCTGGATTCGCCAATTGTGGGCCTCTTTTACCCATTGCTTGGTCATCAGCTACAAGAGTTCTTTTGGTTGAGTGGTGAAAAAATGCTGAAATATCGGAAACGGTCGCAAAAAAATTTGACAATTTTTTATTGAATTGCAACTGTCCTCTAGAATGAGATTGAGGCGGTGGGCATAGCAATGAATGAATTATTTCCTGGGGTGCGACTTCTTATAGCGTTTTCCATTTGCATAGAATTCAGCTCTGGAGCCGAGCATTTCCACCCGTCTTCTCGGAATCCTAATTGACAAGGTTTTCCCGTTGATCGAAAATGCCATATTCTTGACTGAAATTCGCATCGTTCAGTCACGAACAAATAAAAATTGTGAGTGCGTTGATATTACAGTTTTGTTGAACACGCTGATGTCAACATTCAGAAGAGCTTAACCCAGGTATTTCAATTGTTCCAAATTGGCGATTGGTAAATTTAAATTATCATCCAAAATGAAGTCAACCGATGTATGCTTGGTTTGGAACGTGCCTTTTGAAGTGTTTCGAGTAGATAATGATTTTAGCTCCTTTTTTATGTAGTTCAGGGGATTTTTTATGGAGCATATGTCGGCTGAAACTATACAGTGCTTGATTACGAAAGCTCAAATTAGTTATGCCAACGAGCCCTAAACAGAGCTGGGCATCGTTAACGAAAAAGTTAACGTCGTTAATCGTTAATGAAAATGTTAACGCCGTTAATCGTTAACGAGTTAACGTTGGCCCAAAAAATTAACGATCGTTAACGTTAAATCGTTAGGAAAATAAAAGCATTAGCTAACGACAGCTTAATTTCAGAAAATGATTACGTAGAAGGGTGGAAGGCTACTCACAGCGAGTTCTCCATTGCACTCGCTAACTAGAGTTTCTAAGACTGGTTTGGTTATATGAAGTTCTTGCCTATTAAATGATAGCCACTGTTGACTTATTTAACGCAAGAAGCACGCGGTTTCAAATTGGGTTCGAAAGGATACTTTCATGGCTGAGTTTTTCCTTCGAATTTCAGAAACAGGAATAACGAAACTTGAAAGGGGGGATGTTTTATTTTTTCTCTTCAAATAATTATCTTATTTTCCAATTTCCCTAAGATATTTCATATTTGTTTTAATGAAAATTAGGAATTGAAAATTTTCGTCAGATAGTGCAGACCTTTTAGCCCTTAAAATATCTTTTCCTGACGAAAAAAGACGCTCCACGGCAGCGCTCGAAGGGATTGGCGTGTTATATTTCACGAACAAGTCAATAATAACTTGCTGTCGCAAAAAAGTAGCGTCATTAAGGGAATTTTTGGACGCGTCCTCCAACCACGTTTTCATAAGGTTTGCCGCTTTGACTCTTATGTTTCTCTTATCTCCATCATTTTGGTCTCGTGACGGTTGTGTGATGGCTCCGAAAAAGTCGTCATCTTCACTTGCACCAACGTTGCTACTGCCGCTAACACAAGAACCTTCGCCAGAATCCTGTCCCGAAATAGCCAGAAGTGTCTTTAAAACTTGGAATTCCATTCTTCTCTTCACGAAGTCGACCTTACTCTCGTCGAAATTCTGCAACCAAATGAGACGAAACTTAGGATGGAAGGAGGATGCAAGTAGGCATTCCTCGTCGTCAAAAAAACGAGAAAATCTTTTGTCAATGCCGGCCAAGAGGGCATTGATCAACGGTTCACAATAAACAAATCCCGAGCATTTCAAATCCTTTAACTTGAGGATAGTAGCAGCAACGGTTGGCAGCAGTGTTCCGAGAAAAGCTTGATTCTCGCCTTGAATCTTGTCAAGAGCTTTAGCCAACGGTGACATAACCTGAAAAATGTATACATAGTTTCAGCGTAGCGGATTAATTATTGTTCTATGAAAGGCAATCATGCAGTCACAATCAAATTACCTTTACATACTCGTTGAAAAAGGCAACGTCTTGGTCGGTGAAAGTGGAAATCTTGAGCGCAGTCATTACTCTGTGGAGAGCCGCCCTTTTTTCATCGAATATTTTCGTGAGAACGGATATTGCGTCATATGTCGAGTTCCATCTAGTCGCGTTGGGGACCACAAGCCTTCTCTTCAGCTCTGCAAAAATGTTGTCTGCTGCTGTAGTGCTTCGGCTCTGTAGATTCCATAGACCTTGGGCCTTTCCCATGGCAGTGCGATATGCAGCTTTAAATGATGCGTTACTTAGTGCAGATTCTGCATCCTTGCAGGCGACTAAATTGAAGGTATGAGCACCACATCTCATATGGACAGGCAATTTAACGGGGCTGTTGCCATCATCAGCTTGAGATAAAGTTTCTGTGAGAGCAATATACTCCAGCTCGTGTTCATCAACGTCTTCATTTAGTAGAGAGGTCACATCCGCTTCGCCCATTTCAACGTCTTCATCAAATTCTTCAATGTTTGGAAAAGCAGTAGGCTCTAACCCGAAGTGGGTGAACGCCTTTACAAAGTTACTTCCGTTGTCAGTAGTAGTCCTAGGAAATGATTAAGAATGAAGGAGATGACAATTGCAAGAAACTATGACACTAGTGCAGAAGGGCTAGAAATAGAAACACATACCGGGTTACTTTATTTTCGATGTGGAATTCATAGTGTACGTTTACTATTGCCTCTGCCAGGACGTCGAAAGTATGAGAGCCTTTCAGTCTTATACAGGCGAGAACGGCGCTCCTTCTTTCCCGTGTACAGGGGTCTATCCAATGGACCGTCATACCAAGATAGGATTTGTTATGGGCCGACCAGCAGTCAGCTGTAGTCGCGACCCAATCAACAGAGCTGAGAATACTAAGGCACGAAAAAAAAAAAAAAAAAAAAGAAAAGAAAAAGAGAGAGAGAACGAATTAAACATCATCATTCACGCTGAAATTCCCGGCCGGAAAAACGAAGCTTATGAGTGAAATAATTTATTAGCTCACCCAATCAAATGGTTCTTCAGTTGAACATGATAATCAGAAATTCTCCTGACTAGGGTTCTCCTGGAGATTGATTTTTTTGTCGGATTCAACGTTTTAATTAGATTTCCGAATGTGGCCGAGTCCACAACGTGAAGAGCTATCATGTTTTCGACGAAAAAGTCGACAATTCGACTTTCTACCGCTGCTTGAGATACACCACTGCCGGACGATACTGCGCCGAATGCTTCACCGATGCTCTGTTGACGTGGCTTCTTAACAGGGGTGGCGCTTGTGCTCCTACCAGATAGTGACGACGTTTCACTGTCGCTAGTTTCGCAAGAAGGCTTGGACTTCGAGATACATTTACCACGACCACGAGCAGCTTTGGCAGTCTCGTCAAATTTTACAAAATGAGATGGATGAGATCTCTTCACGTGTTGTCTGAGATTATTCAAAGAGGTGACATGCCCTTTGATCGGCGTAACTTTCGGGATACACAGTTTGCACGTCAAATTAACTTTGGGTCCCTCCCGCGAATTGAAAAGAAAAAACTCTTCCAAATAAGGCCAAGGGTTCTCAAGTACTGCCAGCTGCTCCTCACTTTCTTTATTATCCGTCATCTTTGCGACTTTTTGTCTGAAAGGTCTGAAAAAAAGGAAACATAAATATTTACCACAGTCCGCAGCACCATCACCGATAATAAAATTTATGAGCATACTTACTTCGTTAAATTTTACATTTATTGAAAAATTCAGCATCACACTCTTACACTCGGCAAATAAAATAAAGAGCCATTGGACTTCGGACAAACAATAACAACCACACAATTATCACGGGGTTATCATTCCAACCTCCTTGTTGACTCGTTCCCTTTCCGGTAGGGCGAATCCAGCGAGCGAAAAAATGCTCGTGTCGTCGTCATAAATAACCGCCGTGACCATGAGGGTTTCTTAAGAGCATTTTTTCATTTATGAATATTTTTTTTTCTCGAATTAACGAATTAAATTAACGGAAGAAAAAGTAACGATCGTTAATGCGATCGTTAACGATGCTAATAGTTAACGGTACCGTTAAATCGTTAACGAAAAAGTTAACGCCGTTAATTAACGATTAACGAATTAACGATTGGGTGCCCACCACTGGCCCTAAATAACTACCAGACATGCGGCAAAGGTCTTGACGGTAGTCATCGTGAAGAGCGAAGCATCTGTGACCCTTATCCACTGTGCAATTTTTCATTACACTCGGTAGTTGGAGGAATAGCAAAGCGACTCAGGTTACTAGTCATGGACGATTCTTTTTGAGTATCCAGAGCAGTGTCAGTAGACTGGGCATCAACATTTCCAAAAAAGCAAGATTACTTTATTGATTGAACCTGTATGATTGAAACTGTGGCAGTCAGTCGAGGGACATCAAAACCGGCCTTGCCCAAGTGAACGCCCGATGATGAAGTCAGTCTTATGAAGACTGAAGAAATAAACTGAATAAAAGAAGGGGGCGAATACTAAAGCCAAAGGGCTCGCCGGAAAAATAAAAATTAGAAAAATCAGCCCGACTTAGAGTTCTTACTCTATCGGGCATCTTTCCTCTATCACCATCTCTCCCCTCGCTGATCACCGCCATTGAGCCGTCCCCACGGTCGCATCCCGGAGATGCGAGATGGCAAGGTGGCGGGGGGTGACGCCTATCCCTCAGGGATACAATATACTGTACCACTCGCGGACCTCTCACCTTAGGAGCGCATTTTAGCGATCCTAGACCTCTTCCAGAGCTAGGCGACGGCAAATGGAAAACGCTATTATTCACAATATAATGTATAACCGACCTGTCTCAATGAACCCAAAAGTGCCTCGAAATTGTGTCCAAAACGTTTCTTTCGAGTTATCAGCTTCATTTCGTCGCTGGTGTGTCGAACACTCGCCGACCCAAAATCGTGCTTAACTATAGGCCTCATCTTCAGTATTGTTGTGGAATTGGCTGCTGTGAATCCACCCATGGATATTTCCAAATAATATGGATAAATCCAAAATATTTTTGGAAAATGTGAAACTTCCTCATTGTATGTGTTGTACATTGTGAGCTTTAATGTAGGTACATTATTCTTTCAACGCATGATTTAGGCCAGTCGTTTCAGGATCGAATAAGGAAATAATTTCGGACTTCGTTTGGTTGTTGGAATGTGTTCAGATGCGGTGCCAGTATGAATCACCTAACTTTTCCTCATACTTTAAGGCGAGCTTATGGCAAGACAATTTCAGAAATTTGGCAAATCTTCATACTAGGAACTCCTTGTCGGAACGGTGAACGAAGTAATTCTCCCGCCTAATGTCAAGACTACACGGAGCAAACGTTAGTAGCTAACTTCGGAGGTGCACCCATTTGCCGGGACAACTCCTGACAAATGGGTACGTGCTCTTTTTTTTATTCGCACCCATTTGTCATGTACCCATTTGTCAGGCCTTTCTCTGACAAATGGGTGCATAGGGGAAATTTCCCTCTCCCCCTGTTGTACCCATTTGTCGGCGCACCCATTTGTCGGGTTCCCAAAACGACTTCTAAAACCCCAGAAAAGTGGTTCTTGTCAGTTCCTCAAATCAAAGAAGTGCGGAAGAAATGGATAAATGTGGTCGGGAGAGATTTAAAGACGCCCCTCACAGGAGTTCATTTTTGTTGCGAACTTGCGAAGACCATTTAGACGTAAGTGTACGAAATATACTCTATGTGCTTACTTTGCTACGCGATATTTAGGGTTGTGTTAATAAGAGAAGGATCGAACGAGAGGACGTCAGCGATAGTCGCTTCAACGCGAATTGAAAACAAGGTGCCCTATACTTCAGATCGCCGACTGGACGATAATCTCAGTGTCCAATTGATCATTTAGATACT
>CM075941.1:60250722-60349060 GCA_038030265.1 Corythucha ciliata | reverse complement strand
GCGATAGCGACTAATCGCCCGGCATTAAAAGGAGAAGATGGAAACCGTAGGAGCGAAAAGCAGCTATTTAACAATCCCGAAAGCCCCCATGGCCCATGAAGCGTTTGTCCTCATTGATGACTGAACCAATATACGGAATAACGCTCGACCCCCGTCCCGTCTTAAAACTGCAGTCTCAAAGCAAGTCCCTATTTTTGTCTCAGAAGAGCGCAAGTTCTTTGCATTATTCTAAGTGTACGTGGTTCTTTTATTTTAACACTTTGTGAATCATGGAGCCGAAATACGGAGTGGTGGAGATCCGGGTCGTAGCGAAGGCTACTTCTTCGGAGGTGGGAGAGAAGAATTTCACCCCAACTCCTCCTGACGAATGAGCTGTTGAATGGAGCGTTCTTCTTCTTGTCGTCTAGCCGTGTTTTTCTCCCTTCTTATAGTTTCAGCGAACATCACGTTAACCCGTTAACGCCGACTGATGCATAAATGAATCAACAAAACTGCTGCCAAAAAAAAAAATTCGCTCCGGTAGCTGGCGGTCGGAAAGAGTGCATTTCATTCCGTATACGGATACCCTAAGCCCTAAGCAGTCCCAGAAGTAATAATTTTGATACCATAATTTGTTTCATCAAGCCGAACTTCTTCCTTCATTTTCACCACCTTCTCTTCAAAAATGTCGAAAAGTTTCGGTAGTTTTCCAAGGGCTTTGTTATATTAAATTTAAACGATTTTTTTGAAATTTCATCCCCATTTCGCCCCCCCCCCCAACAAAGTCGGATGTATTGGATAGACCTCTTTTAGAGGAGCAAAGATAGTGTCAGAGGTGGTGTTGAGCTGTTCGTTGATGATGCTTCCCTGGAACGTTTTTTGTTTGTAAATTTCCATGTTCTCCAGTATGTTTAGTCTTCGTCCTTTCCGTCTTGCGTGTATAAGTTTCATGGATTGTGTTATGTTTAGTGGTTGGTGTTTATGTGTACGAAGGTGGTCAGCACAGTTTGAGTCGATCTTGTGTTTGTTATATGATGCTATGTGTTCCCTATCTTTGTCTCAACTTCTTCCGGTTTGCCCAATGTAAACTTCGTCGCATGAACATGTTAACTTGTATACCCCAT
Organism: Corythucha ciliata; assembly: GCA_038030265.1. Taxonomy (NCBI): domain Eukaryota; kingdom Metazoa; phylum Arthropoda; class Insecta; order Hemiptera; family Tingidae; genus Corythucha; species Corythucha ciliata. The sequence goes on along the minus strand of CM075941.1, from coordinate 60,347,957 downwards.
TTTGATCATGTATGTCGGTTTTTTTCGGCTTTTGCTCGTGTCGCGTTCCAAAGCGTATTTTCAGTCCTCAATGCTACGTTCAAACCTTTTTTAGTAAAAAAGTTGGTATGTCGGTATGTTTCCCTTCCGGTGAAGGTAATGATGTCCATTGTCAATTTCTTCACATCACTACTGTCAGGTCTTTTTCTCTGTAGTTTCTGTTTCTGTTTGAGTAACTTGTCAATTGTTCATGTCTCGTATCCGTTATTTACCGCATTACCTACTAACCCTCGTAGTCTAAGCAATCATACTAACAATATCGAGTCTATTTTTATCCAGATCAGACGACATCTACTACGTTTTGAATCAGCTTGTTGGCGAAAAAAACGTAATTTTCTGACCACATCACCAATACTTCCAGAATTAAGTTTCCTCGCTAATAAGCTAATTCAAAACGTAGTAGATGTCGTCTGATCTGGATAAAAATAGGCTCTTTAAATAAAAAATGTCCTGCTCTTTCCAATGGGCTCATCATTTTTGCCAATGCAACAATTATTGCGTGTGCAGCAAGCCGTTTCTGAAAAAATCAGAAAATGGCGGATATCTCGGAAACAAAGTGGAATTTCGGAAAAGTGCAAATAGTCATTTCGATCAGAAATGAGTTGCCCCTTCACTGGGTTTTCTCTGTCCAGTCGCTTTTTGTACGCCCTGTATATAGGGTGTTTCGCAACCAGTCGTGAATACTGAAAGAGGTGATACAACAGGTGATTTAGAGTCGATATTGTTCTTTTCGACTTTTTCGAAAACCCATTCGTTCCCGAGATATCGATTAAAATCGATATTTTTGGACATTCGTTACTTTTCCTCATTTAAGAGGGCGTAGCGCCGATACAAAAGCAAAAAAACAAAAACTAATCAGCTCGTTGGAAAGAGCGCAAAATTTCCTTCAAATTTGTGTGCTAAAATAGGAAAAATACCCCTCCAACGATAATAAAATTAGCCCAGAACTTAACGAAAATCCTTATCTATTTTTTTCCGTTACTATTCAAAGCGTGTTAACTTTCGAATGGGTTTTCGAAAAAGTCGAAAAGAACAATATCGACTCTAAATCACCTGTTGTATCACCTCTTTCAGTATTCACGACTGGTTGCGAAACACCCTGTATTATATATGGCCCCTCGCTTGTTAGCACAATCACGGTCGCAATTTTTGGCTTAGGGCAACCAAATTTGGTCTAAAAATCAATAGCTTGAATATCTCGGACGAGTTCGTGTTCCAGATGAATCGGTCCACGGGAACACGGTGTGAAAGAGGGGTTTGAATTAGTTGAAAATTAGCTACCGCACGGCTGTTGCTGCACTTGCCCCCAAAATTGACTCGAGTAATGAAAAATGAACGCGCTTTCGTATGAGACCCTAGTAAAAAATCCTGAGGTGGGCCAAAAAGGGAGGAACAAAAAAAAATTGTTTCGGATTCGAACCCAGGCACTCCGCATTGGAGAAATTGTGTCATACCATTTAACCTAATGTAACTGATCTGAAAATTAACGTAATCTGAAAAAAGTTTTGTTTCGACAGCATCCTGTCGGGAAAAGTGCATTTCATTCCTGCGAAAATCGTGTCAAACCTCATAAGTTAGAACGATATAATTCAATTATGAATGAAATTTAGGCCGGGATAAGATTTTAATTGCAAATAACTCCTCTAACAAGAGTCCACCTTCCCATATCGTATAGGCAACCAAACCGACTCTGTTTCATTTTTCATTTTCATCATTTTGTTCCCCCTCAGTTGGTGCCAAAAAAGGGGCCTGCGGTAAAATGAAAGACGATTTTATGATTTTGACTTTCTATACGACGGCCCAAATGTCATTCATAATTGATTGATATCGTTCTAACTTATGAGGTTTGACTCATTGTCGCATGAATGAAATGCACTTTTCCCGACAGACTGCTGTCGGAACTTTTTTACACTTCCACACCAGAAGGACCACCCCCAACACCTTGACTTTTTCGAAAAATTAAAATGGGAATCAAAGGCTACTCCAACATGGAGTATTCGTACTGAATATGGATGCATCTATAACCAATTGGTGAATTGTAGTGATTTTTTGACCATTTCAACCCCTATTTTCCCCCCTCCACCTTGACCGGTTTGGCCCAAATGCAATACCGAACAGGGTCTTATGACTACTGATTTTTGCGCCAAAGCGCGATCCGCTAAATTGATTTCTTCGAGAGTTATTGGGCTAACAAGAAAACGGCCATATGCTTATAAGCACGGGAGTGAAACTTATACGTAAGAAAACCGAGGAACGAAGTTTAGTTTGGTCGCCACTCACGGGACACGGAAGCGCTAAATGTTTTTTAAATTTCGTTTTAAAGATACCCCGCGGCCCTCCTCCGTATTAATGTCAGTTGGGCGAATAAATTTGTGAAACTTTGCACATCCATTCCATTCACTCCAAGCTGACGCTGTCATTTTTGAGACGTGTGCGAAGTTGAGCAAATTCGATTATATTTTATTTTTAATTATTTTTTTCGAATATATTGTTGTTCGGCAAAATGGGCCACGAAAAATGTATCGTTCCTGGATGTTCGTCGATGTATGAAGCTGGTGGGGTGATCGGTTTTTTTCGAATTCCTAAGGATGGCAGGTTCGCTGATTTTATTTTTCTAAAATTTAGACGACATCTAGACGGCAAGTTTGTGGTTTTACTAACGCGTACATTTATTTGTGTCTCTGAGAAGTCAAGTTTTGAATCAATAAAATGGTATTCAAGCAAAACTTTGGTTTTTCATTTATCTATTTCTGTGAATATTCAAGGCTGGACTGGAAAATGTTCATCTCATACATTTTATTAGTGCATTTCATCATTTTTTAGGCGTTTTCCAGGAAAAAAATTGGATGATTCAATTTGAACTTAAACATCTGAATACGAAAGTTAAAATTAAGGGAGACGGTAAAGATGAATGGAGGAGGGGAAGGGGGTTCAGAAGTTCCCCCCGTACGTCACATGGTCAACCGAAGGTTCGGTCGCTATTCACTTCGATAGCCACCGTCGCTCAAAATCGGCCTCACTTTTTCCCTATTCAGATTCTTCTCTATAGAGTATTAAACCGCTCCCCGCTATAAGTAAACCAATATACAGGGTGTTCCAGGAGGAAACGTCAATACTTGCACATGTTGTACTACTAAGTAGGGCGAACCAAAATGACTTGTGGACGTAGGGTCGGAAACGCTTTGTTTCAGAGTTACAGGGAATTTAGTGTTTTTTTAAGCCAAGTCACGTATTTTCCACAAAAAGCGGTCTTAACGGACTAACCGTTCAACATAAAACAAAATAAACTACATTTCTGAAAAGAGCACAAAATTTAACAATGGAAAAATCAGGAATAACGTATTGAAATCGTCTTCATGTACGTTAGTTATTTTTGGAAAAATCGAAAAAGTGTTACGTTGAATTTTCGTGTTTCGTGCAAATAATGAATTATTAAACAAATGAACTGGTCTGATTCCATCTAGTTTTCGTCTGGTACTATTTTTCAGACGTTTTTGTATGATAATTGTAGTGATTCACGCGCATGATATGATTTGTACCAGAAAAATAAATTGTGAACTAAAATAATTACAGAAGGATACCTGAAAAACTAATTAAACGAGTATTTAATAGTGAAAAGTGGTGGGAGATGATGATGATGAACATGGTGCACTGATTTTTCTTACATAAATTGTTTTTTTGAATCTTGGGGTTATCGTGACGTCGAAAACAATTTTCGGGGATTTCACTTGACAGTTGCAATTTGGCTTATTTTGACGATTTGGCACTGTTTTTCCGAACCTTTCGTGTCATATCTCAGTAAAAATTCAACTGATTTTCAATTTTCTTACGTCAATTGAAAGCTCACATAATGGGCATGTTTTTACAATAATTGGTCAATGCCCGACCAACTGAAGATTGAGCGAAATTCGCCTCTGAAAGAAACACGAAAATTCAACGTAACACTTTTTCGATTTTTCCAAAAATGACTAAACGTACATAAAGACGATTTTAATACGTTATTCCTGATTTTCCCAATGCTAAATTTTGTGCTCTTTTCAGAAATGTAGTTTATTTTGTTCTATGTTGAACGGTTAGTCCGTTAAGACCGCTTTTTGTGGAAAATACGTGATTTGGCTTAAAAAACACCAAATTCCCTGTAACTCTGAAACAAAGCGTTTCCGACCCTACGTCCACAAGTCATTTTGGTTCGCCCTACTTAGTAGTACAACATGTGCAAGTATTGACGTTTCCTCCTGGAACACCCTGTATGTCTATGTATATGATGTGTTCTAGAGGTTCTGAAACGTGAAAAAAAATGACATGACCCACGTTTGCCACCATCACGACGAGACCAACAGTTACGATCATGTTTAATGAAATTTTACACTCTTTCCAACGGTGTCCTTGACATTTTCCTAGGATCCGTAGTTGCTAAGATACCGACCGAGTTTTGAAGAAAACGCCTGATGCATCGAAATTCAGGAAATCTGTGATTTCTCAGAAGCGGTTGATATTCGAACCATGGTCCATATAGTCATTTTTGACCCACGAGTGATGTACACTAGTGTTACACTAATGTAGAAAAGCACATGGTTTGATTAATTATTTTCGAATTAATGAATGATATCAGATGATTTTCTACTCTGTTGTAACAGTAGTGCAGTAAAGGAACAGGCCTAAAATGAAATTTCAACGTAGTTTCACCTGATGCGTTTTGATTCCCCCCCCCCCAATTTTGCAACGATAATCTTATTTTACCAATTTCAAAGAATTTTTCCCGTGCCTCTCGTAGTTTTTACCTTTGCAAAACATGACCATTACAATTGCCAAAATATTGAAATTAATGTTTTTGCTGGGCCCAAAATTATATTGAGTGGCTTATTAAAAAAGAATCATATTCTGTCATAATTAACGTATGTATAACTTTTGCATATCCTACCCCCGCTCCATCGTAATTCGGCCCTGCGTCATATCCAATTAGATACAAAAAAAATATGCATACATTATCATTACCCTAATATTAATGCTGTGCACGAGGTACTGACCTTCAGATCGTCAGTCGTTCATGTCTCAGTCTTCTAATCGAAGAAGGCATGGAATTTCAACCAGTTTCACAGTTAACAAAATTTCACTGATAATGCGTTTCAAATTCCTTTTGTCTACAAGCAGTAGGAAGGAACAGGTGCGGGATCAGTATAATTTCACTAACGTTAGACGCTATGGTAATAAACGCAGCACACATCGTTGATTTATTCACGGGCGGCGCGATTAATGAAATACAATGGGAGGCACGTGATTGCTCATCAAAGAAGTAACCGCACGCCCGCCAAACTCTTTTACATTTGTCTCGCGGTTCGGCACAAATCTTCTCGGGCGACTAACCTTTTTTTAACCTTTTTATGTCATTTATTAGGTACATTTTATTTACGAGTCTGAAACTGCAGATATTTTGGTGCATTGCTTCGATGGGGCAGTGTACTTGAAAACGTATAATGCTGTAGAGTTGGTTTTATGACCGACGATGACCGGCGTAGGTTGTAAATTTAATTTTTCATTTCTGAGTCCTTCCTGCTGGTTTTTAATGATACTTCCAGATCATTAGCAGTCTGCAAATAACGAAACAATACAGTTAAGTTTATGTTGCTTCGTACCCATTTCATCAACGGTCAATACATACCCAAACATGGAAAAGGAAGGCTCTCGACTCTGACTTAAGGAAGCCTTTGGTTTCTCTTTAGTTATTGTTTTTTGTCCTTTCTTCAATCGTGATTCTACAGCACACAGACTTAAATATAGTTGGGATCAAAAGCAACGCTGAGGAGTCTGGACCATCTGGAAAGTCACACCACATAGAAAAAGCTCATATTAAAAAATATCAGCTCACTACAAAAAAGAAGTATGAAATCAGCTTACCAAGCAGCTTGTATGCAAAGAATTCCATCCCCCAACTGTCCAAGGAACGAAGTCCATTCTTTGTTTTTCGTTTTTTTCCTCAGAGTTTTCAAACATGAAAGAGATGAATTAATTCATTTTTGAGTTAATAATTAACCAATTGAGGGATGGGCTTACTGGACAGGGCTCTTGATATCACTGCACGAGTGTAATTGTCAAATTTTAAGTACAATGGAAACTCGGTTAGAGGCTTGAAATGGGAAATATCAGGGCCGGCGAAGGAACAAAAAAAATAAAATAAAAAGGCAAAAAACTGCTGGGCGGGCTTTTTGCGAACTCAACTGCCCGACCATTCTGAATGAGCCAAATTTTCAGTTTATTTCAAGAATTATTGGCAGTTTTTCGATTCTCTACAGCCTGCTGCGGTCGTATCTCGCTAATGAGCTAATGAGCTTAACGGAAACTTGGTTAGCTGTTTAAAATTGTGTGCCCTTGAATTGACATGTGACCGAGAGATTTGTTTCTGCCAGGGTGCATTGAGAATGGAGTGCATATCCCGAGGCTAGTCGGCAATAAGTGCAGTAAAGTGAATGTTTTTACTCAAATAAATAATTTAATTGGGTACCTAAAGTTAATTTCAACATTCATCAAAAAATTAAAATTTTGTGTGATAGATTGTGAGAAATCTTTATCTCACATCGACATTTTGGAATTTGTCAAAAACTTGAGGGGGAGTGACCAAGTGAGCGAGTGACCGAGTGCCATCATATCTTGAACAAAAAGTTTAACTAAAACTAAATTACATCGCTATTGAAGTGCGCATTTCGATTTTCGAGTATGAACAAGTGACACGGTGTTGCGTCGACGCGTGAGGAGACAGCCCACTTCCAGACGTGTGGGAGTCAGACGGCGCCGGCACCACCCACCACCCCAAACTATATAAGCGGCGCAGCGGCCACACGAGACGAGAACGAGACTTGGATTGAGGACAGAAAATTAGAAATATTAGACTAAAGTTGCTCGCCCGACCGAGGATTCCCGGTGTAATTTTTTATGTGTAAGCGCCTTTAAAATGGCTAGGCAGGGGTTACGACAGAGTTTCAGAAAGGTTCAAGTGAAACGCTCAAATATCTCAGGCAGTATTTGGTGATATCAGAATGAGATTTTGCTGGAACATTTTGGTAGTGAAGCCAATGGGGAACTTGCATGAATCTCAGATTGGGTAGAAAAGCATACCGGTGATTTGACCAGTGAACTGAAGGATAACAACGGAAGTTGCAACCCGATTGGTGTGTTTTAAGATTTTTAAAAAAGGTTCAAAGTTCTTCAGAAGAGGATGGATGGTGCGAGGGGAAATGACGTAAATACTTACTTGTGAAGCATTTGAGGGAACTCTAAAATTGTTTGTTTACAAATAACATGAAAAATGTCCCCCCATTAAACTCGTCTAACCCTCTCTTCCCCGCATCATCCATTTCAATAAGTAAGTTTTTACGTAATCGAACCCCCACTCAAAATTTTTAAAAATTCCCTAAAAAAGCATCCTTGACTGATTTCAAAGTTTAATGTGAGCAATAGACTTGTGGAAGAGCCCTCTTTAAGCAACACCAACTTTTGAAAAATGTGCAAGTTCCCCATTAGAATTTTTTCACAAAAAAAGCACTTGAGTTTCATTTCCACTTCTCAGCACAAGGGCCACATATATGACTGTTGGAAAAAAAAAATTCTCGGATTTCATTGAGTTGTACCATATGAAAGAGCAAGGTCTATGAAAAAGAAGGTCCGATCATGCACATTTCGATGGAAGAGGGGGGAATGGTAAAAACGACGTCGTATATAAAAAAAAGGCCACGCAAACAATTGTGGGGGCTGGAGCAAATCACATAATTGTGTAATGTTTTTTTGCATCACCGGCTCTTGTAATTGACACTTTTCCAACGTCCGATACTATGAATTGATGAGAAGTGCCAAAAAGAGATTGCCCCTATATGAAGTAAACGAGTTTTCTTACTCTGGCATTTTGGACTTCAAAGACTTGGTCGACAAAATCGGAAAAATTTTAATAAAAACACAGCTGGCCAAAGTCTTCTTTTTCGGACATGAAGGGCCGTATTAAGAAACCCTACCTTTACGAAGCCCTACGAATACGGCCCTAAGATGATCCGAATTTTTGAACAAAAACCATTGGAATTGGAATACCATTTTTGAATTGTATGTTTGAATTGTTACGAATTTTAATAATTCTGGAGATTTTATGTTCATACTTTTGTTTTTTATTTACTTGATGTGGCATTTTCCCAAAGTTAATAAAGTTTGTGGCAGTGATCGCCTGAAGCCTCTCATTCGCAAGGCTCATAGATTGCTGAGGAATGATACCAGCAATCTTGCAGAAAATTTCATGTCACTTGTTCAGCGGAGGCAAATAAGTGAACCATTGTAAGCGGGGTTCTTACCAACACCGGTACAAAGCTGCGTGTCTCGACTTCCAGCTCGGACCATCCTGGACGTACCTTTCAGTGAATGCTGTAAAAGGGAAAAGCCCAGCGTTGTCACAGATTAAAAAAATTGCTGCTACTAAATTGAAAAGAAAGCGTCATCAAAGCTGCGGCTTTGTTGATCGAACAACTAAATTTGAACCGGGAAAAAAGATTGGAACTCGAAAAAATGACGAGGGGGCAGTCCTCTAACGACTTGTGGTTCAGCGAAAGAAACTCCGCTTGACTGCCTCCAATTTCGGGGTCGTATGCATAAGGCGTGCCACAACAAAATCAGGAAATTTAGTAAATGCCTTACACTGACCTAAAAAATGGGAAAACGACGCCGTGAACTAGGGCCGCCTCCACGAAATCGACGCTATTAAGGCATACGCGGCCCTCGACGAGTACCCAGACGAGTAATTTGTACTCAGAAGAGAAAAGAAAGGGGAAAAAGTCCAAGAGTGGTAGCAGAGAGAAAGAAGCTGGCGAAGAAATAAGAAGAGCTGCGACTTCTTATACAAGATGTTTTTCAAGTCGAATTTTGAGTCTTTCTACACCGTCTAGTAAATTACACATATACAGATCTACAGATATGTTTAATTAATTGCGCACCTATAATAGCATCACTCTCAAAATTCGGTCCCTGGGTCTTCCATGACGACGGGAAACGAATGTATCGAAGGTCAGTTTTCAACTAAAGATTCAAAACCAAAGGGTTAATACACCTCAAATCCAGCTAACAGTGTTTTAGATGTGTGTTTAGAAAGCGAGCTTGAGACTTCTGATAATATGTTTGATCCCCTTTCGAACGAAGACATTCGCGATCCACGAACGTTGGTACTAGGTATATAGCATTGAATGCGGAAGTTTCTTCCGGCAATAGTAATAATAACGGTCATCACTTTCAGAACCGAGAAGACATGGGACAAATGCAAAAGTATCACTTTTGACGTGTTTAGAACAAAAAAGAAAATATGAAAAGGAGATGAACGATCGTAGAATGGCTCTAGAAGAGAATAAAATAGCCATAAAAAGGGCTAAAGTAGAATTGGAGAAGGAGAAATTATCATCAGAAAGAAGGGAGAGAGAGGTGTTGCTCGACTTGATGAAATCTCAGCAATCGCTCACTGCGGAGCTACTGAGAATCATCAGTGATCGACATTAAAATATTCTTATAGTTATCAGAAAACACCATTATTAAAATTATAAGAAAAACACTGAATTATTGTTTAATTAAAATAATTAGAAATTGAAATAGGGGCAACATTAAAATACTTTGAAACTTGCCCCCCATAGAGGCATGTGTGGGCGTTTGTTGGGAGAACCCCCACCTTGTACATTTTACCGACTTCCTGCAGCAAAATCTTTTGATTTTTTTTTAAGTCCAGGAAGGCAAACTGTGAAATAACTTTGCCAAACCCCCATTCTACGGCCTGTCTGCAAGAGCTCATTCTTTTGTTGAACTCAAATTGTTCGGAGGTGAGTCGGCCGCCCAAATAAGGAGTTATTAAAAGTTCCTTAATGGGATAACCAGAGTCGTCGTATGGGCCCATTTTATTGTTTAGTTGGTCATAAAAACCAGATTCCCTCAAAATACCTGTAATAAAAGAGAAGTAATATAATTACCTAGTATAGTATAACTACAGTCAATTTAAATCTTCCTCACCGGAATCATGTCTCCTGCCAGGGTAAGGCCCTAAGCATGAAACTATCAGACCAACGGGAACCAGGACAGACTGGTACTTTACGCAGTGGTGGCGCTTATGCCCCGAAAAATATTCTTGTTGCTCCAAGGAAGGCCGGCAGATTCCTCTTGCCGTGCCGTCTATAAATCCCCAGCAATTTCTTATTGGCGAACCTCTTGAATTGACGACCTGAAGTAGGATGAAATGTATCCATTTCAAATTGGTACCGGACCTAATCCGTGATCATCGGGGTGGAGTTTGGGGGGGGGGGGCTTCGGTATACGGGACCAAACTACTTACGTTTGAGTAGTGACGCATCCTGTTTTCGTCCAACCAATCAAGGGATGATAGGTCTCGCAAAAGATGGCCTTTTTTCATTTATTTCGTCAGTCAAGTGATTTGAAATAGCTGACAACTTCATAATTGAGTACCCAAACAGTTTCTGAATGTCCTGAAGCCTGTTTGGGTACGCTAATCGCCTCAAAAGTACGCATAATCCCTTGAATCCTGTCCGAAGATATTACACTGTAATAATACAGGAATAAGTATGAACGTTACTTATTACCAGAGACAACGTATCGGTGCCTAATTTTCAAAACATCGGCTATTGCGGGTGGCTGAGGTTTGTTGTTGTGTTCTAATTTTTTCCCCACAATACAAGAGAAAAATGAGTCTTAGACTTGACTAATAAACCGGGGGGAGATGTTACTCTGGCCCAGGCGTTAGTAGCCCACTAAGCTCCTGTAAGGAAGTCCCAGTGTCCCGTCTTGAGATCCAGGGAGGGGATTAGAACCCGGCCGCTGGAGTGACAAGACGAGGCTAGAGATCTTCCAATTAAGTGGTCCTCAGGAAGACCGCTGCAACAGGGAAAGCACTTGCAAATCCGGGATGCAGGCAGATCTTATCCTGAGTTTAAACCCCAACCTCTCAGACGCCGCACCAGGAAGAGAGAATTCTCAACGGGATGCGACCTATCCTTAAGGCTGGAGCTTTCCTCACCTACCCCCTAACTCCTCGCCGTCTCTAACGCTGCAACAGGAAGGAACGTTATTCCAACGGGATGCAGGCTATTAGAGCTCGGCTGAAGGATTTCAGATTTGTTTGGCGCTGAAACAGGAAGGAACGTTGTTCCAACGGGAGTCAGGCTACCAATACAATCTGTGGTTTTTCCTAACAAAAAAAAAAAAAAAAAAAATGAAATTACTGAGAGAAATTGAAGGGTAGTTTTTTTTATTACTGACAAGGAGAGAACAATAATGCGAAGATGACACGTCGAGAGGGCTTGAATTAGAAAAAAGCTCTAGGTTAGAGGTGGGTAAAAAAGTATCTACTTGATACTTTGTCACTGATACTTCAATGTACCTAGTAGTATCAACTGATACTGCCCGATTGAACCGAGTACTTTTAGTATCAAGTATCAATATCAACTAAGCGTTCTCCTCTCCCCACGAGCCCACGACTGACTTTATTCCCAAGCGGAAAGCGGAGGTATTTCGCAGTTAATCGTAGTTTCTCTATCCACCGAATGATGGCACCAACAAACGGGTACTTTTTAGCCAATGAGAGAGCATGAAGTTAGTTAACTGGGTACTTTCCAACCAATAGAGGCCGACGATGAGTATCAACTGTGACAGAGTATTCGTTTCGTACTCGTTTCCTCAGTCCTCACGAGTACAATTGGTACCCTTACCCTCTCTTCGTTAGTGACTTGTCTCTATTGACAGAGACAGAGAGAAACAGATAACAGACAGAAAGGTTTAATCGAATCGAAAGTTTCGAACTTTCAAGTTTTAAAACACACGCTGTGGAGCGTGAAGTGAATACTGTGTTTATATTTTATTGAAGCTTTAATCTTTTTCTACGTCCCGTCCGTCCTTGTAGAAATTCTTCACTCTCAGTGTCTCAGTTCAAGCTTCAAAAAGGTAAGTGAGTTAAGAAATGTAAATCTATCGCCGATCAAAATTTGTCTTTTATAAAACTTCATAAAGGCGCTGGCGAAACCGTGCTCATTAATTAATTATAGTGTCCATGAATTCCTTAAATTTATCTTTGATGAATCTCGTCCACTTTTATGAAATTTAATTATTGGAAATGACTACACTTGCACTTCGTGGTGACCAAGACGAGGGCTCTGCCGCCGAGGAGACTCGCGTAACCCTTTCGATTTCATTCCACGATTACTTAAGATCCCTGCCGCGCGAGAAATCCCCGTAAATCTTAATGATGCTATAAGAGTCATTCATTATTTCTTCCCTCTACTTGCAAACTCACCCACCACGTGAATTAATGGGCCCACGGTTTTTATCTGATGCGAAAACTCAGGGTCGGGGGGGGGGGACCCTTACCAGTCAAGGTATGGATTGGCACCAAACATAATATGTCTATTGGTAAATAAAGCTAAAATGTATGGTGATGGGAAATGTGTAAAAATATAGTGATAGAAAAAAATTATGGTGGTGGGAAGACGTATTTATGGTGGTGGCACAACAAATTTATGGTGCTGGGAAAACATTTTTAAATTTGAAAAACAAAAACAAAAAAAATCATGCGTTACATTTTAAAAATATTATTTAATTTCTTTACTTTGTCCGAAGACAAGTTGCTCCTCCGAGCGCTCAACAATTCACCCGTCTTTGAAAATACCCTTTCGCTGGGTACAGATGTGCATATTACGCACATCTTTTGGCGAACCAATTTGCTCAGGTAAGGGTAGGTAAAGCTTCTCTCTTTCCACCACTTCATAGGGTCTTGATTCCGGCTTATAATTGGTTCTTCCACGTAACGCTGAACCTCCGTAATAGCTCTGGAGTGGGACGTTCCGAGCGGTTTGTAGGCGGCGGCTTTCTTGTCAAAATCCGCCCAAAATGATCTTGAGGACGTCGACCCGTCTTCGCCTTCATTCTCCAACGGACCAGCTACTTGGTTGTTGTCATCTACGTCACCGTGCTCGGATGCAATAAAATCTGCGACCATTGATATCACCAGTTTCTTGGCTGCGTCGCCTTTCTTCATGTCGGAGAACCCAATGTTTTTGTATCTGGGGTCGAGAAACGTGGATATCGTGAACGTGTTGCTGCACTCTACATTACCCAGTCGAGATTTAATCCCTATTAAGAGAGAAATATGTGCCAATTCACTGATTATTTGTTATTATTATCATTACTTTTTTTTTTTTTAGGTATGAGCACGTTATTGATTTACCAGCCATGATTTTCGCCGTTACTTCGGCCGCCAATGGAACGCCTCTCTGCTCCTGGCTAATCTTTTCATAACTGGCGATTAAACCATTTGTGATGACTATCACGCTGGACCCTGTCACGTATTTTTCTCCGCTGAGGATCTCAGTGACCTCTTTCATCGGGCCAAGAGTGACACCCAACTCTCCAGCGAGCTTCCAGTCGTCGATGGACAATTGCTCCAAATCGACGTTTTTTATCAGAGCCATGGTCGCTCTTAATGGGTTTTCCAGTTCAATGAACCTTATAGGAAAATTTAAATTTAATTTCGCCCAACTCTTAAAACTTGAAAAGTAGTGACGATGTTATTAATTACCTTTTAACCATGTCGTAGGTGGAGTTCCACCTCGTTGGAACGTCTTGAATCAATTTCTTCGGAACGAGGCCCATTTGTACCTGCATGTCACGAAGCATTTTGGTCGATGTGGAGCTAAGTTTGAAATGAGTCACAATGGCCTTGATTTTTTTTATGAGACTCTCCACTTCGATTATGTCAAGAGCATCTTTGACGATCAAATTGACGATGTGAGCCAGACAACCGAAGTGTTTCCACCTCAAGTCTTTGACGGCCTTGCAAATGTTTGCGGCGTTATCTGTGACGCACACGCTGACTTTGGCCTGGATTCCCCATTCGGAAACGACCCTCTGAAGCTCTTTGGCCAAATTTGCTGCCGTACTGCTTTCGGGGAACGAGAAACACTCGAGGACGTTGGAAACCAGCTCAAACTGAGAATTTATGAAGTGAGAGGTAACGGCCATGAAGCTTTCCGTGTTTCTCGAGGTCCAACAGTCAGTAGTTAAGCCGACTGATACCACTTCGTCGCTCGAGTAAACATTTTTCAGCTTCTGGAGTGTCTCCTCGTACAGCGCTGGGATGAGCGTTTTTGAAATGGTCTTCCGGGAAGGAAGAGTGTAGGAAGGATTCAGCGCCCTGACTAGCTCTTGAAGCCCTTCGTCTTCAACAGCGCTGAACGGCTGAAAATCCTTGTAAAAAAGTTTCAGTAAACTGTCATCAATTTTCTTTTTTGTTCCGACAGGCATTTTCCTGTGGAGGAATCTCGTCAACGAAAGTTGAGCAGACGACCCTGACCGTGATGTACCGGCAATAGGAAGGGGTTCGGCAGTTCCGGTTGCCGTGACAGCTCCAGCTGCAGTGTCGTGACTAGTGATGAGCCAAAAATAGCTTAACTGCTATTTCGTAGCAGTTATTTTCAAGTAGCAGTTATAACTGTTATTGGATATTCTGTTAAAACGCTATTGCTTCTAAACTGCTATTTCCCCTCTCACTGCTTGATTCATGTCCCCCCCACATGTTGCATGTCCCCTTCACGGTGGGGCTCAATGTAGTTGATGGTAGGGATAGCAGTGTGGTGGGGAAATAGCGTATGTAGGCGAGGGGCTGTTATTTTGGGGAGAGGGGATGAAACAACCATTAAACAAAAATATTTTCATCTGTTTGAGTTTATACTACTGCTACTGCTATTCCACTAAAGCGTTATACGGTTATTCAAGGTGGGTAGAACGTTATTGCTACTGCTACTGTGCTTTCCACGCTCTCTATGAAAATAAATTTTAACTTCACTCTCACACACTGAACCACGACTCACTGATTTAGAGATAAATGAAAAATAATCAGTGGTGATGAGATACTGCACTGGCTATTTTATAGCGTTTTCCATTCGGGAGTGAGGAATACACTGTTTTAGTGTTTTGTGAAGCGTACGGATTTTTCTTCAAAATAATGTAAAAAAAAAAAACACCGTGAAGAGAAGAGTGCCGTTCACTCGGCCAACTTCAATGAGGAAAAGGATGAAAACTTCAAAGTTCATCAGGTACATAATTTAATAAGAATAATCTATATCAGTCAACACTCTTTATTTAAACTGAATATTCTGATGTAGGAAAATGAGCATGCTGAGTTTTTGTCCACTAAGACGATTCCTACGTTCTGTTAGAATCTGCCCAGTCTTGGAAAAAATCCTCTCGCAGGGGACTGAGGTCCCCATTGTACAAAAGTGTTTTTTGAAAACTTTCGAAACACTTGAATATTTAGATTGATTTTCCCTCCACCAGGAAAATACATCTGTTTTCCTGGGCACTGCGTCGTCGTCGAGATACCGATTGACCTCAACAATCGCCCTTGAAGTCGGAGTTCCTTCTTTTTTGGGGACGGCCGACATGAGCGTGGTGAAGGAATGCCACGGGGACATATCGTCTTCATCAGCTTCTTGCTCGACGGTGGAAGTAGCTTCTTCAATTTCGTTCGAAGTGATCGAGGTTCGACGAAGCTCAGCGTCTTCGGAAGCGACAAGTTGAATTAATTTATTTTTAGCGATGTCCGCCATCTTATCGCTCGAAAAAGCGTGATGTTTGAAGCGAGGATCCAGGATAGTACTGAGAGATAAAGTGTTACTACACTCGATATTTCCAAATCTATCCTTCAGGCCATCGATCAGCGTGGAAAGAACCATCCCGCAGTCCGTATGCAGGTCTTTAGCTCGCAAACGCGAACAAACGTCCAAGAGACCGCGAGTAAGTGGGATTAAGATAGAAGATGAGCAGTACTTTTCACCGCTTACACTTTTTGTTACGGATTCGAACGGCTTTAGAATCTGGACCAACCCGCTCGCGATCTCCCACTCGTCCCTCGACAGGCAGTCCAAACGAGCCTGTAGGACGGCGACGGTCGCACTAACGGAGTCTCTCAACGCCACGAACCGCTCCAACATAAAGCTCGCTGGAACGTGCTGCTCGAGCGAGTTGCTACGTCGATTATGAGCTTGAGAGGCTTAGAACAACCACCAGCCACTTGGAAGTTTCTAAGCTTCTCGGTCGCTGTCGAGCTGCGTTTGAAGTGAGCTACAACACTGCGTATCTTCTTCAGAACGGCAGATACTCTTTCATCGTCCAAGCCTTTTTGTACTACGAGATTGATCCCATGGGCGTAACAGCCCCAATGGTGCAGCTTCAAAAAGTTCTGGACGGCGCTTTTGACGTTGCTGGCATTGTCCGTAACGACCAGAATGACCTTGCCCTGCAGCGCCCATTCTTCAATAACTTCGTTCACCGCCGACGCCAGGTTTTCACTCGTGTGGCTGCCAGATAGCGGGGAACAGCTGAGAAGCACTGAACGAAGCTGAAAATCGTCGTTAACAAAGTGGCACGTTACGGCCAGGTACGATTCCATGTTAACGGAAGACCAGGTGTCAAGAGTGAGGCAGACTTTAGTGCATTTGCCTACGATTTCCTTGCAGGCCGTCTTACACTCTTCGTAACGAGCAGGAATCAAAGTTTTTGACACGTAGTGCCTCGACGGGAGCTTGTATGTAGGAGCCAGAGCAGCAACAAATGAGACAAATCCCTCATCTTCCAAAACGGAAAACGGCTGATAATCCTTGATGAACAAATCAAGAAGCTTTCCGTTCAACTTGTTCACCTCGGCGACAGAGTAGCGCTTCAGCGAAAACCCACGAATGGATGACTGGGTTTTGCTGATGGCTGGAGGACGAGCAAACGGAACGATTTTTCCTCGATCAACCGTATTTTCCTGCAGTAAATAACGGATTAGCAAGGAATGGGACCCGTCAACATGAACACTTGCTCCACGTACTTGGTGGCTTTCGTTTTGGAAAGGGGCCGATGCCAGATTGGGCATTGGCAAAGGATCGTCCTCGGCTCTAGAAGGGCCAGCTTTTTCTCGATTTAATGTCGCAGTCACGGAGGCAGTGGAGTTCGAGGGATCTGTCGCTCGCTGATCGTAAATTGATAAGTTTTTAATATTTGTTGATGATGCTTGAAATTTGGATTAAATTATACCAACGTACCCTTTTTGAAATGTCGTCAAGTGAAACCGTCGGATGCCGGTTTTTCAGATGAGTTTTTAAATTTGTGACAGACGATTTATAAGAATACTTTTGTCGACATAATTGACACGTGGCGATTGATTTTCCCTCGGCATCGGGCGTGAAAAATTGCCACAAATTACTCACTAACGTTCGTGATTTAGGTTTACCACTCATGTTTCGCGACGAAGAAATTTTTTTAAAAACTCGAAAATTAAAACAAAACTCGAAAAGTTGAAAACAAGATCTATCCAACAGAATGATGAAAACAAGATACGCTACTAAAATAATGTAGAAATAAAGAGGAATTCTCAATACTCTTCTTCAGCCTCTTATTCCCCTCCTATGTGCCCTTTATTCCGTGAAATAAAATTCGCTGACGAGCAGTTCTTTTTTTGAGTCTCCCTCATGCCACTTTTTGTTAAGCGCCAAAATTCCCCTTGCCCTCTTTTCCTATCTTCAGTTTGTCATGAAACAAATGAACACATTATTGAGGTACGGGGTAACTCCTCTCGTCTGTTAAAGCAGCGGAGTGATTCTCAGTAATCTTTTATAGCACCCCGAGCCTCCACGGAAACTCGCCAACAATACCTGTTAATTTATTTAAATATTTACCGGATACGCCTTTGATTTCAAGTAGGTGGGTTTGTATTATGACTACCCAGGAATTAGAATAGTAATAATTAATAAGCAACATGCAATGCTGCTACAGAATCGAAGCCCAAAATTTCATCATTCAGACCGAGGAATGTGCATTTGAAAAAACCGCTGTCCTCGAGTAAAACAAAATTAAGACACTTTGCCATCAGTAAAGTTCAACTCATGATAAATTCAAATTTTTGCTTCGTGTTTCTATAATCACTTAAATTGCAATTTAGGGCATCCGAGATCCATAAAAACGTTCTTATTCTGTAAATCTGTACTTTAATAATTTACTTTTTAAAAAGTAACGCACGTATGCAGCCTTTCAAAGTAATATGTAGCAGCAATGAAACAAATTGTAGTTGTAGTGCAGTAGTAGTAGTAGCAGTAGCTGCTATTCAACGGAAATCGCCTCATGGCAAAAGTAGCAGAATAATAAATAGCAATAGCAGTTTAAAATAACTGCTATTGGGGAATAGCAGTAGCAGTTATAACTGCTACCGAAGGATAGCGCTTTATCTCATCACTAGTCGTGACCAGAATTGTTGGTTGGCTGGGGGTCATCAATCTCCATACTGCATACCGGTCGTTGGTCTACAGCCGTATTATTTCTTCGGGGACGGGAACGCGACAGTGTCTCCAACAATATGGTAGGGTGTTTGCGGTCTATATGTTTTTTGAGATTGGACGTAGAACTTTTGTAGCACAATTTAGATTTACAAATGTTGCAGATGGCATAATCTGGATTTTTATCAATCTCGAAGAAACTCCAAATCTCTGAAGATCGCCTACTTCGATTCATCGTGAACGCCAGAAATAAAAATTATCGAGCGGCGACCGACACAAAAAGAGCGCGCGACGCAGAAATATAAAATACAATTGTTGTAAAAAAAGGACGAAAAAACTTCAACGCACAAATAAAAAACCACACGACCACTGTAACTTTTAAGTTTTATTTAGTATACACCTGTAATACTGAAAATAAAGGCACGAGACGAATACAGAACTACGAACATGCATGTGTACGAAATCAATTGATCGAGTGTGATTCTATGAAAGAAGAAAAGTTAATTGTGGGAGGGGGGTTCTTAGAACAATGTTTCAGAAAAATGAAAGAAGGCGGTGGCGTGGCCGCCGAAGGGTTCGATCGTACTTTAAAAAGATAGAAGCTGAGGTACCCAAAAACCGCTGACTATGTGGAATTGAGAAAAAAAGAGCGCTACTAGCCCTCTAGACTCCTAATTTTATCGAATTCGTGGTATTTCTTCAATTCTTTCTTCCCCCCCCCCCCATAATAATCCAACTGTTCATTCATTGTCATTTTCAATGACCAATATCCAAGTAGCAGACATGAGAAAACGATTTGTATGCATAGGAAAATTAAGTCAACAAACCACAGGTTTCCAGGTGCGGAATCTGTTATGAATTGTTCGTTGTATGAACTAACGCTTTTAAAACGAGAACTGAATAATTAATCCAAGCGTGAAAAGCGGAAAATGAAAATCAATTCAATAATTACAAATTTATTAGCCGGATTTGACAGTTGACTTCGTTGAGGAAATTAATTTTCTTTTTTGTCACTTGTCCTGGCTCCTGGTTAAAGTTTCAAAGTTGCAGCTTCCTACCTCTACTGGCTAAACTTTTTACTAAACATCCGGGTACTTTTCAGCCAATAGGAGGCCATGAAGCTATTTTACTGGGTACTTTCCAACCAATAGCAAAGCAAGATGAGTATCTGATACAATTGTACTCGCTTGTACTTGGTTCTGCTTCCTCTCAGTCACTTCACTGTCACTAGTGACATGTTGAGTACTGAGAAGGCAATGGAATGGGTATATATTAATCATCGATGAGTGGCGGGGATTGGAATAACGTACATCTCAGCGTTTAGACGTAATATTCGCAGTGCAGTTGGAGTTTTATTTTATTCCCCCCCCCCCTTCCACCACTGTACCTGATACTAAAAGTACCCGGTAAAAGTACCTGATATTTTAAAGTATCATTATCAAGTAGTACCTGATACTGACAAAAGCTGTCACTACCCACCTCTACTCTAGGTTCATCGATGAGCGTCCTTATATACCTCGGTGGTTAGTTCTTATTGGTCACATCTCCTTTGGCCTCTGGCAATCTGTTCTTTCTTCCTTTTTTTTTTATATATACACATTGGAGTATTATTATATTATTTTTACAATTCCCGCAAGTGAAGCATAATGATTTTTTTACAAAAAAAAAATGTTAAATTGTTCAAGATCCTTTACAACAGTTCCCCCCAAAAAAATCATAAGAAAAAAATAATAGTCCATATTTACATTAATTAAACTTTTCGCTGCATTTTACTTCACGTTCCACTTCACATTTATCAATGAACGACCAGGGGGCCTATTCTCTAACAACAAGCAATATTTTTTTCGCCAGCCTTGTGTTTATTTCATTCATTTGTTTGAAGAAAATTAATGAAATAAACACATGACTTCGAAAAAGCTATTGCTTCGGAGTTAGAGAATAAGCCCCCAGTTCCGTGGCGTTTGCGTTCTTGCTTCTTTCCTATTGCTTTTCCACTTGAGCTTCGCCAGGACAAGTTGCAGTTCTCGGCGACGGCGTGAGGCGATCCTCCGAGCGTTGTCCACGTCGATTTTATATGGTGCGTACCACGACGTCTGCGCTGGCATTGCTTTCTCTTGTGATTCTCGCAATGGTGACAGCACTGTGAAATCTATTATACATTCCTGCTGAATCCGCCTCCACATTTCTTCAAAAATAATTTCTTCTCGCGACATTCTTCGAAGGTAACTGTCTTACGTCTGTTCGCGTTGAAGGAGGGGCGTTGATTTAAGTAGTCACATGCTTCCACTGTAGTAGAAGTTTGTTCTTCAGGCTGAAGTATAAATGCGGGTTTTGTTCTGTCGATTGATACTTTTGTTATTTTGTCATCAGATGTTTTCACGGAAATCGTTTTGTCATCCCTGGCCACAACTGGGTATGGTCCTTTGTACGGAGGTTGAAGCTTCTTCCGTCGAACATCTTCCCTCAAGAAAACGTGAGTTGCCGTTTTTAGGTCAGGATGAACGAAGGAGTATTTTTTCCTCTGTGGCTGTAGATTTGACCTTAGTTCTGATGACGGTTCTTCGGCATTTAGCGGAGTTTTAGTGAACAAATCCACAGGAAGGCGCATATGCCTTTTAAAAACTCTTTCTGCAGCGCTTTTATTGTCCTTTTCCTGAATGGCTGTCCTCAGTCCAAGGAGTACTGCTCCCAACTTCTTAGTCCATTGGGGATTTTTTAGGTCTGCGATTAGTGCGTTCCTGAATGTGCGGTGCCATCTTTCGATTTTTCCGTTGCTCATGGGATGGTATGCTGTTGTCCGAATTCTTTCAATTCCTAATATTTGTGTCAAGCTGTTGAATAGGCTTGACTCGAAACTTCTTCCCTGGTCGGTGGTTATTCTTGCTGGTGTTCCATACCTCGCGACCCATTGATTGAAGAAATTCTCGGCCACCGTTCGTGCGTCAATTCTCGCTAATGGTATGCATTCAGGCCAACTTGTTTCTCTGTCAATTACTGTCAGAAGATACTCTTTTCCTTCGGATTGAGGAAATGGACCTAATATGTCGATGTGGACGTGTTCAAATTCTTCTGCTGCCGGAAATTGACCCAGGGGGCTGACCGTATGTTTGTGCACTTTTGTTTGCTGGCAAGGAATACAGCACTGCGCCCACTTCTTAACTTCCTTTTTCATTCCTGGCCAGAAGAATCTCTGAGTCACCATTTTTTGTGTTGTTCGAACGCCAGGGTGGCTCAGGTTATGGATGCAGTCAAAAATAATTTTCCTCATTGTTGCTGGGACTACCGGTCGCTCTCGCCCTGTTGAAGTCTCACAGTATACTGATGAGTCTGTGCCCACTACGTCTACTGATTTGACTTGAAATTTTCCGTTGGCGATGAGTTGTTGTATCTCGGTGTCCTGATGTTGTATTTCCGTAAGCTTTAGGAGTGCTGCTGGTAGGTTAATTTCTTCCACTCGCGACAGGGTATCGGCGACTGTGTTGTCCTCTCCCTTTTTATACTCGATTTTAGTGGTAAACTGGGAGATGTAATTCAGTTGACGCAGTCGTCGTGGACTCGCCGTCGCTCTGTTTTGAGCTAGAGCGTGTGTTAGCGGCTTATGATCTGTCAAGATGGTGAATTCTCTTCCTTCCAGCAGGTCTCGAAAATATTTAACGCCTTCGAAGATAGCCAACAATTCGCGGTCATAAGTGCTGTAATTTCTTTGGGTCGAGTTCAGTGATTTCGAGAAAAATCCTAGTGGTCTCAATATCCCCTTTTGATTTTGTTGCAGTACTCCACCCATTCCCACATCACTAGCGTCACAGGCTAGGTACAGTGGTGAGGTAGAAGAGGGATGTGCCAGCAGTGTTGCATTTGCCAACGCTTTTTTCGTTTTCTCGAAAGCTGCTTCTGATTCTTCGTCCCAGTTGATTGGCGTTTTATCGTTCTTTTTTGATTTATGCAGGTACTTGCAGAGTGGCTTCTGGATTTCCGACATGTTAGGAATGCATTGTCGATAAAAGTTGACCATTCCTAGATATCTTCGAAGAGTTACCACGTTATGTGGCTTTGTAAATTCCAGAATTGCTGTTACTTTATCCTTGCGTGGTATGATGCCTTCTTCAGTAACTGTGTAGCCCAGGAAGTCCACTGATGTTTCTCCGAGTACGCATTTATCAATATTGAGCGTTAACCCAAATTCGGTCAATTTTCCAAGGACCAGTTCGAGATGTTTCTTGTGCTATTTCTCGTTGGTTGATGCTATCAGAATGTCGTCGAGGTAGCAGAATATGAAGTCAAAATCCCTTAGGATCTGATCCATGAACCGTTGATAACTTTGTGCTGCATTTCTGAGCCCAAATCCCATTCTTGTAAATTCAAAAAGACCAAACGGCGTTATTATCGCTGTTTTTGGTACATCTTCGGGTGCAACTGGGATGTGATAGAAGGCTTTGCGGATGTCCAGTGTGGAATAGATCTTTGTTCCATGTAGTTGCGTGGTAAAATCTCGCAGGTTTGGTACCCCATATCTATCGGGTATTGTTTTCGTGTTGAGCTGTCTGTAGTCTCCGCATGGTCTGATGCTTCCGTCTTTTTTCATAACTATGTGGAGTGGAGATGCCCATGGAGATTTTGATGGTTGGCAAATCCCTTCTTCCATCATCTGTCTAAATTCTTCCTTGGCTTTCTTGAAAACGGCTGGGTTGAGACGCCGTGCCTTAGCACATACTGGAGGTCCCTGTGTTTCTATGTGATGGTACACTCCTACATCCTTGAATTCCTTAGTCCCTTGGTGTGAGGTGATTTTAGGGAATTTGGCTAATATTTCCGCGTACTTGTGCGCGGGTGGGATGCTATGTACTTGAGTATGTGTTACTTCCTCAAGTTTTCCGGCGATAGTCATTCCAGTTGTTGCATCTTGGAGTCGACTCTTACTGGGAATTACTGCTAGGTTGTAGTGATGTAAAAAATCTACTCCGATGATTGCTCTCGAGACATCAGCGATGAGGAAGTTCCATTTGAATGACCGTCGTAAACCCAAATTTAGAGTTAAAGGAATTGTGCCATAGGTAGATTGACGTACCATTGGCAGCATAAACCTTGAAGTTGGTAATTCTTCTCCCGGTGAATTTTGATGCGGGTAACACGCTCACAGTCGCTCCGGTGTCTATCAGGAATTTAAAGTTTGTGTTTAAGCAGGTGATGAAAAGGCGGCTGGAGCTTCGTAAAACGGCCGTATCCGCCGCTACTGCCGTTCGCTCTAGTTTTCCGTAGTTGTTTGAGAGTCTTGCGCTGTTTCCTTCTTGTGCCAACTGCAAGGCTCCTGACATTTAGTTGATCTTTCTCTGAATCGAAAGTGGTACCAACAGAGACGCTTATTTCCTCTAGCGTTATCTCTTGATTCAATCCTGCTTCCGGAACGTCTTCTTGTCCTTGTTCTTGAGGTTGATCTACTCCTCCTGGTTTGCAGCTCACACAGTTGATTTCTCAAGTGTTGAACTTCCTTTGTGAGTTCCCTGAAGAGTCTTGTTGTTTGAGGCTGGCCGTCGTTGATTTCATTTGCGTATGATGGCGCTTCAAACTCGTGAACTTTGTCGGCAATGACGGCTAGTCGATCGATGTCCTCAACTTCTACTGCGGCTAACACACTTCTGGTTCGTTGAGGGAGAGCCCTAAGCCATACGGTGCGAAGTACCTCAATTGATGCAGCGTTGCCTACTAGAGTCTGCATTTGTCGTAGAAGTTGGGATGGTTTTTGATCTCCCAAACTGGTCTCCTCAAGAAGTCGGATGATTTTCTTTTCTTGCGATTGGCTATATGTCTGCACCAATCGGTTCTTCAAGGTGTCGTAAGGCGTATCTCCTGGTTCTCTGGCCAAATCAGCTACTTGAGCCATTATTCTGTACGGTAGTTGCCCAATGACCATGTTGAATTTTCGAGTTTGTGATTGCACGTGGTCAGCGGCGAAGATTGAGTCCGTTTGTAAGAACCACAAATTGGGGTCATCTTCGTAGAACTGTGGGAGCCTTATGTTACACGCCCTGACAGCTTCGATATTATTGATTGGTTCTTCTCCCTGTCCTCCTTCAGCCATTTTTTTATCACGTCGGGTACGGGTATTTTTTCACGTACCTACGATATTTATCACGTCGGGGTCACCAATTTATATTGCGGGTGGCTGAGGTTTGTTGGTGTGTTCTAATTTTTTCCCCACAATATAAGAGAAAAAGGAGTCTTAGACTTGACTAATAAACCGGGGGGAGATGTTACTCTGGCCCAGGCGTTAGTAGCCCACTAAGCTCCTGTAAGGAAGTCTCAGTGTCCCGACTTGAGATCCAGGGAGGGGATTAGAACCCGGCCGCTGGAGTGACAAGACGAGGCTAGAGATCTTCCAATTAAGAGGTCCTCAGGAAGACCGCTGCAACAGGGAAAGCACTTGCAAATCCGGGATGCAGGCAGATCTTATCCTGAGTTTAAACTCCAACCTCTCAGACGCCGCACCAGGAAGAGAAAATTCTCAACGGGATGCGACCTATCCTTAAGGCTGGAGCTTTCCTCACCTATCCCCTAACTCCTCGCCGTCTCTAACGCTGCAACAGGAAGGAACGTTATTCCAACGGGATGCAGGCTATTAGAGCTCGGCTGAAGGATTTCAGATTGGTTTGGCGCTGAAACAGGAAGGAACGTTGTTCCAACGGGAGTCAGGCTACCAATACAATCTGTGGTTTTTCCTAACAAAAAAAAATGAAATTACTGAGAGAAATTGAAGGGGTAGTTTTTTTTTATTACTGACAGGGAGAGAACAATAATGCGAAGATGACACGTCGAGAAGGCTTGAATTAGAAAAAGCTGTAGGTTCATCGATGAGCGTCCTTATATACCTCGGTGGTTAGTTCTTATTGGTCACATCTCCTTTGGCCTCTGGCAATCTGTTCTTTCTTCCTTTTTTTTTTTTTATATATACACATTGGAGTATTATTATATTATTTTTACAATTCCCGCAAGTGAAGCATAATGATTTTTTTACAAAAAAAAAAATGTTAAATTGTTCAAGATCCTTTACATCGGCTATTCCAAGTTCATCCTTTAATCGAACGATGTCCTCCCTCCAAAATCTAAAAGTTACTTTTTTTTTTTTTATATACAAACTTAATTGCTCACAAAGTAATAAGAAGGTACTGTTGAAGTGCTTACCTGAAATTTGTCTTGAACTCCTCCTGGGTCAACCTTTCAAGATTTGCCTCGCTAGAACCCCGCCGATTTGAACTATCTTCCCGCCCAGCCAACATGAAGCAATAGCTGTCCTCCACATAACTGACAGGCAAAAGCCCACACTGAGAAAAAAAAGTAGTAAAAAACACTGAAAATTGGGTGTTTTTCACCGACCTAAACGGTGCTGGGGGCACCAACTTTTTCCCGTGGTGAATTTCACCGAAGGCAAACGGTCAAGTGCGAACAGTGAATTTTACCGTACGTGGTAGTGAAATGAACTTCGAAATGATTGTTAGAAATGACTGTCCTTTCGATGGAATCTACTGAAGGGAATCGGTAAAATTTACTTTTTGTACAGTAAATTCCACTATTTTCAGTGACGTCATAATGCTAGTTTTTACTGTTCTTACTGTTATTTTTTACCTTTCGAGCAGTATTTTTCACTGATTTAATGATTTCAAGGTTGTCATGACAGTATTATTCACTGTTGTCTAGGCCTTCATAACGGTAATTTTCACTGTTTCCTCAGTTCTTTTTACCCTTTCTTTTACTTTGCAAACAGTTCTATTCACTGTTTTCAGAGCTCCCGAAACGGCGATTTTCACTGTTCTCTCAAGTCTTTTTACCTTTTTTGTTTACCTTTTCCAAGTGCATTATTCACTGTTTTCAAGCCCATCGTAACGGTAATTTTCACTGTTCTCTCAATTCTCAGCTCTTTTCACCTGTCGCTTTGCCATTCCAGCGTTATTATGCACTCGTCCTTCATTTATTTACACAATTGTCATGAATTTTAGAATAGTTATGTTCACCTTCATCTCAGTTATCTTGTAGCCACGCTGAACCTCTGATGGTGGGAGGGGTACGTCTCATTATTTTTCACCTTGCAGATAGCGATAAACCAGAAAAACCATCGTAGATTAGCGTTTTAGTATTGAGCTTACGATGGGCTTTCTGGAAGAGGTAAAAGACGAAGAAGTACTAGTCCTACAGGTGCAGCGCGGAGCATAACTGGAAGAAAAGTGAACATAACTGATCTAAAGGACCTGAAAAATGAAAATAAATGAAAAATATTGCAAAAAGGTGTATTCAAACGTGAACACAGTGATGAAGAAGTAAATGCTTACCATAGACATGGGGTTATAGGACAGGCTTATAGTACAAGGTCATGAACCATTTAGTCACTATTCTTTATGTTCTATTAAAGTCATGTATTTATGTTCCATTAACGAATATTCACAAAGCATGATTATTTATAACATTATTGAGAAAATGACGCACTTTGAAATTGATTACCTGTGGGCACCGATTAACTGTGAACGCACACCCACTCCGAAACGGCTCACTCTTGAACAGGATACCGAACTAATCCCTTATTTCCATTTCTTTCTAAACTGAAAAAAAACAACGCAAGCATTTTGGGTGGTGGGAGATATGTTTAGGACCTTTTCAGACGTTAAATCAACTTGTTTGCACAGTGAAATTTATTGTTTTGACATTAAATTCACTGTTCTTAACATGAAAAGTGAGATCAACTCAGTATACCCAGTGTTTTCGACTCTTTGGAAGTGAATAATACCTTTTACGGTTTTACTAATGCTTAGGTTTATTTCACTGTTCACCGTTACCGTTCGTCAGTAATATTCACCTTTCCGAGCAGAACGGTCAAATACACCGAGCACTACGCGGTGACAGATACCGCTGTAACAGTAGATATTACAATAAAACAGAGTTTTTTACTGTTTATGTTGGTTACCGCTTACGACAGGTGTTTTTCACCTTTTTAAAAAGTATAAATTACTAAAAATTTTTATGAAACTCACTGTCTTCTCAGTTATTTAAACTGTTTTGTAATTTACTGATCAAAAATCGTAAACGGTCAAGTCCCATTTTTCTCAGTGCAGCGGCCGCAATTTCGATAATTTCGTTCATTATAATATATTATGATAAGTATATAAGACTTTTATTTTAAACAATTAAGTACATCATGTGTTCATATTTTAGCGCAACTCTTAATTGCAATAACTCTTTTTTCTCCAGTATAAACGGTAATGCTTATGTGACGTCATATAACCGTAATTGTTAAGCGTCAGACGCTTATGCAATAACTCCCTATTCTCAAGACATAAAAGGGTTAAAGCTAAAGCGTGATTAAACTGAATGAGTTTCATTGCTTTGCGTAGACACTTATAACTCGAAACATACATGGTACAGAAACCGTAGCTTCTTTGTTAGCTGCACCCTGATCCGAGACGTTTGCGTTCTTGCTTCTTTCCTATTGCTTTTCACTTGAGCTTCGCCAGGACAAGTTGCAGTTCTCGGCGACGGCGTGAGGTGATCCTCCGAGCGTTGTCCACGTCGATTTTATATGGTGCGTACCACGACGTCTGCGCTGGCATTGCTTTCTCTTGTGATTCTCGCAATGGTGACAGCACTGTGAAATCTATTATACATTCCTGCTGAATCCGCCTCCACATTTCTTCAAAAATAATTTCTTCTCGCGACATTCTTCGAAGGTAACTGTCTTACGTCTGTTCGCGTGTGATTTAAGTAGTCACATGCTTTCACTGTAGTAGAAGTTTGTTCTTCAGGCTGAAGTATAAATGCTGGTTTTGTTCTGTCGATTGATACTTTTGTTATTTTGTCATCAGATGTTTTCACGGAAATCGTTTTGTCATCCCTGGCCACAACTGGGTATGGTCCTTTGTACGGAGGTTGAAGCTTCTTCCGTCGAACATCTTCCCTCAAGAAAACGTGAGTTGCCGTTTTTAGGTCAGGATGAACGAAGGAGTATTTTTTCCTCTGTGGCTGTAGATTTGACCTTAGTTCTGATGACGGTTCTTCGGCATTTAGCGGAGTTTTAGTGAACAAATCCACAGGAAGGCGCATATGCCTTTTAAAAACTCTTTCTGCAGCGCTTTTATTGTCCTTTTCCTGAATGGTTGTCCTCAGTCCAAGGAGTACTGCTCCCAACTTCTTAGTCCATTGGGGATTTTTTAGGTCTGCGATTAGTGCGTTCCTGAATGTGCGGTGCCATCTTTCGATTTTTCCGTTGCTCATGGGATGGTATGCTGTTGTCCGAATTCTTTCAATTCCTAATATTTGTGTCAAGCTGTTGAATAGGCTTGACTCGAAACTTCTTCCCTGGTCGGTGGTTATTCTTGCTGGTGTTCCATACCTCGCGACCCATTGATTGAAGAAATTCTCGGCCACCGTACGTGCGTCAATTCTCGCTAATGGTATGCATTCAGGCCAACTTGTTTCTCTGTCAATTACTGTCAGAAGATACTCTTTTCCTTCGGATTGAGGAAATGGACCTAATATGTCGATGTGGACGTGTTCAAATTCTTCTGCTGCCGGAAATTGACCCAGGGGGCTGACCGTATGTTTGTGCACTTTTGTTTGCTGGCAAGGAATACAGTACTGCGCCCACTTCTTAACTTCCTTTTTCATTCCTGGCCAGAAGAATCTCTGAGTCACCATTTTTTGTGTTGTTCGAACGCCAGGGTGGCTCAGGTTATGGATGCAGTCAAAAATAATTTTCCTCATTGTTGCTGGGACTACCGGTCGCTCTCGCCCTGTTGAAGTCTCACAGTATACTGATGAGTCTGTGCCCACTACGTCTACTGATTTGACTTGAAATTTTCCGTTGGCGATGAGTTGTTGTATCTCGGTGTCCTGATGTTGTATTTCCGTAAGCTTTAGGAGTGCTGCTGGTAGGTTAATTTCTTCCACTCGCGACAGGGTATCGGCGACTGTGTTGTCCTCTCCCTTTTTATACTCGATTTTAGTGGTAAACTGGGAGATGTAATTCAGTTGACGCAGTCGTCGTGGACTCGCCGTCGCTCTGTTTTGAGCTAGAGCGTGTGTTAGCGGCTTATGATCTGTCAAGATGGTGAATTCTCTTCCTTCCAGCAGGTCTCGAAAATATTTAACGCCTTCGAAGATAGCCAACAATTCGCGGTCATAAGTGCTGTAATTTCTTTGGGTCGAGTTCAGTGATTTCGAGAAAAATCCTAGTGGTCTCAATATCCCCTTTTGATTTTGTTGCAGTACTCCACCCATTCCCACATCACTAGCGTCACAGGCTAGGTACAGTGGTGAAGTAGAAGAGGGATGTGCCAGCAGTGTTGCATTTGCCAACGCTTTTTTCGTTTTCTCGAAAGCTGCTTCTGATTCTTCGTCCCAGTTGATTGGCGTTTTATCGTTCTTTTTTGATTTATGCAGGTACTTGCAGAGTGGCTTCTGGATTTCCGACATGTTAGGAATGCATTGTCGATAAAAGTTGGCCATTCCTAGATATCTTCGAAGAGTTACCACGTTATGTGGCTTTGTAAATTCCAGAATTGCTGTTACTTTATCCTTGCGTGGTATGATGCCTTCTTCAGTAACTGTGTAGCCCAGGAAGCCCACTGATGTTTCTCCGAGTACGCATTTATCAATATTGAGCGTTAACCCAAATTCGGTCAATTTTCCAAGGACCAGTTCGAGATGTTTCTTGTGCTCTTCCTCGTTGGTTGATGCTATCAGAATGTCGTCGAGGTAGCAGAATATGAAGTCAAAATCCCTTAGGATCTGATCCATGAACCGTTGATAACTTTGTGCTGCATTTCTGAGCCCAAATCCCATTCTTGTAAATTCAAAAAGACCAAACGGCGTTAATATCGCTGTTTTTGGTACATCTTCGGGTGCAACTGGGATGTGATAGAAGGCTTTGCGGATGTCCAGTGTGGAATAGATCTTTGTTCCATGTAGTTGCGTGGTAAAATCTCGCAGGTTTGGTACCCCATATCTATCGGGTATTGTTTTCCTGTTGAGCTGTCTGTAGTCTCCGCATGGTCTGATGCTTCTGTCTTTTTTCATAACTATGTGGAGTGGAGATGCCCATGGAGATTTTGATGGTTGGCAAATCCCTTCTTCCATCATCTGTCTAAATTCTTCCTTGGCTTTCTTGAAAACGGCTGGGTTGAGACGCCGTGCCTTAGCACATACTGGAGGTCCCTGTGTTTCTGTGTGATGGTACACTCCTACATCCTTGAATTCCTTAGTCCCTTGGTGTGAGGTGATTTTAGGGAATTTGGCTAATATTTCCGCGTACTTGTGCGCGGGTGGGATGCTATGTACTTGAGTATGTGTTACTTCCTCAAGTTTTCCGGCGATAGTCATTCCAGTTGTTGCATCTTGGAGTCGACTCTTACTGGGAATTACTGCTAGGTTGTAGTGATGTAAAAAATCTACTCCGATGATTGCTCTCGAGACATCAGCGATGAGGAAGTTCCATTTGAATGACCGTCGTAAACCCAAATTTAGAGTTAAAGGAATTGTGCCATAGGTAGATATTGACGTACCATTGGCAGCATAAACCTTGAAGTTGGTAATTCTTCTCCCGGTGAATTTTGATGCGGGTAACACGCTCACAGTCGCTCCGGTGTCTATCAGGAATTTAAAGTTTGTGTTTAAGCAGGTGATGAAAAGGCGGCTGGAGCTTCGTAAAACGGCCGTATCCGCCGCTACTGCCGTTTGCTCTAGTTTTCCGTAGTTGTTTGAGTCTTGCGCTGTTTCCTTCTTGTGCCAACTGCAAGGCTCCTGACATTTAGTTGATCTTTCTCTGAATCGAAAGTGGTACCAACAGAGACGCTTATTTCCTCTAGCGTTATCTCTTGATTCAATCCTGCTTCCGGAACGTCTTCTTGTCCTTGTTCTTGAGGTTGATCTACTCCTCCTGGTTTGCAGCTCACACAGTTGATTCCTCAAGTGTTGAACTTCCTTTGTGAGTTCCCTGAAGAAACTTGTTGTTTGAGGCTGGCCGTAGTTGATTTCATTTGCGTATGATGGCGCTTCAAACTCGTGAACTTGTTCGACGGCTAGTCGATCGATGTCCTCAACTTCTACTGCGGCTAACACACTTCTGGTTCGTTGAGGGAGAGCCCTAAGCCATACGGTGCGAAGTACCTCAATTGATGCAGCGTTGCCTACTAGAGTCTGCATTTGTCGTAGAAGTTGGGATGGTTTTTGATCTCCCAAACTGGTCTCCTCAAGAAGTCGGATGATTTTCTTTTCTTGCGATTGGCTATATGTCTGCA
Organism: Corythucha ciliata; assembly: GCA_038030265.1. Classification (NCBI taxonomy): domain Eukaryota; kingdom Metazoa; phylum Arthropoda; class Insecta; order Hemiptera; family Tingidae; genus Corythucha; species Corythucha ciliata. The sequence continues at coordinate 60,316,321 of CM075941.1, read as the reverse complement.
CCAATCGGTTCTTCAAGGTGTCGTAAGGCGTATCTCCTGGTTCTCTGGCCAAATCAGCTACTTGAGCCATTATTCTGTACGGTAGTTGCCCAATGACCATGTTGAATTTTCGAGTTTGTGATTGCACGTGGTCAGCGGCGAAGATTGAGTCCGTTTGTAAGAACCACAAATTGGGGTCATCTTCGTAGAACTGTGGGAGCCTTATGTTACACGCCCTGACAGCTTCGATATTATTGATTGGTTCTTCTCCCTGTCCTCCTTCAGCCATTTTTTTATCACGTCGGGTACGGGTATTTTTTCACGTACCTACGATATTTATCACGTCGGGGTCACCAATTTATATTGCGGGTGGCTGAGGTTTGTTGTTGTGTTCTAATTTTTTCCCCACAATACAAGAGAAAAATGAGTCTTAGACTTGACTAATAAACCGGGGGGAGATGTTACTCTGGCCCAGGCGTTAGTAGCCCACTAAGCTCCTGTAAGGAAGTCCCAGTGTCCCGTCTTGAGATCCAGGGAGGGGATTAGAACCCGGCCGCTGGAGTGACAAGACGAGGCTAGAGATCTTCCAATTAAGAGGTCCTCAGGAAGACCGCTGCAACAGGGAAAGCACTTGCAAATCCGGGATGCAGGCAGATCTTATCCTGAGTTTAAACCCCAACCTCTCAGACGCACCAGGAAGAGAGAATTCTCAACGGGATGCGACCTATCCTTAAGGCTGGAGCTTTCCTCACCTACCCCCTAACTCCTCGCCGTCTCTAACGCTGCAACAGGAAGGAACGTTATTCCAACGGGATGCAGGCTATTAGAGCTCTAGGAAAAAAGCTCTAGGTTCATCGATGAGCGTCCTTATATACCTCGGTGGTTAGTTCTTATTGGTCACATCTCCTTTGGTCTCTGGCAATCTGTTCTTTCTTCCTTTTTATATATATATACATTGGAGTATTATTATATTATTTTTACAATTCCCGCAAGTGAAGCATAATGATTTTTTTACAAAAAAAAAAAAAAAATGTTAAATTGTTCAAGATCCTTTACATCGGCTATTCCAAGTTCATCCTTTAATCGAACGATGTCCTCCCTCCAAAATCTAAAAGTTTCTTTTTTTTTTTTTTTTTTTTTTTTTTTTATATACAAACTTAATTGCTCACAAAGTAATAAGAAGGTACTGTTGAAGTGCTTACCTGAAATTTGTCTTAAACTCCTCCTGGGTCAACCTTTCAAGATTTGCCTCGCTAGAACCCCGCCGATTTGAACTATCTTCCCGCCCAGCCAACATGAAGCAATAGCTGTCCTCCACATAACTGACAGGCAAAAGCCCAGCGGCCGCAATTTCGATAATTTCGTTCATTATAATATATTATGATAAGTATATAAGACTTTTATTTTAAACAATTAAGTACATCATGTGTTCATATTTTAGCGCAACTCTTAATTGCAATAACTCTTTTTTCTCCAGTACAAACGGTAATGCTTATGTGACGTCATATAACCGTAACCGTTAAGCGTCAGACGCTTATGCAATAACTCCCTATTCTCAAGACATAAAAGGGTTAAAGCTAAAGCGTGATTAAACTGAATGAGTTTCATTGCTTTGCGTAGGCACTTATAACTCGAAACATACATGGTACAGAAACCGTAGCTTCTTTATTAGCTGCACCCTGATCCGAGACGTGTTTTGTGGGTTAGTATCCAGCACCCGCCGAGAGGAAAAAACAAGGCTATCTTCTCACCTGAGGGTTGCCGCCGTATCAGAGGTCATTAGTTTTCTGATTGTGTTAGATATGCCGAATAGTTGTTTCTTAACGAGTTTTGAATGGTTCAATTTGGGCAAATATGGGGCTCTAGTACCAACTTAATCTTATGTACTTACTCCAAGCTAAATAAAACGTGACCGACGTCCTCATTCTATTACGTTTAAAGAAAAGTGATCGAATTGTAAACAGTGAATAGCAAGTGGATTGCACTCGGGCTTCTCTTGTTAATCGCTTCCGTTACGGACTTCATGAATGGTCAGGAGTGAAGGTTTGGTGAGTTCACATAATTTACCTTGTGATGAAAATAATGGTTTGTTAACATTTTATGAAGCCAGAACTATGTGGCCAACGGGGGGTCCTTAGTGTGGGTGGTTTGCAAATTCTTTAATGTAGGAGCAAGTTGATAGTTTGATTGTATGAATCTGGCTATAAAGTATTTTACAGTTTATCCCTACTTCAACGACAAAATCTAAAATCCCTTCACCCCGTAACTCGTTGTTCAAGCTCCAAGATTCAATTCCGCTGTCAAAGAGCGAGCATTCACCCCACCGCCACCCCATTTTTTTGTTTTGCTTAGTTCAAAATAGCAATTTGGGCTCCAAACATGCTCAAGTCGCCCGGAACTCTTATTTTTCGGCCTAAATAAAACTACTCGTTGCCCCAATCGATGATTAAGTACTCCGTACGTAGACCACTGCGTGTATAGTGGTAATGTTTAGCCTGCAAAACTTGGAAGTGATAGTTAGAGGGAGTGTAACGCCCTAAAAAGGGCGTTATGTTAAGCTATAGAGAAAAGGAGCTCGGTCCGGGAAATTGTTCACCGCTCGGTGAATGAACCCGGCAAGCTCAGGGACGAGCGGGAGAGAATGACCCGATAGCGTCAACAAATCCTTGAGGAAACTGCTTGTTATCCACAACACTTAGGGTTTTACAAGCATGTCCTCGGGGGTTTAGTATAAAAACCCAGGGGGGACGGAGTCGAGTGGACTGCTAGAGTCGGGGGACAGCTTAGAGTCAGGGACGCACATCCGTGCAGGGGGGGCCGAAGCCTCGCGACCAGCCCTCGCGCCAGCTCGTGTACACGCTACCGCAGGCCGTCGGGCCTGGGGAAAGGTGAGTCAGACTGTAAATAATAAATGTACATCACGGGGTAAAGGTACCTCTCTGTTACTCTTTGTCGACTCCCTGAACCCAGACCCATACGGCGGTACATTGGTGGCAGCGGCGGTCCGTTGGTCCAGGTTTCGTCCCCCCCACCCAACGGTTAGGGTACATTGGTTTCGTTCCCCCGGGAGGTCTGTTAGGTTTTTCATTGGTTGTTGGTTGGACCGAGCGGTCTTTACGTTGTTTTTTGGGTTGCTTTGTCGTTTTTTGTGGTTGCGATTTTTGTGTGTATCTAGACTAGGGTGAGTTCTGTTTACTTTGTTGTTTTTTTTCCTTGTTTTTTTTTTTTTTGTAGGCATCCGCGTCACTCGACGTAATTCATTCATTCATTGAAACCCGACCCGTGTTGGAGTGGATTAATAAAATTTTCTCGTAGGAATTGTGCAGTTGACTGGTGGAAGTGTTTGAGTTGCGTAAAAATTAAATGGTTTGATTCGTGATTAGGGATTTAAGATTAAAAAGGTTGTAGGGTGTGACGCGTTGAATTTTGAGGAATGTGTGTGTTTTTTTGTTTTTTTTGCTGGCGGTCATCAGGTTGCTGACGAATTGTTTTTTTTCTCTCTTTCTTCAATTTTCTTTTCAAGGCTAAATCGTATTGTCATTTGTTGCGTTATTGGCGAACTAATTCCGGTGGATTACTTAAGGTGCATCAGCTTGGGTGTTTTGTTGTTTTTGATTTGTCGTAAATGAGACGTTCGAAACGGTTGCGTTTAGCGTAGTCATGAGTTTGTAATGCGGGTCAACGACATTTTCCTTTTGTTTTGTTTTCCGTTGGTGTTGAAATTTGATCTCACTTTTCTTTTTAAAGTACTTTTTTTGTTTTCTTCATTTTTTATTCAGCAGACAGTTCAAGTTTAAATTTTATTTCCTTCTCGTTGGTGGACCTCCGTTTTACCGTGTGGGGTTTGTTGGGGACTATCGATCGAATTTCGCTGGCTTTTAGTTTTAAGGAAACAAGTGACCGTGTGCCATAGGGGCAACGGCAGGACTAACCGGGCGGACGGATTCCGCGAACTTGATGAGAACGAGGGTGTTATAATGAGTTATTGGATTTAACGGCGGACGGATTCCGCGGAACTAGGTGGAAACGAGGAGGTTCTCACGAGTAATTTTTAGTTTTAAGTTGGGCCAGGGGGGTTTCTGTCGTGGTTTTTGGCTGGCACTACAGGGTTCGACTGGGTTTGAAGCCGGCGCGGAGTCTTGGCAGTTTTTCTTATTTCGCAGTTGCTTTGATTACTAGTTTTTCGTTTTGCTTTTCTCTTATTGTTTTTGATGATGTCAGGTGAGAATTGCCGGAGGGGGGGAGGAGCTTGAAATGTTCGGTTGTTCGTTGTGTTGTTGTTGTTCTGCAAGTTCTAATTCTTTATGGGAGGAGAGATCTTTTGTTTCTTCTGTTCCAGGAGGCGTTTGGTTGGTATTTGGGCGGGGTCACTGGTCTGGGTCCTTCACACATCAGGGGAGCGGCGTTGGTCTGTTATCACGCATGGTGCGGCTCTTCTTGTTTGGCACGACGGTTTGGAGGAACGGCGGGCGTCGAAGGAGGTCCAGGGCGATTCTGGGCATTTGGGAAATGGTCTCCGTGTGATGGGGGGGGGCAGTGGTCCGTCGGCCCACGCACAGGAACGAATGATGCGACGCATGTGCTCGGGAGGTCTTCAAGCCCTTCGGCGCAATGGATCGATTGGCGGCCCAGCTGGTTTTCTTCTTTTTTTTTCTCGATGATTTATTCGTCTTTACTTATCTATTTGGCTGTTGGCAATATTTCGTTGTTTTTGATTTGTACAGGCTCTCCTCCTCATGGTTTCGGTGGTTTGCGGTGTGTGGAACGTGGCTGGCAAAGGGCTGTGGCATTTGATTTTCATTTTGGGGGGTATAGAACGGTGTTCAATAGAAAAAACGTAAGGGGCGAAATTGGGGGGTAAATAGAAATCGAAATTCCGAGGTGTTGTGGGACATAGCAGGATTCTCAGGGGTGAGGCGGCGTCGAGGGCCGTTTCTTCAAGGAGGGAATCGGCCTCCTTGCTCGTCTTGGCGAGTATGACACCCCTCCCCTTTCAATGGTTGGTGAAGAAGAACTTTTTTTTGAGGCCGTCCCCTTGTGTAGGCCGTCGAGCAGCTGGACCTTGCCCTTTGTGCGTGCCTGAATGTGAACCCCACCAGAGAACGCCGGGAGTGGCGGGTGAGGGTTCCGGCCGGAGGAGAGGTGCCAAGCCGGGCACACAAGGTGGAGCAGGCTGTTTGTGCGCTGGCGGGACGCAGCGCCGTGGAGGTGGGGGTGATGTAACGCCCTAAAAAGGGCGTTATGTTAAGCTGTAGAGAAAAGGAGCTCGGTCCGGGAAATTGTTCACCGCTCGGTGAATGAACCCGGCAAGCTCAGGGACGAGCGGGAGAGAATGACCCGATAGCGTCAACAAATCCTTGAGGAAACTGCTTGTTATCCACAACACTTAGGGTTTTACAAACATGTCCTCGGGGGTTTAGTATAAAAACCCAGGGGGGACGGAGTCGAGTGGACTGCTAGAGTCGGGGGACAGCTTAGAGTCAGGGACGCACATCCGTGCAGGGGGGGCCGAAGCCTCGCGACCAGCCCTCGCGCCAGCTCGTGTACACGCTACCGCAGGCCGTCGGGCCTGGGGAAAGGTGAGTCAGACTGTAAATAATAAATGTACATCACGGGGTAAAGGTACCTCTCTGTTACTCTTTGTCGACTCCCTGAACCCAGACCCATACGGCGGTACAGGAGCAAAATTCGGCATTACCTAGAGTCCGTTTGGCGTTTGCGTCATAACTTTCTGTTCAACTTACATAACTGATGCCCCTGGCATCAGTTATGTAGGCGGTTTTTACTGCCTCATAACAACGATCATAATTACAACGGAATCAAAGGTTGAGATAGAATGACACTTCATCAGAGACTTGATAATTACAAAATCTGAACCGTATTTTCACTGCATTCTCGATAAATTTATCCACCAGAGGTTGTTCCGCAACGTCCGGGGGGTCCGCGGGGTTTTAGGCTGAATTCCTACACGTTTTCGAAGTAAAAGTAAGATTCTTTGGTTGAATTGGCATAGTTTTGGGCATAATTAGACGGTTTTTTAGGGCCGAATTCCCAGTGTAAGCGGCAAAATTATCAGTTTTCAACAAAATAACGGATTTTGCGACAGTAGATCTGCAAGCTCAAAGTGGTTTTTGGGCATAAAATGCCAAATTTTGTGGCCAAATTATAAGTTACGGGACTAATTTGGCCAGATCAGACCATTCCCGCTATTGGAAAGAGTCTAATGCCAGTGCCACTGCCGAGTAGTATCTAAGCTTTTGTTGAACTCGTCGAAATTGAATACTTGGTCCTATCTCTTTAGAAACTTCCTCGGCTCTTCTTTTGTCGAACATCAAAACTCGAGAGAGCGTACATCTCGCCAAACGGCAGTATGTGTCTGGCTGAGCCTCCCCTCTGGACAGTTCTTCAATGTTTTCTTCCATTTTTTTTTTTCATAAAAATTGTTAACCGTCTGCAAATCTTCGGTTAGCGGAAGCAGCTCGGACGCATTAATTTTTCTCTGCCGCGAAGTATCTAGAAGATATCTTGCTGGCCCACTCATTGTTCATCAATTTGACGAATTGTCCCACCGTTTGGCGCGGTAGTCGTCACCGTCTCTTCGACATTGGCCTGTCAAAATCGCAGCGCAACTTTTTAAATAATAATTGAATTTCAAGGCCAAGGAGGGAATGTCGGAGCGGTCCTTCTGAAGAGCAGGAGTAGGGTCGTCGATACATGGTCATAATGAAGGATATTTAATGTGCGGCGAATGGTCGTTGTGTGGAAACCCCATATTTTCCCGAAGGGTGGAAACACCAGTGGCAATTAGAGGTGATTAATGCCGATGTAAGAGAATACGGCAGGACCAAAAAACGTACTGAAATTTCGGTTCATACTCTCAATAACGTCTGTTTTCATCTTGCGCATTTTTGGATCGAGATAAATAATGAAGCCGTACGTTTGAGTTATGGTTCTCAAAAAAAAAAATTCAATTTGGAGTTGGAGAGCTTGGTAGGCAGAAGGCTTCGTGACAATGTTTTTCTACTGGGAAGTACATAATTGAGGTTTAACATTTTTACAAATTTTTTAAATTCGGGGTCTTCAACCAAACTGAAAGGTTGGTATTCACAGCAAATCGTTTTCATGAGTTGCACGTTTATCTGCCACTATGGAAGGACCCACCGCGATTATGAAAGGCTGAAGAGTTTCTCCGAAGCCGTGAAATTTATTTTTTCTTTTTGTGTCCTTTATCAAAGATTCATTCGTGAGAACTGTGACGAAGCCGTCAAGAGACTCCGCCTTGCTTGGACGCCAGATGCCCATCTTTCCCCTATGGGTAACCACTCCCAAGAGGTAAGGCAAACAAATGAAGCTTGCGAGGTTGGACGCGTCTTCTGAACCTGCAAGATTGAGGAATCAATTATTAACCGAGAAACAACACATCGCTTCCTTTCTTCAAAATCGTCATAACTAAAAAACGTCCATTTTTCAAGAAGCTAATTTTAGTTTTCTAATTGCTACCCAAGCGCGGGCTAATTTTTCATTTTGTTGATGACTCATGATTTCACGTTGCTGCAATGTTATTAATGCCATAAAAAATGCTGGGCACAAAAAATAAAAAAATATTGTGCCTTCCGCGAGGCCCCAAACGATTTTGCCCGGACTTATGGCGTTCTTGGAGAAAAATCGTGAGTCTAAGCAAGGCGTATCAAGACTTATGTCGTTCTTGATGTCAGTGAAAAGCATATAATATTGTATTATTTTTGCTAGGGAAATGAAAAAGCCGAGGTGCATTTAAGGACGGAATGTATTCTTTGAAAAAAGCTTCCTAAAAATCAAAAAGAAAAAAAAAAACGCGAAAAACTCTTGCAGAGCGAACAAAAAAAAAAGACGAAAAAATACAGTAGGAATCAAAATCAAGGGCTTGAATAATTCAAAAAATAAAGCGCACTAAACTATTCTTAATAATGGAAATAAAAATAATACTAACTTGGTCGAAAAAAGTTATAAAAACTTGATGGTAATTATCTACGAACAGTAAGTATCACAATTCACAACGATAGTGAAAGTAAAATATCACAGGGAGGGCAATAGTAGGATTCTTCTTTTTTCGTTTAACTAATAAAATTTCTTTGAACTCCTCGCTGTATGAGTACTTCACGAAAATGGAAGACGGCGAGTTTCTATCCACCTTCAAAACTTTTACCTCCGATAATTTCAAATCTTTCATAATGAAGGGTCCAAGGCTAGTGATGATAGATTTGATGTCATAGAAATCTTCGAAGGATAGCAAATTGACGGTGAATGGGTCTCCTGTTTTCTTCGCAGCGCGGATCACAGAGGCAAACGATTCCGTTGTATAGAGCGGTCCGCCTTTAAGTGTCTTTTTAACCTGCCGCTCTATGAGGGAATGCGCTGAATCTCCCTCATTTTGGGTATGCCCCTTGATGAGATACTTGTGAGTTATCGATTTTATTCCAATTTGGGAGACTGCAAAAAAATACAGCGCGATCATAAATTTATTCTTTTGCTGTCTGGCGCAGTTGTCCGAATAGAAAATCACCTCAGGGTCGTCTTTGGTACCAGCAACTTTTTCGAGGTACCGTAACACGCACGTACCGAGCTCATTGACGCCGCGATGACCGATACTCTCGTCCCAGACAAATCACTCACATTTGTTGTCCTTTATGCCATAAATTGTAAAATTGAACGCGTTCAATTTAGGCATGTAATAGAACACAGAAACGTCACCCTTCGGAAGTTGCATGACTGCCTGAAGATCATAAACCGCAACCGTGACGTTTGGATTCATTTTGTCCGCTGCCTTCTCCTTTCTCGATAACTCTTTCTCACATAAATGACGATCGTATTCTTCTGTGAGTTTGGACTTTTGTTCTTCATCAGCATTTATGAACGTCACGCAAGTTTCACACTGATCCTTTTTTGGTGAAAAAAAGGAGATGTTAAATTCTTGCGTGAAAATTCTGTAAAACATGACGTAGTTCACGTAGGCAGCACCGTCTTCCATGCATTTTTTCTTGTAATCGTTGTGTAAATCACTAATAGATTTGCTTCCGTCAATGTAGAGTCTTGAAGAGTCCGCTCGCGTGTAGTGGCTCTCTATTTTCGGGATTGATTCAATAAATCTTCGAACACCTGCCTTCAGTTCAGGCTCGAGTGACTTGTGATGGCCATGCTTGCCTCTCAAATCACCTTCCAAAAGCACGTTAGCAAGTTTGTCTTTTTTCTCAAGGACGGTTCGAATTGGACGATCATTGATGTCTAACGTCCGTTTGAAGAACAGCTTACATACACGAGTAAGCTGGCCTTCTTTACGAAAATAGAAAGCGTTGTTGAGCTGTCTTGGTTTTCTCTTGCCTCCTACCCGAACGTATCGATAAGCTGGTTGCACGGGTTGCATTGATTTGTCTATAAAACGTCTCTGACTTTCTACGTTAGCTAATTCCCAATATAATGAAAACAGATTTTGTCGTTCTTCTTCGGTGAATTTATTGGAGCATCTTAGCTTGCACTTTTCGGTACAGGGTGGTTTAACTCCTCTTTCCTGTCTAATTCTTTTCGTCACTCGACCCTTGCAGCGTGAAACGAATTCGTAGGATTGCCCTGTGTTCCTCTTGATTTTGACAATATTCCTTTGCCATTGATCTGGTTGGAGTTTTCTCTTTTTTCCTTTTTTCTGTGGACTCACCAGAATTGGGATTTCAAGAGCCGCAGGTGAAACGACACCGGAGTTGCCGCCTGCTTCTTGCGCTGGTAAACTCGCATCCAGGATCGTATGAAGAATCGTCAGACGATGAATTCGAGGAGGATGAGGAAGACGTTTCATCGTCGTCGCTCGATTTCTCGCTGGTTGTAGAATCATCGGAGTCCTCTAGAAGGCTTCCTTCTAGATAAAGAAAAGACTTAACGGTCATCCGATGAGAAATATCTTCTGACAGAAAAGAAATTTACCGGCTTTTTCTTTATTCACAGTTTCAAAGGTGACCGGAGCCGTTTCTTTCACAGGGCGCAGAAGGAATCCAACTTATCAGTCACAGGGTCACAGGGTCCAAGGCCAATTCATTCGTGGATTCCAAGGCCAACTTTACCATCAGTTTGGCGCGCCCGGACATCCCAATTCTATAAAAATACCTTGCAAAAGTAAATGCAAAGATAAGAACAAAAAACAAGAACAAAGATAGACTTTAATTAACGATTACCTAAACAAAATAAAATTCTGCGTTGGTGGAGTAAGTGAATCAGTCGCCGACGTGCTACTGCTACTATCAGTAAGCATAAGCTGATCTTTTTCTGTAGCGTCCTTGCAATTACTGAGTATTTTCGTCTCAGCTAAGTCTATTATTTGCTTCGTTGAACGGGCCAAGCTTCATAAAGTGTCTGCGAGGCGCTGGGGTAACTACGATCAAAATCCGGTAGAAACTGTTACAATGAAATGTTTTTTTTTAAATTTTTTATTTTTTTTTTTATTTAGTATTTAGGTGTAGTTATGTTTTGTTTAATAATTTACAAACTAAACAAAAGATACCCTGAAGGTGTCTTCAAAGCCGGGTAACTATTCAGGTAGCTGTGGATCGTGGTGGTTGTTTTGCTAAGCTGAACAATGCGAAAATGGTACGTCTTTTGCCATTGTAATTCCACCAGCTCCCACGGGTCTGAAGAATTCCTGAGCCACTGGACGCTTTCTTCGACAACGACGTTGTTCACAAGAACGTCGTTTTCGCTTAGATTTGCGATGTCATGGGGCAGATTTCTAACAGCGATATTATTGTCAAGTGACTGGCGATCCACGCGTGACCCTTTTTTGGCGATTACTCCAATTTTCCGGTAAGTCTTTTTACGGTTGTTCAGGCAATCCGAGTAACCGCCAGCTGTCGCAGTCCCGGACCGAATGACACGTACGGTATGAAGTAGGTAGCCTGATGCTCTTTTTCGAAAATTCGAGTATTTCGTAGGCTAGGGAGCTAAGCCGAGTGGAGCTTATGTGAGAATCGGGGTTATCTTTCAATTCAAAATCTGTAATTAAATGACAAAGTCTCTTCCTTGCACTCTGATCGCTGTCAGTCTGGCTTTCTGATGTAGTGTTTGTCAGCTCACTTTGAAGTAAAGAATCCTGAAAGGGTGAATTAAAACAAGGTAAACTTAACTCAACACAATTTCATCTACTTGAAGTGAGCGAAGTGTCACTACTAGGTGGGTCGGTTTTGAGTAGCAAAATAAATTGGGTGATAGTACACCAAAAATGGGATAAAAAAGTTCAATTCGGATAGTGGCCTCTACCTCTTTTTTGCTTTTGGCTAATGACTTTTTAAATAATTTTTAGGAACATTCGGCTAAACGTAGTACACTTTGGAAAATAATTATGGCAACGTATACAGGGTGCTTGTTTGGTAGTGTTGCAAAAAAATTAGGGTGAAACTACACATGAAAATTTGAATTAAAGGCGACCGTTCAGGAGATATGATTTTTTGTGTGATTTCCGTTGAAATTCTTATTTTTTGGCAGAAACCCTCGATTTCACAGCTGTCACTCCATTAAAATGTTGAAATGGCCATACATTTTGAAAGCTAGGAAAATTATCTCTCAGAACGGACTTCATGCTTTTTTGTCTAAAAGTACTAGAAACCCTCTTTTTCTTTGCTTGAAGTACAAGGTTTTTGGTGGTATTTTTTTTGGACCGGTTTTTTAAAATTTTCCCCTCCCACCGGAATTGCTTTTTTAACCTGCAAGTCATCAAAAAAAACTTGCGTAACAAATAAGCTTTCTTAAAATTTCAAGGTTCAAATTTAAAATAGGAAAGATGGCTACAATATTGAGAAGATACTTTTAAGTGGCACCTATGATTTTGTGTTATTGCCATTTTTTAAATCCTGGATGAAAATTGAGAAGGGTTTTCCTCACGCACCATGTCACTAGCTGGGTTAATAATAAGTCAGAAAAGTGCCTGACCCCTTGTTATCTGCCCCACCCCTTATCTTTAGAAACGACAGTAAATCATATTTTGCTTTCATTAATTTTAAATAGCTACACACGTTATTAATTTCAACAAAATTAAATTAATTTTGACTCTTGCCACCCCCCCCCCCCCTAGTTTTGTCAACACCTGATCACCGCTGATAAATAGAGAGAAGAAAAGTAAAAAAAAAAAAAAAAAAAAAAAAAAAAAAAAAAAAAAAGCACCGATTGGACACTAGCTGGAAAGATGATATCAAAAAATCTGGTAAATCTGAATTTTTAGTATGTTGTTAAGGTTGACATTACTAGTGTAAATCCAAGTTTGCAGCTTCGAAAACCCTGTGCTGCTTCCTGGTGCTCGAAAGACCTCGAAATTTTCGGACTTGTTTCGGATTTTAGTGTATATCTCCCTTTTAAAAAATGCATCCAACGAAAAAGGTCATTATCTTATATACTTATTAAAGTAGACCAAATGTACTAAATTTGTAGCCCAAGCGGAGTTCCGCAGCTCTAGTAGTTCATCAGTTAACTTGAAAAAATGAAAATAAGAGAAATATACAGGGTGTTCGAAAATTCCATGCTCAGCCGAAAACTGGTCATACTAAATTCACTTTCCCGGAATTCAGCTTGGTTTTCGAGTTCCACCATCTTTAATTTTTTTCGTGGGGCTATATTTTTTTGAAATACTTGGTCCCGGCCGCTCTAGAATCAATTCTATATCAAAACTAATTGGGTCATTCGAAAGAGCGCACAGTTTTCTTCAAAATCACTGTATTGAATTGTGAATTTGGCCGTTTCCTCAGGGTGCTATAAAGCTGCTGGAAACTGATGTTTTTTCATCTTTGTATCTTTCCCATGTTTATCAGCTGCGATTTTCTCCCACTCCTTAAAGGAAAATATTTTTTTGGGTTCATTAGAAAAACGTCCTCATTTTGTCAGCTTTCAAGTGGAGTGCAATAGTCTCGGGATTTACACGTTTTGGCAAGTTGTTGGTTTGAAAACATAGTTCTCCTCTAAAAACGGTATCTCATTCTTTTCAAAGCCCATCGGTTATTTCTCTTCATACAGCTACTTCTTGAAGAAAACTTGAAGCTAGAGCGGCCGGGAGCAAGTATTTAAAAAAAATATATATAGCCCCACAAAAAAATTAAAGATGATGGAATACCAAGCTGTATTCCGGAAAAGTGAATTTAGTAATTTCGATCACAAAACAGCTGTACTATGACCAGTTTTCGGCTGAGCATCGAATTTTCGAAGACCCTGTTTTAGCAGCATTTTAGGAGCCCTACTAGTTTAGCTTAAATTGAAGATGATTAAATTTACTATAACTTCGCCTCTCAGGACGTCTTCATAGGATCACTTCTTCCTCTTACTTTTATTTCTCACACGAGATAGTCAAAACTTAAAATTCGCATTTTTGGAGTAAAGTTACCAATTTTGGCCAATTGGGAACAATTAAACTTACAGAGCTCCGCTTGGGCTAAAAATGTAGCACATTTAGTCTTCGTGGAAGGGGATAAGTGTGATAAAAAAATTTGGGTGAAAGTAGACCTCATTTGCGACCGAAATCACTATATATACCATGGTCCGAAAATCAAAACCCTTCGAGATATTATTTTTCTAACGATTTTTAAGGCTCACATCATTTTTTTAAACTATCGGCGAGAAACTCGCATTCAATTTGAATTTTTGTAACTTTTGGTGACTGGATTCGGAAAGAGCACAATATTTTCTGTCAGGATTAGCCATTTTCGATAGACGTTAACTATTTTATGTGGCCTCAAATGCGGTTCAAAGTCGTGCAAATCGGGGATTTTATTTTTTTCAAAAAACGTCAGTCCCCATTTGTCCACACGAAATCTGAGTGTAAGGACAACCCGTGATTCAGAAAAACATCTTCAAAGTGTCCTTTTAAAAAATAGTCATAAGCGTTTTTTTGGTTGATTGGCGAGTTTTCGTAAGAAATGACCATTTTATAGAAAAAATAATGTTTTTTCTCTTCAAAATCGCTTATTTTGACCTGCAAAATTCGATCAATCCTTGTCATTTTAACACGCTAAAAAGGAATAGTACCACATCCAAAGCTATCCTTTGAGTGGAATTCAATGTGTGCGTCTACCAAAGTATCAAAAAATGTCGCTCCGGCAGCTGGCTGTCGGGTTAAGTGCATTACACTACTACAAGTTTCGACGTTTTTAGTTATTTAGCTATTATTCGGCATTAATTAACATTTCACTTTGTTACTCTTCATTTTTATAGGCATTCTTGCTGAATAATCGCTAATTAAGTGAAATTAACGGAATTCGTATTTCGTGAATGTACTCTATCTGACACCCCAGCTGCCGGAGCGACTTTGGAAGGACTTTTCACTCGGAAGGAGTGCATAATCAGTTCGATTCAACGTATAGCTTTGGATAAGGTTTCAGTGCTTTTTATCACTTTAAAATCACGAAACTTTTTCGAATTTTTCAGGTCAAAACAAGCGATTTTGAAGAGAAAAATGATTATTTTTTCTAAGAAATCGTCATTTCTGACGAAAAATCACCAATCAACTAAGAAAACGCTTATGACTATTTTTGAAAAGGACACTTTGAAGATGTTTTTCTGAACCACGGGTTGTCCGTACACTCAGATTTAGTGTGGATAAACGGGGACTGACTTTTTTTGAAAAAAATAAAATCCCTGATTAGCACGACTTTGAACCGCATTTAAGGGCACATAAAGTAGTTAACGTCTGTTGAAAATGGCTAATCCTGACAGAAAATAGTGTGCTCTTTCCGAATCTATCACCAAAAGTAGCAAAAATGCAAATTGAATGTGAGTTTCTCGCCGTTGGTTAAAAAAAGTATGTAAGCCTTAAAAATCGTTAGAAAAATCATATCGCGAAGGGTTTTGATTTTCGGACCATGGTATATATGGTGATTTCGGTCACAAATGAGGTCTATTTTCACCAAAAAATTTTTGTCACACTTATCCCCTTCCACCCTGTATAATTGTGAACTTCCTAGGATGCATTTTTAGGGAAATATACGCCAAATTCCGAAACAAGTCCAAACATTTCGAGGTTTTTCGAGCACTCTGAAGTTATCAGAGGGTTTTCGAAGCTGCATACTTGGATTTTTCGAGCACTCTGAAGTTATCAGAGGGTTTTCGAAGCTGCATACTTGGATTTACACTAGTGGTACCTACCTTAAAAAACATACTAGAAATTAAGATTTACCGGATTTTTGGCAATGCTTGACTTTTTTGTCTAAAATAACAGGTCTTTTCTTGGAGTTTTAGAAAATTTTGCTTTGTTCCGAGACATGACAAATTTCAAGATTTTTTCGGTTTACCTCATTCGTATAAGTAGCTCGTAACGATACCATGATTGCTCTGGTAAGATGAACTTTTCCTAACTTGGCACTTTTTAGCTTCAGACTTTGAAAATTTTACTGAAAAGATTCAAAACTGTAATGACACTTTTTTTTCGTTTTTTTTCTGTCACTTTTTTATAACCTGGCGGCTTCGTCCGCCAAACAAACAGAGCGAATTTCCCAGAACTCCAAATGGTCACTTTGATCATAAATGACGTGCCACATGTCTGGTTTTCTTTTATACAGTTATGTCACGAACATCCTGTTTTTATACGGCTGTGACATTACGCAGTAGCGAATAATAAATTCTTCGTGAATTTGGCCTGCCTTTCACTTCACTTGAAAGTTTCTTGATAAATTTGTTTTTATGAAAACAAAAATGGGTAGTCAGTCTGTAAGTTTAATTTGAGGCGTTGTAATACGCCGGGGAAGTTTCGACTCATAATAAACCTTATCATCAACCCCTAGGACAGTTTGACATTATTGATACAAATCCCACGTTTTAAGGCAGTTCAGTGTTTTTCACATATTTTTTAAGTTTCTCTACGTAATAATTAGTGTCGGGAAGACCTGATTCGCAATCGACAGGGGCTACTTGATTTTTTGAATCCGTCCGGCTTCAGATGAACATTATTTTCCTCACCTCTCTCTAGAATTCTAGATAACCAAAATGTCTTTTCACTCCGGCGCAGCTCACGGTAAAAACACTTCGTGTAGTCAAATTGAATCGTTTATTTATGAGTTGATTATAATAAATTATGCTTTTGAAGTCATAACAGACGTGTTCGACACATTCACACCCTCCAGAGACCACGGTCAAAAGCACACGAATGTCGGGTTTGGTTTCTTCCGGGATTAGTCGAAATTGATGACTTTCGGGTGACAAGCAAACTCGAGACACAGGGTACGGTGTACAGCACTTGTGAAACTGTGAGTATCACCATCACCCATGAAAACTTATTTTCTGGCCGTTGAGCTCACTACACTGTGTGTGTTTTTTTAAAGTTTTTGGTGGGATTCAGTGTTCGGTGTACCAGAAACGACTGCCCTTTCTTCTTTGACATATTCGTATTCAATTCAGCCGCTACAGTTTTTCTGCGATGACTGCAATCTACAACGATCATCGTAGAACAATATCAACATGGTTTTTTTTAAAGCTGGCTTCTCCTTCTTTGTGAGCCTTTACTTCGCCGGGCACCAAGTTCACGAGCCATTTTTCTAATCTCCGAAAAAATAAATAAATAAAAAGGCGAGGGACTATTCACTTTAACCAACACAAAAAATATCTAAACGAAACGGCAGAAGTTGGAGACTAGACTCCTCCTTACTTCTTCTAAACATTGAAAGGGGGTGAGGTGGGTTCTAACCTTCTTATTTGTTATGAGTCGAATTACCTTTGAAAAATCGAACCTCGCTTCCCCATCGTATTCACCTACTTTAAAAGCTGGTGCCTGGGTTAAAGCTTATTTATTTTGGTTTTCATGAGGAATTTTTGGTGAACTAAAAGTGTTTTCAGAAATGAGCTCTTATCCTGATTTTTTCTCATAACAACAAACATTTCTCAAGAAACGTTCAAAGTAAGGGCTCCAGCGCACTTGCAATTGAGGGGTCTGCATCAACAAGGGGTTAACTCCATTTTTTCAAAATGTTGAAAAATCGAAAAAACGTTTTAAAAAATACAAAATGTATTTATATTGCTTTTTACTCAGGTCACTTATTTGTCACCTACCACTGCATGTTTTAGCCAAATTCCAATAAAAAATTCACAAAATTCGTGATTCTAGATTCAATTTTATTTTGGAGTTGACTCTTTTTTGCCCCAAATGTTCAAAACTGGCCCTTTTTTTCAATCTAAGGAAGCATTGAAGAAACTAAACTTACAAAAAAGTTGGTTCATTACAAGAAAATAACACATTAACGAGTTTACTTTAAAATTTGAAGTACAGAAACACTTTCAGACTTGATCAGACTAGTAGTTAGGTAAGTACTACACAATCAGTGTATTTCTAAGGTAACGTTCAGTGTAGGTATTTCTAAGGTAACGTTCCAGTCTTCAATGGACGGAGTACTTTTTGGTAAAAATGTTTCTTAAAAATATTGTTTTTCATAATTTGAAATGAAAACATCAATGAAAAAGAGAAAAATATTCCAAAACTACTCGTCATCATAGTGTTCAGCTTCGGTGGCTTCTCCAGGTTCGACGTCGTCGTCGTTCAATGCTAGACCATTGTAGAACCACATCTCGTTGTCACCTACGTATTTCTCAGCAAGCTCCATTACGTCTTTCAGTTTAGCTGGTTTCAATGGTAAGGACCATTGTAAGCCTGTGTTAGTACGTCTTCGAGAATCAGCGTTACCTCATTTCTGGAGTCATGGATTTTAATGTTCTGGGGAACCTGCATCCCTACAGTCTGGCTGCACTTGATGATTCCTTGTCCAACAGCCTCCACATCATAAATGAAAACTTTGTATTTAGTTATGGAGTACTTCTCTTTCCTCCCATTGGGTTTTATGACGTAAGGACTTCTCAAAAAAGATTCACGCAAAGTCCCGACGAAGTCGAAGATCATAGACCTGTCTACATGCACAACTGAATATTTCTTGCAGGCATTATGGATTATTGTCACATATTCTGAAGGAAGAAAAACTCTCTCAGCTTTTCTCAACCTTTTTTCAATAACTCCGAACGCTCGGTCACAAGGCATGAAAGAATGACCAGGTGCAGGAAACCTGTGCACTATCTTTGTCAGTCGTCCACTGTGGACCAAATAGAACAGAAACTGGGTTAAAGCATGATTCTTGTTTTGAGAAACGCAGTTGTCCGAAAAAAGATAAAGAATCTTAACTGCAGGGTCCAACACGTTGCGCACATAATGGTAAAGGAAACTTATTGGTTCATTCGACGATTTTTTTCCGACTGTCTCATCATACGTGTAGAAGCGATGATGTCCCGTTTTCCCAGAGAATATAGCAAAATTGTACACCCAGCATTGGCGTTTGTAAAATGCATCACCAGATGCTACTCTAGGGAGCGGCATGTTTTGCTGGTAGTCCATGCACAATACTTCTGTGTCCACAGTATCTACAGCCAACGCAGTCTTGTCCTTCATATCCGAGAAAAAAGTATTTGCCCCTGTTTGGTGCAACGTTTTCTCTGTTTCAAGTCTTCCTTTTTCAATATCAGAAAGCGTAACTGAAGAAAGCTGCTTTTCAAAACGATCACAAGTTTGACAAGTGTCAGATCGGGGGCTGCCGAAGCGGATATTAAAATTTGCATGGAAGTAGCGAAAATAAAAATCATATGAAACTCTGGCATCGAGGTGTTGCTTCAAATACAGTTCGTGCATGATTTTGATATTCAGTTCGGGAGGCAAGTATTCCCTCTCATGGTTATCACTCCGGCTGTAATGTGATTGTCTGGCTGGGAAGCTTAGAATGTGATCTCTAACTTTTTTGATCATCTCGCTAGGAACTTAGTTGGGACGATTATTGTGCTTCCCACGGCCATCGGAACCGCCCCTTGAGTACACCGATGCACCTCTCCACTCTGCTTCTCGTTTTCTTGAATACTAAGTTATACGCCGTCTCTTGGGCAGTGTCGCAAGTGGTTAGGGGGGTTAGAAGCCACGGAAGGCATGGATATCTGGAGTCTCCTGTTGAAGTAATAACACTGTAAGGTTAAGTCAACTGTGGGGCAACCTAGTATGGATTCAATTAGCTTATATGGGGGGGGGGATGCCTTCTCCGGCCATGCCGAGACCGGCGACGCCAAGGCCACAAGTGAGCTCTTGCACTTCACGCCCGTACTACGCGAGAGCTTTCAGTCGGTGAGCAGTTTGTTGAACACACACCGCCGGGAACGCTCACACGAAGCCAAGTGTGCCGTGTCACAGCTCGCCGCAGCCTCAAGTGACAAGAAGTACAAGTGTAATGGGCAATGGCTGGATTCGAACCCAAGCCCGCTGATTTGCGAAGCGAGAATTGTATCCATAACATCATAGAGGCGCACTATTAAATGAGCTTTACCAAGAATGAACGATCCACAACCCTCGTGTTCATATGTGGCCTTCATGACAGAGTTGACTGTCGAGTTCCGCCAAACGAAAGCGTCATGGGTGCTCCCCGGCCATTTTGCGACGACGTTAAGGATGTCCAGATCGCTGTTGCAAACCTTAGCAGATAAGAAATAACAAATTATGATGGATATACTGAATAAATCTGTCGCCGGTATTTTAATTAATAAATTAATTAGACTGATATTATCCGGACGACGATGGAAGGGCATAGCCCAACACGATTCGAGTTTCGAGAAAAAATGGCTCCCCGGCGGGATTTGAACCCGCAACCTCTGGATTACCAGTCCAGCACGCTGCCATTTGCGCCACGGAGACGCCTATGGGAGTCGTACTCCGAGGGATAAGCTAAGCCGAACCCCACCCAGGTCCATTGTTTCTCGAAACTCTAGGCGCTTCTCCTGATCGGTAAACCACGCCGAATTTTATCTTATCTAGATGTTGTTAGATGGATATACTGAATAAATCTGTCGCCGGTATTTTAATTAATAAATTAATTAGACTGATATTATCCGGACGACGATGGAAGGGCATAGCCCAACACGATTCGAGTTTCGAGAAAAAATGGCTCCCCGGCGGGATTTGAACCCGCAACCTCTGGATTACCAGTCCAGCACGCTGCCATTTGCGCCACGGAGACGCCTATGGGAGTCGTACTCCGAGGGATAAGCTAAGCCGAACCCCACCCAGGTCCATTGTTTCTCGAAACTCTAGGCGCTTCTCCTGATCGGTAAACCACGCCGAATTTTATCTTATCTAGATGTTGTTAGATGGATATACTGAATAAATCTGTCGCCGGTATTTTAATTAATAAATTAATTAGACTGATATTATCCGGACGACGATGGAAGGGCATAGCCCAACACGATTCGAGTTTCGAGAAAAAATGGCTCCCCGGCGGGATTTGAACCCGCAACCTCTGGATTACCAGTCCAGCACGCTGCCATTTGCGCCACGGAGACGCCTATGGGAGTCGTACTCCGAGGGATAAGCTAAGCCGAACCCCACCCAGGTCCATTGTTTCTCGAAACTCTAGGCGCTTCTCCTGATCGGTAAACCACGCCGAATTTTATCTTATCTAGATGTTGTTAGATGGATATACTGAATAAATCTGTCGCCGGTATTTTAATTAATAAATTAATTAGACTGATATTATCCGGACGACGATGGAAGGGCATAGCCCAACACGATTCGAGTTTCGAGAAAAAATGGCTCCCCGGCGGGATTTGAACCCGCAACCTCTGGATTACCAGTCCAGCACGCTGCCATTTGCGCCACGGAGACGCCTATGGGAGTCGTACTCCGAGGGATAAGCTAAGCCGAACCCCACCCAGGTCCATTGTTTCTCGAAACTCTAGGCGCTTCTCAAAAAAGATTCACGCAAAGTCCCGACGAAGTCGAAGATCATAGACCTGTCTACATGCACAACTGAATATTTCTTGCAGGCATTATGGATTATTGTCACATATTCTGAAGGAAGAAAAACTCTCTCAGCTTTTCTCAACCTTTTTTCAATAACTCCGAACGCTCGGTCACAAGGCATGAAAGAATGACCAGGTGCAGGAAACCTGTGCACTATCTTTGTCAGTCGTCCACTGTGGACCAAATAGAACAGAAACTGGGTTAAAGCATGATTCTTGTTTTGAGAAACGCAGTTGTCCGAAAAAAGATAAAGAATCTTAACTGCAGGGTCCAACACGTTGCGCACATAATGGTAAAGGAAACTTATTGGTTCATTCGACGATTTTTTTCCGACTGTCTCATCATACGTGTAGAAGCGATGATGTCCCGTTTTCCCAGAGAATATAGCAAAATTGTACACCCAGCATTGGCGTTTGTAAAATGCATCACCAGATGCTACTCTAGGGAGCGGCATGTTTTGCTGGTAGTCCATGCACAATACTTCTGTGTCCACAGTATCTACAGCCAACGCAGTCTTGTCCTTCATATCCGAGAAAAAAGTATTTGCCCCTGTTTGGTGCAACGTTTTCTCTGTTTCAAGTCTTCCTTTTTCAATATCAGAAAGCGTAACTGAAGAAAGCTGCTTTTCAAAACGATCACAAGTTTGACAAGTGTCAGATCGGGGGCTGCCGAAGCGGATATTAAAATTTGCATGGAAGTAGCGAAAATAAAAATCATATGAAACTCTGGCATCGAGGTGTTGCTTCAAATACAGTTCGTGCATGATTTTGATATTCAGTTCGGGAGGCAAGTATTCCCTCTCATGGTTATCACTCCGGCTGTAATGTGATTGTCTGGCTGGGAAGCTTAGAATGTGATCTCTAACTTTTTTGATCATCTCGCTAGGAACTTAGTTGGGACGATTATTGTGCTTCCCACGGCCATCGGATTTAGGTGTCACAGCTCTTTCTTTCGAAATTTCCTTCCCAATGAGCTCAACCCGTTTTTGAGAAATTCCATGCAGAGCAGAAAATGCTTTTCTGCAAACCTTAATCTTATTGTTGCCTTCTCGTAATGAATACGTTCGCAGAGAAGGTTCTGCGAGTTCCCTCAGAGTTTGCAGATCTCCTTCTTTGAACACCTTTTACAGAAATCAGTCCAGCCAAGTACAAATCCTGGTCTCTTTTGTTTTTAAATGATTAAAATGGGATATCAAGCGTTTTTTTTTGTTCACTGTCGACTTTAGTAAAACACTTGGACTTACACTTACAGTCAGGTCCAGTTGTACGTTCTTGAACTACTTTTCCTCGCGAAGAAATATACCTTTTTCCTTCATTTCTTAGTTTTCCGGATATTTTTGTTCCATTTCCCCGGATCGACAACCTTCCTTGTTTTCTCAGAAGGCTCTACACTCTCTGATTCATTGTCACTGTCACTTTCTGTCGAACTCGGAACATAATCATCTGGAGGGTGATTCTGTAACACGGTTGGAATTTACGTGTCGTAAACTTGTGGCGTAATATCGTAACTGAAGTGATTCTGAAACTTACGACATCAGGTAGTGGTATCTAGTGAGCAGGAAAATAACTAAGGGGTTTTTTGTTTTTTTCAAGAGTGTGTGTGTTATCAGTTGAAAAAGAAGAATTCGATATGATGTCACAACAACGTAAGTTCTAACAATTATTAATTACTTAGGCCCGCATTCATAGACATTTATTAAACTTGAATTTCCCTAAGTGGACGTCTAAACAGATGATTTTTTTTCCCAACAACAACTGATTTGATTTTTACTTAGCGACTATGAATACGGGCCCAAGCTGTTTCATGATCATAATCATGACTTTTATGGTGATAATTAACTTTTTAGATCCTGCTAAAGAGTCGAAACGTCTCCCAAATGTAACGAGGGTGCAGAAGGAGCACCTCGTAAATTTCATGGAGGCCCACCGAGATTTCGCGGCTGGAAAGCTTCTCGGTGTGGCAGGCCGTGAGAAATATAAGGCCATGTGGGACAAGCTCGCCTCGGAGCTAAACGAGTTGAATGGTCCAGAGAAACGGGTCGAGAAGTGGCAGAAGGTTGTATTGAAATAGACAATAATTGTATGCAGAAGAAGCCGTCATAATGATCAATTTTTTTCAACAGTTTTGGACGGATTTAAAGCTTAATGCCAAAAAAAGCATCGGGACTGCGTTCAGCGAGAGCCCGAACTGGAGGGGGCCCGGGACCATCCACCGAGGAGCTCCTCACGCCTGCCGAGGAAAAAATAGTGGGCATACTGTCGTCCGACGCCGTATTCGGAATCGAAGGGCCGTCATCAATGCCGTTGGACACTTTAGAATTCCCGCCGCGTGATCTGCCGACTCGGCCTGATATTTCTAACGTTGTAATGGTTTTGGTTCACAAATTATTTTGCTCGTCACTATTTTAATCTTTAATGCCTCTTCCTTTTCAGGAAGCAGTCTTATCCACAGACGACGGCGACGTCTCCATGGGGAGCAGATCACGGTCGACTTCCCGGTCCCGATCCCTATCCAGCTCGCCTGTCCCTTCCAGTAGGTAACTTAAGTTTTACAAATCTGAGCCGATCAATGTTATAATTTTTTCATTAAGGATCCTCCTCTTCGAGACCAAAGGCTTCTGAAAAAGCGGCCACTGAGTTCTTAGAACTCAGTCGTGAGCTGAATGAAAACCTCAGGATTACCAGTCAAGCACGCTGCCATTTGCGCCACGGAGACGCCTATGGGAGTCGTACTCCGAGGGATAAGCTAAGCCGAACCCCACCCAGGTCCACTGTTTCTCGAAACTCTAGGCGCTTCTCCTGATCGGTAAACCACGCCGAATTTTATCTTATCTAGATGTTGTTAGATGGATATACTGAATAAATCTGTCGCCGGTATTTTAATTAATATATTAATTAGACTGATATTATCCGGACGACGATGGAAGGGCATAGCCCAACACGATTCGAGTTTCGAGAAAAAATGGCTCCCCGGCGGGATTTGAACCCGCAACCTCTGGATTACCAGTCAAGCACGCTGCCATTTGCGCCACGGAGACGCCTATGGGAGTCGTACTCCGAGGGATAAGCTAAGCCGAACCCCACCCAGGTCCATTGTTTCTCGAAACTCTAGGCGCTTCTCCTGATCGGTAAACCACGCCGAATTTTATCTTATCTAGATGTTGTTAGATGGATATACTGAATGAATCTGTCGCCGGTATTTTAATTAATATATTAATTAGACTGATATTATCCGGACGACGATGGAAGGGCATAGCCCAACACGATTCGAGTTTCGAGAAAAAATGGCTCATGGCGACAGATTTATTCAGTATATCCATCTAACAACATCTAGATAAGATAAAATTCGGCGTGGTTTACCGATCAGGAGAAGCGCCTTGAGTTTCGAGAAACAATGGACCTGGGTGGGGTTCGGCTTAGCTTATCCCTCGGAGTACGACTCCCATAGGCGTCTCCGTGGCGCAAATGGCAGCGTGCTTGACTGGTAATCCAGAGGTTGCGGGTTCAAATCCCGCCGGGGAGCCATTTTTTCTCGAAACTCGAATCGTGTTGGGCTATGCCCTTCCATCGTCGTCCGGATAATATCAGTCTAATTAATATATTAATTAAAATACCGGCGACAGATTTATTCAGTATATCCATCTAACAACATCTAGATAAGATAAAATTCGGCGTGGTTTACCGATCAGGAGAAGCGCCTAGAGTTTCGAGAAACAATGGACCTGGGTGGGGTTCGGCTTAGCTTATCCCTCGGAGTACGACTCCCATAGGCGTCTCCGTGGCGCAAATGGCAGCGTGCTTGACTGGTAATCCAGAGGTTGCGGGTTCAAATCCCGCCGGGGAGCCATTTTTTTCTCGAAACTCGAATCGTGTTGGGCTATGCCCTTCCATCGTCGTCCGGATAATATCAGTCTAATTAATATATTAATTAAAATACCGGCGACAGATTTATTCAGTATATCCATCTAACAACATCTAGATAAGATAAAATTCGGCGTGGTTTACCGATCAGGAGAAGCGCCTAGAGTTTCGAGAAACAATGGACCTGGGTGGGGTTCGGCTTAGCTTATCCCTCGGAGTACGACTCCCATAGGCGTCTCCGTGGCGCAAATGGCAGCGTGCTTGACTGGTAATCCAGAGGTTGCGGGTTCAAATCCCGCCGGGAAGCCATTTTTTCTCGAAACTCGAATCGTGTTGGGCTATGCCCTTCCATCGTCGTCCGGATAATATCAGTCTAATTAATATATTAACAAATTATGAATTTACTGGAAAAATCTCAACGTAACTGTATAATGATTACAATTTGGACATTGAGGCTATGATACCCCTTTCGGTTGACGAAAGCCTGCTCGTTTTGTGTTGGCTTCACGATGGCTACGTGTGTGCCGTCCACAACACCGATTATTTGTCGCATGCCGCAAGAATTTTCAAAGCTACATTTCAAGTATAAAGGTAATCAACACTTTTTCAATAATTATTATTTCACGCCCATTACCTTTCTTTATAATAATCCTTTTCCTCATCCGTGTTCGCGAACCTAACCCATTTCCTGAGGAGACGCCTATAAATTGCGTTGGTCACATCACTAATAGCTCTGCTGACGCTCGGCTGGCTTAGTAAATTTGAGACACTTCGACCTACAGGCCTCTGATAACTGCCACTCCCGAGGAAAGCCAGAGTAGCACACACCTGAAATACACAAGCATGAACAATATAGCCAAGTGCAGGACAATTGGTTCTATGGTTCAAGAAAGCAGTACCGCCTCGAGCACTAACAAAAAGTCAAAGTGGCAAAACCAACAAAGCGTACGTACTAAAATGACAGAGAAGCCTCTGTTTTACAAAACGAACCATACTCTTCATGGTAAATCGTGTTTAAAAAAGGAATAGGTACCTTCATGGCGTTCGGGATCCACGTACTTCTAGCAGGCATATGCAAGAAGGGATCAATTTGGCGAAGTAAATAAGCAGCGGCGTCTTTACTCAGCCGAAAATTGCGAATAAAATGCCATTCATCTAGGGTAAATGGATCATTTATGTCCCTTAAAATTCTTCTTGAGAGTCGGAGGCTCTCAGCCGTCTCCTGCGCCTCGATATCTTCTATGGCTTGGGCATACGAAAATAGAAATGCCATTGCAACTGGAACAATTGAGGGAACGCAATATTAATTTTACCAAAAAAGGGCAGCACAATAAGTTCGTAAATCGCACTTATAAATATCTCATGTAAAGCAGAAGAAAATCCTTACCAGACGCCTCGGAGATATTCAAGCTGAATAAAGACGCTCTCACAAAAACACAAATTAGAATGCTACTCTTGAAGATAAGATTCCGTGTCCGATAACACTTGTTTGGAGGGTTAGTATCTTACCGAGAATCTCCAATTTACGCAGCGTAAGTTAGGATACGACACCTCGGGAGGTGTCGTAAAAGTTACGCTACTCAATACGATAGAGAGGTTATATCCGTGACGTCATACCCTCAACTTACGACACGTAACTTACTATCGGAGTTACAGAATCACCCTCCAGATGAACCCGCACCAAACACATCATTTTCACTGTCAGAACTAGCTTGAGCCATCACACAGGTATTTACTTGCATATAACAATTTTCATTCAATCAAAATGACGAAAACTTTAAGAAAAAACTACGAAGAAAATGATGTGAACTCAACGCGCTGTAGTTTACAGAAAAAAAAACCTATCCTGACTGTTATCGCCACGCTGGTTTTCAGTTATTTGGGGCAACAAAGCGTCAACTCCTGGAAATAGCTTCATGTTGCTCCAAGCAAGTGAAGCAGCCAAATCCATCTAGCGGATTTCTTCATAACTATCAATGGAAGGAAACTCCTTGTTGCACCAAACGAAAGAACGATTTTTTTTGTCGAAGAAACGTCAGTTACCTCATTTTGCTCAAACAGTGGAGTTAACTCGTTCTTGCTGCAAACCCGCTGCGATTAAGGGTGCATACAAGTACTACCCCTCGCCCATTATCCCCTCACCGTTTTCGCGCAAAGTATTTGGAATATTTTATTTTTTATGGTCTCATATGAAACCTTATAGCCCTGAGACTTGCCCAGCAGAGCCCGAATTTCAATTTTGACTATCCTCGAATTTTAAATTAAATTCAAAGAATTACTAGTAATGTTATACAGTTAATTTAAAATTCGAGGAAAGTCCAAATTTAAATTCAGGCTCTGCTGGCCTTCACTCAAGCCTATGAGGTTTCATATGAGACCATAAAAAATAAAATATTCCAAATACTTTGCGCGAAAACGGTGAGGGGATAATGGGCGAGGGGCAGTACTAGTACGCCCCCTTGAAAGTCGCGGTGTCGAAGCCATTTACTTGTCCTCACGCACATGCTAACTTCAGCAGTGCGGCAATGGAGGCAACATGACTGTATGGTGCCTTTGGTGTTGACATTGAAGGAAGCGGGCTCCCCACCATCCCCCCCTCCAAAAAAAAGGACAAAAGGTGAAGGTGAACCCTATCATCTCCCAAAGGGAAACCAAATGGCATAATCACGAACGACTGCATTTTTCAAAAATTGACCCTGGGAAAGCAACGAAACCCGATAAAATAATTGAAGGGGCAAGAACGAGAAGCTTGCTTTTTCACCCACCCCTCCCTCTTCACCATTATATCACAGGTCTCAGGAACAGCCACGGCAAGATGCCTCCCCCGCATCCATTCCATCCTTTCTTCCCATTAGTGCCAGAATAAAAGTTATTTTAATGCTCTGTTTTTTTGTATGACTTATGCGAGCAATTTCTCCACAAGGTTTCCAACCAACAGCAAAGGAACATCAGAAAAATTAATAAAATAGACCAAACCCCTGTCTACATTGAAAATAAAGCAATATAAAAATAAATTTAAAAACAAAAAACTGACAGGAATTTGAATAAAGCCTTGTTCACACTAGTCGAGCAATTTAGTCGAGTAACTCGCGACTTACCACTGACTAAACTAAAAATCCTTCTCGCTGCGGGGCCGTATTACCAACGTTCAGGATAATATGCCGCAAGCGGGATCCAAGGACGCCGAATAAGAAATAACATTATCCCGCCATTGCAACCGCATCTCGTGGCATTTTCATAAGGGTTCGTAATAAGGCCCCATTGGTTACACTCGCCCAGTGTGTACAATGTTTTAAGACAAATTTTTAATTAGTGGCAAGTAACAAAATAATTCCTATTGTTCATCATAAGCTAAAACGTATAATGATTTTGCACGTACCTTTGAACGACTCGACGTAATTTTCCAGCCCCCAGGCCTTCAGGAACTCTACCACGTCCAAATCCTCCATTGAAATTAAACACACTGATCACCACGGCGTTGCGACGCAACGGAAAAAAAATAAGAGCGGGAAATAGTATATTGTGTACCTAGCCGAGAAAGTGGGTGTTTGCCGGGCCGAGAGAGGTTGGAAGAACAAAAAATCGGTACTTTGCCGGGCTAGCCGGGAAAACACCTACTTTCTCGCTCCTTTTCAGCCCGCAAAGTCGAGCTTTGGAGTCATGTATGAAAAAAATGTTTTTTTGGCACTGGACGCTCTACACACTTGAACAGCACAGCAGTCGAAAAAGAAATGGAATGAGAATGTGTCCCGCATCGGACGGATCGGTGCTTTATGGAGGGGTATTCGCTAGCCAGATCTTTAAACTTGCTGAATTGTCTGGTTAAAAAGACCGTGCCGTTCGACTAAAAAACCTTGAGTCTGTTCATTTCTGCATTCAAGACCTGCTTCTTCAACCAAAGGGTCATCGTTTACCAAAAAATTGTTGTTTCAGCTATCCGTTTGGTAAATTTTCCCCGTCTGGTTAATTCAGCCCTTAAATCGTTCTTACTATCAACAAGTGTTCGGTTACTCATGCCAATAGTTTCATTTCATTCAGAAGTTTTGTTAAGTCACACGAAGCCATTTTCATGATAGTTAACTTAGCCGTTTCCTGTAGTGAAGCATGTACAAAATGCTTGGCTAAAGGAACAGTGGAGTCTACCTGTAATAAACGTTCAGTCTGGTAGAGACAAACAAAAACTGCAGATAGTTGACGTAAGTGTATATGATAGTTGACCCCGCTGATACTACGGTTAGATGTACCAAAAGGCGTTCAACAATAATAGTATAGGTAGTTCAATAAACTGTGCAGCAGTTACGAACATTTTTTATAGCCCCTATAGCAATAATTTGGCTGGGAGAACCAAACTCATCATAACCATCAGTTGGTAAACGACATTTTTTTCAGTGTAGAATGAGCGGTACGTAGCAGAACGACATAGTGACGTCGTTTTTGATAGAGCTATGAAAACAGGAGTACGGGTTACGCTAGTCTAGAAAAGGGAGAATGATGGGCATACTGCTCACTGTTCTTTCACTCATCGCTAACACTTGACATTCATTTTCGCTTGTCGCCCCAAGGGTTAATCTGTAGAGCACGTTATGAAATGATTAGGTGGGCATCCTCGAATTTATTAGTCGCAGCTGAAACCACGCGTTTCATCATAATGACGACGCGAAAAATGTACAAGTCATCCGTATCTTAGCTGCTACCGCTCAATCCTCAGTCCCTCGAGGTATCTGTCGCTCACCAACGAGAATGCATTGTCGGACGTCGTCCTTCAATCAACTTACCTTGTCCGAAGAAAAATTCAGAACACTTCACAGAAAATCAAGTATGTACATGAAAGTAAATATGACGATATGACAACCACTCGCATTGGAGAACTCCTAGGAAGAATTCCTGATGTTTTGTTTATTATTTTTGCCCACAATGACGTCATTTTTACCTTTCCCGCCTCGTCCATCGAAATGCATGAACGGACCTTCTTTTTTATAGACCTTGAGGCTAAATCACCCCTTTTGGGTTTGGGGATATTAAAAAGGAATAAAGAAGCACATTTTTCTGATTCAGAAGCTACACCTAACTACCAAACAATTTGATTGGGCGATTGAATTTTCAGTTTCAAATTCCATGTTTCTTGCAGCCAACTGGTAATGTTTTCAAGCAGACTTAGTGGAAATGGACCCAGTCACACACTCGTGACTTAGCTTCTGGGGTTTTAGGTTTCCTGGGTAAAATTAATTTTCGAGAGCCATTGAACGCTCACAACGTCATTACATTCCACAGTTTAGTCAAAAGTGTATTCATGCCCTTCTTTTTCTCCTTCAGGGGTACTTACAATAGAATAAAATACTTTTTATATGTAAGTTACGGTCTCCAAAACTGCAGAGATCATCAATACCTAATAGATCATCGAATCCCTTTTCCTTTCCCACAGCCCCACCTACTATTCTTTCTTTTCCTCTTTGATCTGATTATCCTAGTTAGTCTTAGCTCAGGCGGTGCCTTGTAATTATCGAACCCACTGTTCACACTTGTGTAAATTCCAATTAAATAAAATTTGTGTTTTTTTAAAAACGGACTTTGTTAGTTCCCAAATCTAACTGGCGCGGTCGGTAGGACCTCTGACGAAATTCGGGTATACAATTTCGGCGATTTTTATCGTTAATCAGAGGTGAACTGGAAATTAACACAAGTTCGGGCCACGGTGGACCAGTGAGTGAATATCACGAAATTTCCGTGCCGTGTAAAGTGGGCAGAGACAATAAAGGACACTCGGAAAATATCCTGAATCGATATTCGGGACTCCGCGGATTCTGGCAAGGGAATATTGCAAGTATTCGGAAGATGAGCCTAAGACTGTAAGTTTGTATGTTAAGTTGGACATTTTAGAATTATATAAGAACAATAATAATAATTATAATAATAATAATACCAATAATTGGATAACATTTAACGAAAATTAATACAATGGCTAACGTACTAAGAAAAGAACATCTGGACATGATTCCAGAATTTAGTGGTGAAGCCGAATTATTACCAAGATTTTTAGAAATAACTACGAAAGTAATTAACAGATTTTATAACATGAATGATCCCGCGGATTTTCAAAACGAATTTTTAATCTCAAGCATTCTGGCTAAAATTAAGGGTCATGCTGCTGAGATTGTTCATAATTCCCCGTTCAGTACATGGGACGACGTAAAACAGATATTATTGAATAGCTATGCCGATAGGAGGGATTGTTTCACTTTAAATTTACAGATGGCCGAACTAAAGCAAGAATATAATGAGACCCCTTTTCAGTTTTATAACAAAATCCAGACCTTTTTAAATTTGCAAATTTCCTATTTTAAGGTGCATGAACCAGCAGCTAACGCGCTTATCTTAAGTGAGTACGCAAGAAACCTCGCCTTGAGAGTTCTATTAAGAGGATTGAGAGATCCTCTTGGGACGTTGATGCGAACGAAAAATCCCGAAGACCTTAACACCGCCCTTAATATGCTAACCAATGATTTCCAGCTAGAAGCAGCCTCATGTTCCACCAAGTCCCCTTCATTCCTCATAAAAAAGAATAATACAAGACAAAATACTCCCCCGCAAAAATTTAATTTTCAACAAGACAGGACTAGACAATATCACCCTCAAAATTTCTATCAGAATAATCAGCCGAATTATTGGCAACCCCAACAGCAATTCAGACCACAGCAACACATAAATCAGTTCCAACCCCACCAAAATTATCAAAACTTTCAAAATAGGCCCGTCCAACAGAATCGCTCATACCCGACTCCAATGAGTGTATCAGTACAAAATTCAAATCGGCCGGGACCCTCCCGTCCAGCTCATTACAATCAATTAACTACAGAGACTTCCCCCCAACATATTGAAATCCCCGACAGGTTAAACGGTGATTATGCTCAAAGGATGGAGACTTCCTACCAAGAAGAGCAAGTTAATATTTTCAACAAAGCAGACAAGCATTTTTTAGGGGAGGCAAGCCTCCTAAATCAAGAGTATACGTGATGAATTTATTTGACGCGACAAAAAATGAGCTGCCGTACATAGTGGACCCCAAAACAAAATTTAAAATTTTATTGGATACGGGAAGCACCAGGTCGTTTGTCACCCCTGTCATTGCAACTGAGTATTTTAAGACCAAACTTGTAACTAACCCTTTCGAAGTTGCCAGCGTACATGGAACTTCAAAGGAAAAATACAGTACGTTTATTAATACCCTTTTCTTTTTAAATAACGGTAAAAATAATCAAAAATTGGAGTTTTTCCTTTTTAATTTTCATAAAGAATTCGAATTATTATTAGGATTGGATAACCTTAAGATTTTAAATGCCACGATTGACCTGGTAAACAATAAAATAAAATTACTTGATAGAGAGTTCATTATTCATTACTTAGAAGTAAAAAAGGAAGAGAAGGCGTCAGAGCAAAAGGTGAGCCTCGCAAATGAAGTCAAAACAATGTCACTTGACCCTCGATCGGGCAGAGTAATCAAAGTAAGAGTAAAAAACATGAAAGAAGGTGAGGGAATACTCCCCTATATCAATTACAAGGGAGCAGAAATCCCACAGTGTCTTGTTAAGGTAAACAACTTCGAAACATTTTGCACTATCATTAACCCACAGGAGGAAATAGTGGAAATCCCGTCACACCTTTCCTTTATGGCTGAACCTTTCAACGAAAACGAAGTTGATGGAATCTCTGAAAATTTGAGGGGCTCCTGCAATGTCAACATGTTTAATTGCGATAAGGTAAAATTTGACATGAGTAAAATTCGTACGGATCATATGAATACGGAAGAAAGGGAAGCCATCGCTAAATTAATTAAGGAGTACTCTGATATTTTTCATGTAGAAAACCAAAATCTATCATTTAGTAATCAAGTAAAGCATGTAATTCGCACAACTGATGAGATACCTATATACACCCGAAATTACAGATATCCGGAAGCCCTTAAGGAAGAGGTCAGGAATCAAATAGGAAGCATGCTTAAACAAAATATTATTAGACCCTCACACTCGCCATGGAACTCCCCAATCTGGGTGGTCCCAAAGAAAATGGATGCGTCTGGTAGGAAAAAATGGCGTGTGGTGATCGATTTCAGGGGACTAAATTCCAAGACAATCGGTGACAGATACCCACTGCCGAATATTAGTGACCTTCTTGATAAATTGGGAAAGTCCCAGTATTTTTCCACTTTGGATCTAGCTTCAGGATTTTACCAAATCGAGATGGATGAAGGTAGTGTTGAAAAGACCGCATTCAGTACGGAAGACGGCCATTTTGAATTTTTAAGAATGCCCATGGGCCTTAAATGTAGCCCACCAACATTCCAACGTGTGATGAACAATATCCTACGAGGCATTCAAAACGAGAAGTGTTTGGTTTATTTAGACGATATAATAATATTTAGCACCAGCTTAACAGAACACGTCAACCGATTAAGAGAGGTGTTCGAACGCCTGCGGAAGGCAAATTTCAAGGTACAGTTAGATAAGACCGAGTTCCTACGGAAGGAAGTGGCTTACTTGGGCCACATTGTTACTCCACAAGGGGTAAAACCCAATCCGGACAAAATTTATGCCATATTAAATTACCCTCTGCCTAAAACAACCAAAGAAATAAAAGGATTTTTAGGCCTATTAGGATATTACCGGAGATTTATTAAAGATTTCGCTCAATTAACAAAACCATTCACCAAATGTCTTAAGAAAAATTCCACAATTAACACTAAAGACCCAGAGTATCTGGAATGTTTTGAAACTTGTAAGAAAATTTTGACTAATGACCCTATCTTACAGTATCCTGATTTTACTAAGCAATTTAACCTCACTACGGACGCTAGTAATGTGGCGATCGGCGCTGTTCTGAGCCAAACCATTAACGGAGCTGATCTTCCCGTTGCCTACGCAAGCCGTACACTTAATGAAACGGAATCCAAATTATCTACAATAGAGAAAGAGTTATTAGCCATCGTTTGGTCCACAAAATATTTTCGCCCCTACTTATTCGGCAAACCTTTCAAAATCTTCTCTGACCACAGGCCCCTTCAGTGGCTCTTTTCATTAAAGGAACCAAATTCAAAGTTACTTCGATGGAGGCTTAAATTAGAGGAGTACGATTACGAAGTTATTTATAAAAAGGGATCTCTAAATAGCAACGCGGATGCGTTATCGAGAATAGAATTAAACATGAACGAAAATTTTGTAGAAAGCGAAACCGACAGAGTCGCTGACGCAGCAGAAAACTCAGATGATATACTGGATGAATTAGTAGGTCAATTCTTTAGAGAAAACCCTGACCTTGACGTGGAGACCGCTTCCATGGTCGTTCATTCCCCCGAGTTGCAAGATCCTGACTCAGTAGAAGTTGTCGAGGACAGAAGTGAGGATGGCAGCACTATGCATTCCAATTATGAAGGGAACTGTTCTGCGAAAATTCCCATTATTGATGGCCCCGTTAATTTCTGCAATAATCAAATAATACTTTCACTCGTGAAATTTAATCCGCGTAAACCAAGGATACTCAAATTATTCGAGAGTAAAGCTCAAATTCACGCCGAAATTTCTGAAGCAAATTTTGAATCTGATATTATCCAGTTTGTCAAAGAGTACGTTGTCCCCAACACTAAGTATGGACTTTACTTCCAGCAAGATTTCTATGAAAAATTCACTACGGTCATTATCTCCTTCTTTAAAACCTCG
The DNA here is from genome assembly GCA_038030265.1 of Corythucha ciliata. Classification (NCBI taxonomy): domain Eukaryota; kingdom Metazoa; phylum Arthropoda; class Insecta; order Hemiptera; family Tingidae; genus Corythucha; species Corythucha ciliata. The sequence goes on along the minus strand of CM075941.1, from coordinate 60,281,972 downwards.
AAATTAAACTTATTCAAATTTACTCAAAAACTAATCGACATTCCCGATCCAGAAGAATGGACAAAAATGATTGAAAATTACCATGTTGGTAAGACGAACCATCGTGGAATTGAAGAAACACACAACCAACTTAAGAGGAAATATTATTGGCCCAACATGAGAGGGAGCATCCAGAACTATATTAACACATGTGACCTATGTTTAAAAACAAAGTACGACAGGAACCCGCTAAGATTAGAGCTAAACCATACTCCAACTGCTACAAGACCGCTTGAAGTCGTCCATATGGATGTCATCACCCTGGATGGAATTAAATTTCTTACAATCATTGACTCATTTTCTAAATTCGTCCAAATGTTTAAAATCAACTGCGCTCAGGCTGTCGAAATTGCGAACAAATTAGTAAGATTCTTCTCACAATTCGGGTTACCTGACAAAATTATATCTGATAACGGGTTAGAATTTAATAATTCCGTCATCAAAGAATTGCTCCAGCTTCATAAGGTTAATATCCATTTCATTAGTTCCCAACACCCTAACTCGAATGGAATAGCTGAAAGGTTTCATTCCACCATTATTGAGCACATACGTCTATTGAATTGCCGAGAAGAATTTAAAAATGATTCCATAGAAGCTAAAATCAACTATGCCGTTCTTGCGTATAATTCGAGCATTCATTCCGTAACAAAATTAACCCCTTTTGAAGTAATTTATGGCCATATTAATACAAACCCATTTTTTGAATTAGAGCTCGAAAATTCACTCAGAACTGACTACGTGTCACATCACAAGGAAAAGACCAAAATTCTATATCAGCAGGTACGTGACATGAACGAGGCTGCTAAAGAGAAAACCTTGGCTCGCGAGAACCCTTCGAGAAGCCCTGCCCCTGAAATACCCGAGACCGTTTATGTAGCAAATAAACAGAAAATGTCAAAAACGAAACCGAAATTTCAGAAGGAGACAATCCAATCAGTGAATCTCAGGAACAAAACTGCACAAATAACACCACGACATCGGAACACACAAACTAAAATCCACCTATCAAAAATTAAACGTCCCCGTAAAATTACCTCACAAACCCTTGCCCCTGTTGCAGGTCCTTCATCATCCTCTGCATCCACCTCTCAAGAGGATACATCATAAAAAATATAACATTTAACGCTGGGATCATACCCATTAACTTAGGATCCGCAAAACTCGTGGCTTCGAGTCACACATTTGTACATTATTTTTGTATTGACAGATTGAACAGTCAATTAAATTCGGTAGATAAGCAATTTATTAGTGTGTTAGGAAATTGGGGAAAATTATTAAATAAGCCGATTATATCAGTTAACGATAGTGATAAGTATTTAGACGTTAGGAACTACATTAAAATGGTCAACCATACGCGTAGTGTAATTGAAGAAAAATTAGACGTAATTGATTATAACCGTCAGAATAATAGTAGTTTCTTTAATAGACAAAAAAGAGGGTTGATTAACGGACTTGGTTCCTTCATCAAGTTCCTCACTGGGAACTTAGATGCCCGTGATGAGGAGAAGTACGACAAAATAATTAGTGAAATAGAAATCAATGAAAATAACTTTCACCATCAGCTGTTCGAGCAGTACTCATTTAATTCTAAGCTTCTTTCTGAAATGAATAATACCTTTGAAGTCATTCAACTTAACCAATACGAACTACGCAACAAATTGTTGGATCTTAGCAGTAAGGTAAATGACTACATGTTTATCTCAAATCTCCGTGATGTATTTCATCAGTTTCATATTATCTTTAGCATGTTTCTCACCGTAGTGCAAGACATTGAAAATTCTATAACTTTTTGTAAATTAGGCACTCTCCATCCCAGTATTATAACCCCTAAGGAATTATTTAGTGAACTGCAAAAGGTAGCAGAGCATTACCAGGACCAAATGCCCCTAGCAATTAAGTTTAGTAATATTCTTAAGTTTGAACAATTAATAACCGTATCTTGTAAGTGCACTCCCCAAAGAATTATCTATTTCCTAGACATGCCCCTCGTCGAAAAACTCCCGTATGACCTGTATAAGCTGTATTCTGTCCCCACGAAATACCAAGGGTCCTTCGTAACAATTCGCCCACGCATTAAGTTTTTATTAAAATCTCTAACCCAACCACCTCATATAGAACACTTGTCAAACTCTTGTCACTTAGTCGGCTCTTCCGGATACTATTGCTCCTCTCAACTCATAGCTCATCCCTCCCCTTGTGAGGACTCACTCTTGCGGTACGGATCCACCGATAACTGCTCTTACACAGCAGTCCCGTCTCTTAAGTCTGCCATGACATGGATCTCCGACTTGAGCCAATACTTAGCCTCTTTCCCAGAAGGCGAAACGCTAGTGTTCCAGAAATCGTCCGGCTCCGAGCTCAAAACCCTTCAAGGGATTTTCCTCATCCGACCAAATGGATACTCAATTATCTACCGCAATGTCAGTATCGTTCATCAATCATCTCTCGTGGGCTACCCCCACATCCTCAGTGACGTAGAGCCACATCTTCGAACTGATCAACAGCCAAAATTCACCGTCGACATTCACGATCTAAATGTGCCAAATATACCCAATTACCCGATTTCGCCGATTATGGAAGAGCCTATCATCTCCTCTTCTGTCAGTGTTTGGACGCTTCTACTCTACGGACTCGTAATCGCTGCTTTGGTGGGCTGGGTTCGCTTCCATTTCCGGAAATCGCGCAACCAGCCTGTTGCCCCGGCTGCTGACGTACAACACACACCATCGGGATACTTTTATCCACGGGAAGGTCCATCTGGGGGTGGACGAGTTACGGTCTCCAAAACTGCAGAGATCATCAATACCTAATAGATCATCGAATCCCTTTTCCTTTCCCACAGCCCCACCTACTATTCTTTCTTTTCCTCTTTGATCTGATTATCCTAGTTAGTCTTAGCTCAGGCGGTGCCTTGTAATTATCGAACCCACTGTTCACACTTGTGTAAATTCCAATTAAATAAAATTTGTGTTTTTTTAAAAACGGACTTTGTTAGTTCCCAAATCTAACTTGTATTTAAGAATTTCGCCTTAATTATTTCGGGGTGAATGTATTTTTTGGCTGAGCCTGTATCAATGAGCCATTTCAACTTAAATTTGTCTTTATCGTATGGTAACGATTTTCCAACCACATTAAGCTCTAATCGTGAAACATTTCTACCGGTCTGAAACATTTCATTGAACCACTGCCCAAGTGCCCATGTGAAAAGGCTGGTTCGACCCATTGATCTCTTCCTCTTGGGATTGATTTGGTGGGGGATTTCGGTTAAATTGAAAATTCTGAGAGTTTTGAACACGTTGGTAATTCGGATCCCAATGAAGATTTTGAGCATGAGGGTCGTATTGTCTCCCCATATCAATTTCTTCATTCCTGGATATAAGTTTACTCGGGCCGATCATCCCTCCAATCCAAGGAAAGGTGGTTCTGCCATATATATTGAAGCTTCATTAACTCACAACGATTTACCACCCATAAAAGAAAACAATTATCAAATATTCCGCATTAATATTTCCATAATTGGTCGTAACTACACTGTTGCTGCATTCTACTCGGCACCTGAAAATATTCTGAGAGAATCTGATTTTCAGACGATAATTCAAAATATGGGACCAAATTTCATTATTGGCGGTGACCTTAATGCCAAGCACCCAAGATGGGGGTCAACAACGTCAAATCCTCGAGGACTGAGTCTGATCAACCTGATTCATGCTCGTAATATTGAAGTTATATTCCCATCGGAAGCCACACACTACCCCGACAACCCTGCGCACTCCCCGGACATTCTTGATTTTTTCCTCTCAAAGAATGTACTTATTCTAACTCTTCGCATCCTGAAGTCCTACATGATTTGAGTTCAGACCACCTTCCAGTTCTACTGAAAATACAAGCTTCACCCTCAACTAGATCGCATAGTGACCGAATCCAAACAAATAAAATTGACTGGGACAAATACTTCAACAGACACACAAATCCCACTGAAAACTCCAAAAGATGTGGATATAGCGACTGCCAACTTGACAAGGATGATTCAGTTTGCTGCAACAGAGGCCTCCCAACAACCAATCACCAGCACCGCACATCGGCATAAGCCATCGCCCCCTCACATTGTCCAGCTCCTTCAGGTCAAAAGATCAGCTAAACGTCTGTGGGACCTCACCCGTTACCCCGCACATAAAACTGCACTAAACCGAGCTACGAAGGAATTAAATGAAGCTCTCATTAAGGAAAAACAAGAAATAAACAAAAGAGACCTGTCCGTGTTGGATAGTAGTGATGGATCATTATGGCGAAAAACGAAGCAACTCACTAAAGAACGTCCTGACATCCCTCCTCTCAAGTCGAACCAGCGTTGGTACTCCACACCGATGGAAAAGGTTGAACTTTTCTCGACAATCTTGGAAAAACAGTTCACCCCTAATCCACAACCAATCCCAATTGAAGATGATGTACAAGAGTCATTAACATCCCCTCTACAGCTGAGTCCCTTTTATGACTTCTTCCGACCTGCACAAGTAAAAAATGTCATTCGTCGCTCTGCATGCAGGAAGGCCCCTGGAAACGATAATATAACTCGTCCCTTGCTAATCCACATACCTCGAAAGACATTAGTATTAGTCACCCAAATCTTCAATGCCTGTCTCAGACTAGGCTATATACCCTCTAAATGGAAACATGCCATCGTCATTCTTATCTACAAGCCAAACAAACCCTCCAACGACCCCCATAGCTACCGACCAATAAGCCTTCTCCCTCTTCTTTCCAAGATTTTCGAAAAATTACTCCTTTCCAAATTGGTCCACCAACTCGAACCTCGATACCAGCTACGCAATTTGGCTTCCGGAACGCCCACTCCTGCATACATCAACTACATCGTGTGGTTGACAAGATATTGGACTCCTTCGAAGGAAAAGAAACCTGCATTGGACTATTTGCTGACACTGAAAAAGCATTCGATCGGGTCTGGCATTCTGGACTGCTTTACCAGCTTAACCCTAGAATATCACAATGGGTTATTTATAACATTCATGCACAGTGGGGTGTACAACACCCCTTAACTTTTGAAATCGAGGAAAAAATAATAATCTCATGTAATGCCATGTTTTTTAAATTTTCTGTTGAAAGGTAAGATATTGTTTAACGAAATAAAAAAGAAATAACACAAAAAACTGTATTTTTAAATATCGAGGAATGATTAATCATTGTAATCACAAAAGTTACACACTGCTGAATCAGTCTCCAAAGTTAAGAAAAATCTGCACATTTTCCCTCCAAAAATACATTATTTTTAAGCACGAAATAGAATAACGAGAAGGTAATGGCATAATAAAAAAGGAAATATCAAAAAAATGCAGAACTGTGACTTAGTTATGTCCATCAGCAGTCGAGGCATCTCATGGCACGATGTTCGTTGCATATGGGTTGGTGACAAGCACCACAAATCGATTTTGTTTTGCGGTCACGACTACGATCGCAAAATCCACATCTTGCGTATTTATCAAGTTGTTGAGGGTGGTCCGCCACAGACGCATTGCCTTCTGGAGATAATACACCCCGCTGCAGGACGAAAGAGCGAGTGGGCTCAAAAAAGTGGACGAATGAGCGAGTGGGGGTGGACAGAAAAGCGACTGCTGGTGCCAAAAGAGCGACTAAAACACACCCAAAAGAGCGAGGGACCGAATGAGCGAGTTTGGCCTGTACGGCTGAATACATGGTGTAGTACATTATTTATTAATTTACTACATATTACATTATTACATATTATATATTACATTACATTATTACATATTACATTACCGTTGTCAATGTTGCCAGATCAATTTCCTTATTCAATGTTTAACAGCTTGTTTTAAAATGCCTACTTTCTTCAAGTATTACGGAACTGCCGGAGAATTTCAACCACTTCATGGACAGATTGGTGAGGAGAGTGGAATTGGTCCTTTATATGGCGATGAAAACTCTCAGTTCCATTTGTCGTTTTCGGGATCATAGTATCAGGGGAACTCGCCCACAGTATAGTAGGTGTTATTTGCGAATGCGTGAACGGTGTACAGTTGCGGAAAGAATTTGGGACTCACATAGAATGTCCCATCAGCTAAAAGAACATCCTGACTACAGAGGAAGCGGAGATTTCGATTTGTCGTGAGCACTACTATTTCGCTTTCAAGATTGACGTGAACGAATTTTTCATCAGCATTAGTGATAGTAATTTCGGCAGACAACTGCGCTAAGGCCTCCGAGCGGCTCGTTGGATGAACTGGAAATGACTTTCGTTTTGTTCGATACATAGCTTTTCTGATAGACGACAAATCTTGTTGTACTAGGAACGAATTCTCGATTGAACATAACGTTTGCCGAATAATTTTAGACGGTCGTTCGCATCTTGTTTCATCGGCTTTACGTTTACACACATTTCGGACACCGTGCCTCTGAACAACACGATCAGACTTACTTCCATGATTATGCTCATTTTCTTCCGTGACTATTTGTCCAACACTTGCGTCCGTCACAATCGTTGCAGAGCACTTTCCATTGGTACACCTCCACTTCACGTTACCATCTCGAAATTCGCGTGAAATTCGATAAAAATAATTGTCCCGGACCAAACACCGAGCCCCCTTGTTTGTTGTAGTAATGGTGAACATTTCGACTGCACCGAGTAACTGAGCGACAACGTGCTCGAATCAGAGATGGAATCAGTGAGAAGCTTGAGTTTGATAGTCCAATATATTGTTCCAATATTTACCAACAAACCTTGAGTCGCTCTTTCGGGAAAGTCAGTTCCTTTGTTATTGACAACAATGACTCGCTCTTTTCGCCCGACGACTACCACCGAGTCGCTCTTATGGGCTGCAGCCAATACACCCTTTATAAGTGACAAGAGGTTCCGAGGAATACCTCTTGCCTCCTGGCGACGAATAAGATGAGGTTTTATCAATTCATTGACCAGCACAAACAAATAGTCTTTTCTACGGATGTTCTCGTCCCACTTCACCATTCCGTGCAGAATAAAGGCATTAGCGGCTCCCTGATCCAACATTCCGAAAAAAAAATCTGAGAGGCCATCTTCGGGTTTTTCTCGAGGTGGAATACAAGTGGCACATTTGGTCAAACGAATCGGTGCCGCCTTTAGTCTTGTTGTACGTAGTTATTATAACCGGCTTATTGGTCTCATGGTCCAGAGCTGCATCGTGGTGAAACGTAGACAGTAGAAGAACCACTTTTCCTTTTTTCGGCGTATACGAAACTAAAGTTTTATTGTAGTCAAAACAGAAACGGCTAGAACCGGCTTCGTAACCTGTTTCCAAAAACGACTTAGAAATTTCTCTCTTGTTTTTTTGGAGGGTTCCAACCATTGTCAGACCTTGTTTGAACATGTTTTCAAACAAATCCACGAAGGTGAACCAATTATCACACGTGACATTCCGATTTGTTCTTGCGATAGGTTCCGTTAACTTTCTGACGTAGTACGATGGGACGCTTTCCCCATTTTCTGTTGTAACCTTTCCTATGTAAGGAATTGCGTTGACCATGTAGAAAGTTTTGCTGTCATTCATCATAACAATTTTCATACCGTACTTATCGGGCTTCGACGCAATGTAAATAAGAAAGGGCACTCTTCCTCTGAAGCCAAGCAGCTGTTCATCAACGGTTACTTCTTCGAATGGAGTGTAGTACCGTTGGCAATTGAGAATAAATTTGTCCCAGACTTCTCGACAGGGAGCCAGCCTATCGGTACCTTTCCGCACAGCTCTCGTGTTTTTATCGTCGAATCGAAGCGTATATGATAAAAAATTAAACCTTTGAAGAGTCATTCTTGCTCTATAGAGGGGATTTCCTTTGGCGTGAGACCACAGGTCTTCAGTGGATAAATGACCCGATTTCGTGACCCCAGCGAAGTATAGTTAGCCCAGGAAAGCTTTTATCTCAAGGTCGTCAGTGAGACCATGGTAACTTTGAAGGGTTTGACAGTTTGATCGACGTCTGGCGATTTCCTCGTTCGTATGGCTGACAATAGAATTCATAATTTCACCATCGAAAAGAAGATTCCACGAATCCGTAACGGTCTTTATTTTGGCCTTAGCTTCGACCGAAGGACCAGGACGTCCTGAGACGATATTTCTTAACTTTACCCGACCTCGATTCGATGGTACGTCTGTCTTCCAACAGTAGCCATTTCTTCCCCGTAACACTCCCAAACGGCTCACCTTTGCTGGCGGTTCATTTAGATCAGCTTCCGACGAGTGGGACCCAGCGTTAGGCCCATCATTGTTATTATCGTCGACAGCAGGATCTTCATAGAGAATATTCTCGTTGAAGTCCTCGATGACATCCTCTTCACCTTCAAAATGATCCTCTTCGATTACCTCAGTTTCCTCGTCTGACGACGCGTCTCCGCCTAATTCTTCGTTATCCTCCTCTTCCATGCGATGCAAGAGAGAGGCGATTTCTTCTTCTGTCCAAACCAACTTTTTCCGGTCCATCACGACACAATTACACTTCAAAAATAATAATGAGAGACAATTTCTTCGAAAACACCGACTATCTTTTAAATGCACAGTGGGGTGTCTGACACCCCAAGCTAAGTTCTAACACGAACAACTCGAAAACTGGCGGCAAACTAACTGAAAGTGCGGTTGGAACATGCAGTAGTAGAGTGGGGAAGATTTTACATTGGGGAGAAAAGGCGGGAAACAGAAAATGCTGATGACAACAAACACTCAAACACTGCATGGGGTGTTGGACACCCCGCTGTGACATTCTAGGGTTAAAACTGCTCTCCCTGACACGTATTACCGTGTTCTACTATCTTACTTGACAAACCGCACTTTCTCTGTTAAATACCGTGAGGCCATATCCCGTGCGCGGCATATTCGTGCAGGCGTTCCCCAGGGAAGTGTGCTGGGCCCGCTATTATACCTAGTGTATGCTGGTGACATACCTACCTCCCCGGCAATGACCACTGCTCAATTTGCCGATGACACAGCATTCCTCTGCAGCTCGCCCAGAGGAGAGAAAAGCGGGACTAGAAATTGAGGAGCTTGCTTTTGACCTGAATGACTGGGCTATAAGATGGAAAATGAAGTTAAACCCCCAAAAGTCCTGCACCGTGATATTCACCTACCTCCGTACAAACGACGAACCGGAATTGAGCATTGGCGGCGAAGTCATTCAGTCTGAAACTAAGGTCCGTTACCTGGGTCTAGAATTGGACAAACGTTTGACTTTCGACTCAAACATTACATCCATCCTCAAAAGATGCGTTGGCGTCATTTCTTCCAATGTTTTTTCTTCGCGGTTCCTGGGACTCAAAAGTATGTAAGGGGTCACGTCGCGATGAAAAAATGTGTCGCAACTGTGTGATGCCGACACCGTCTCAAAACACTCAAGCCGCTTCTAGGGTCCCTATCCCCACTACCTCTTGATACAAAGCGCTTGATATACCTCACGCTCATTAGACCCATTTCGCACCCTTAGATGCAGACCGTTATATCTGCAAAAATGTTGTTTTCGAGAAATCGAGTTCAAAGTTTTCAACTTTTAGTTATTGGTCGTATGACTTATGTTGTTGTCTCAGACTATTGATTAAGTGTTCCGTTTCTCGCCTATATCTGTAAGGAAGGTGCTTAGGGGAGGAACATATTTTTTTTTATCATCCTTGAGGGAAAAACTTGGAATTTATCCGGATAAATTGAGATGTAACTGTCTGCAAGTACGGATTTTTACTTTTTCTCTTCAACTATTCTGGCTACAGTGGTATCATCTATTGAACAAAATGAGAATTTTGCGATGTTTCGAAATTTTGGTGCTAATTTGTTTGTGCACTTAGGTCCAGGAATCCGTGGCGAAGCTACTTGAAATTGAAATAATATTTCTTGGAAACTATAAGCTCTCCAATCAGAAATAAGGTCATCAATCTAATAAAACGGTGTAGGTCATTACGTCCAATTGAAATAAAACGGCAGGTCAATTTTATTTATTGTAAACATTCTCCATCAATTTATTGTAAACATTCAACATTTTTATTATTATTTCGTACTTTGTCAGGAGCCTCGCACTAAAATATAAACTAAAGGGAAACGTTTATTTCAGCGTCACGGAATACTGCAAATCAAGGATGTATTCATAATCACAGAGCTAAATTAACATCCTTTTTTCAAGATCAGTCTTAAGAAATCACACTGCTCTCTTTATCTCCGTTTACAATAAAGTTCTAAAATCAGTCTTCTAGAAAAGTGTAGTGCGAAAAGAACATTTAAGAACATACGTACCAACTTAAAAATTAAATCAAAGTTACACAAAAATATATCAAAAAATGAAAAACAAAAATGCGCTCATGAAATCATGATGAAAGGCTTTGGGGGTGTTTGAAAGGGTTTGACGTATGGAAATTTTCGGTCACATGAATGGTCTCCATGTTCCACTTTTAAGGTGCATCCACACTATGCCGAATCGAAAGCGAATGGAGTCGATCGACTTGAGGCGAATGAAAAGTCGAACTTGTGTGGACTGAAGTCGACTTTTTTGACACGTCCACACTTGGTCGACTCGAAAGTGCGACATCCGCGACATGCGGTTTTCGCGTGTCGCCCATGTCGCAACCTTGCTTCGATCCGTTACTCTCGATAAGAGTTTGACAAGGTGAGGGGTACTAACCGAGGGGTAACTATTTGTTTTTTTCAGTTAGAAACAGCGTGGGTCATGATTATAACAACATCGCGGCCTCCTCGCAACGGACGCTGCTCGTCAGTACTAACGATCCGAAGTGGAATGGACATGGGACGCTTCCACACCTGCGGGGATGCCCACGTAGAAGAATTGGTAGAATATATGATGGGTGGCCCCGATCATCCGTGCCACATACTCACCACAGAGATGGGCATCATGTATTTGCTGCCTGAAGAAGGAAACCGGTGTGTCGTATCAAAAAATCTTTGGACCAATAAAGTTACTACATTTGAAAATCCCCTCATCGACACCAACTTACTTTGCACAGAACAGGACTACCCACGCTGTTGTTCAATGGTTAAGGCAATGGCAATTCTCCGGTACATGCACACAGCACACTTACAAACACGAAACCCGGTTGACCGTCCCTTATCCATTCACTATAAAACACTCATTATAGCCGGCATGACAGAGGGCGATGAGATGTTGTTGCTTGACAACAACGGCCGTTGGACAGCCGTCATCCAGCCGCACCTCCTCGACCAGTTATACGGGATCGAACTTTGTATCAACGCACTACCACAGTACACACGGTATGTCGTAGTTGGCGACGACATGCCCGTAATCTCACCTTCATATAATAGAATAAAAGAAATGTCAACATGCCAATCCCGAACCAGTTGGGTTCGGATTGGCATTAACAACGACAGAACACACACCTGCTATAGATTCGATGTACCACCAGAACACCCATGTCCATGGACTTTAATCAACAACATAATGCCTACATCAATATTAGATCCACTCACTGACAACATAATAGAGGACCTAATCAACCGGTAAACCCTACAACACACTCACCAACACTTCACTCTCACACTCGAGTATTATTTAGTTTTAAAAATGGTGCTTTTGTTTATTTTATTTTTTTTTTCAATTATGCATTAAATGCACAATCATAAAACTGGATTAAATAAATAAGCACAAAATGTACTATACAAACATAAATATATTTATCACAATAAACGAGTTCTATTATGACTCTCTATTAGGAATTAGATTCGTAGCGGCTTGCTTTTGTTTTTTCTTCTTCTTTCCTCCAACTGGTCGTGCATCCTCTTGTCTTCTTCCAGCAGCATCATCAGTTCGTTCACGGCTCGATTTAAACTCATAAACTTCAAACGAATCCTCGTCAGACAGTGGCGTGCCCAGGATTTCTTCTTGGGGGGGGGGGGTTTAAAATATAGACATTTCAAAGAATTTAAAACAGGGGTCATTTCTTGTAGGAGACGCAATTATTCTATAGGGTTTCAAGGACAAGTTTATTTCACGTTCAGGTATAGCAGAAAGAAAAAAGTTATTAAAAAAAATATTAAAAATAAAAACTAGATTGCCCATAAATTAAAATTTTACATATAAAACAAGTTTTACGAAGACCTTTGTGCCTTTCCTTCTCCTTTTCTTTTCCCTTCCTTCCCTCTCCCTTTACATTTTTAGAAACACCAATTTTATTGTCGAGTCAACACATTCTTTTTTTAATTTCTATTTCTCTTTTTCTATCAATGTACTCAGTAGTTAGCGTAAGCGTGTAGGAGGCAAATGTTGTAAAAAGGCTTTTATGTTTCGATTCGTTTCACAGGTAATGTAATTATTCATTTATTGTTTATCAATTGACTTATTGTTAAAATAAATTGAACGTTTCACAGAACGCATCGTCACTTCTTCCCTTTTTGACGTACACGCTTATAAATCGAAACATCTTGCCGCTATGACGGAAACTCACGAGCCTCGCAAGGTCAAACTCTGTATTACAGTGGAAGCAAACCCGCACGACTCAAAAACATCGCTGCATTTTCTCAAATGGATACAACCAAGAAAAGATGACATTATCTATGAATTTCCTTCTAAGAACCAACCATTAAATGCAAACCACGCGAGTCTGCTTCAAGTTCCCACAGTAAAGAGTGTTCTCAAGTCATTGAACAAGCGAGGCACGTATCGTATATTTACGGCTACAATACCGACGGCGATCGTCCCACTGTACTTCGACAGCGACGACAACGTCGTGTTTGACGACTATTATCTGCCAGAGAAAGACATACAGACCTGGAAATCAGAGTTGACGCCACAAAACCCCGCCACCGTCACCGCAACCGCGATCCAAGACGCAACACTGCAGGATATTCTTCAGAAACTTTCGACGAAACCTGACAACCCTCAACAAGAAACAACAATGAAACGCCTGAATCTTGCAAAAATCAAAGCAGATTTCGTTCTGGACGACTTCGATGGAAAAAGCATGGAAGTCGGAAGATGGATGAATTATTTTCTCCGTGAATGCGATCGATGCCAGGTGACTAACTCTGAAGATAAAATTCTTATTTTACGTCTATTTATGGGGGGAATCGCTAAAGATTGGTACTGTTCAACGCTAGTGGAATTAGGATTAAACGGGGATTTCAAGGAATGGGAACATAAAATGAGGGAATCATTTAAAGAACAAGGATGGAAAAAAATACGAGAAGCGTATAATTTTCGATACATAGGTGGCCCGTATGTAGACTACGCACTTGGAAAACAACATCTATTACAAGAACAAGAGCATTCTATCGATAAAATGGTCCAAATAAACCTCATAGTCACGGGGCTACCAGTTAATGTTCAAGACAAATTAGATCGTTCAAAAACCACGTCAATAGAGGAACTATTAAGCGAGCTCAGAAAACTAGAACCCACACTCCTTCCGTCACACAAACCATTCCAAAAAAATGAACCCTTATCAAATAAAACAACATCTCCACAAAGTACTTCACATGAGAAAAATAAGACCCCTTGCTCCATTTGTAATAAATTGGGCTACCCAGGGCGAATCCACCCGGAAGCTGTGTGTCGAAACCGAGTAAAGAAAGAGTACGGAATAAAAACGGTGAATAATGTAGAAATTCAAGAAACCCTCAATGAATCTATTACTGATCAAAAAAACTAATTTTGCTGCCACTAATTACTCTTGAGGTCACTGTAAATAACAAAAATAAATGTAACGCTATTTTTGATTCTGGTTCAAATATCAGTTTTATAACACTAAATTGTGTAAAAAATTTGCAACTACCAATCCAAGATAACAGAATGACCTTTCGAACAATTGGTGGCAGGCACGGGTTTGCCGGATGCGTTACTATGAGATTAAAAGTCATGAACGAGACAAAAAACGTACAGATGTTTGTTGTGAATGACGAAAACTTCAAATACGACTTATTATTAGGGCTGGATTCGATTGTCAAGTTCCACCTCAACTTGAACCACAAATTAACTCTTTATCAGACCTCCCCTACACTCCCTTCCAAACGAAAAGAAAATTACTCTACCAGGAACCATGTTCAGAATTCTGAAAACATGAAAGAAGTCCAAATAAATTATAATGAGGGAATAGACGTGGGTAATTTCGAGGCAAAGACGGACCACCTAGATGACAACAAAAAGAAAGAAATGGAAAGCTTGATAACCAAATTCAGGGGAATATTTGCCAAAGACAAATACGATGTAGGGCGAGTGGAAGACCACCAGGCTCATATAAAACTCTTAGAGCACAAGTTTGTTTCCAAAAAACCTTATCGTTGCAGCATCCCTGACCAACAAGAAATAGAACATCAGATATCCCAGTTACTAAAAGCGGACTTGATTGAGGAATCCACTTCGCCCTTTGCCTCACCGGTAACACTGGCATACAAAAAAGAAGACAAAAAGAAAACTAGACTATGTATTGATTTCCGGGAATTGAACCGTTTAGTAGTCCATGAACCACAACCCTTCCCCCTAATCGAAGAACTAATCGCGAAAACCAGAGGTTGTCGTTGGTTCACAGCCCTCGACATCAATTCAGCCTTCTGGTCGATACCTCTTCGAATAAAAGACCGATACAAAACTGCTTTTGTAACGCAAGAAGGGCACTGGCAGTGGAAATGCTTACCCTTTGGACTGAAGACTTCCCCAGTAATTTTCCAACGGATTTTGAACAACATTTTAAGACGGAACAATTTAACCTCATTCTCAATCTGTTACATGGACGACATATTGGTATTTTCAAGAACATTCCAGGAACATATACAACACCTGACAAAATTACTACAAGCGATACAGAAGGAAGGTTTTCGCCTAAAAATTACAAAATGCACTTTCGCAAAAGAAGAAGTCCAGTACCTCGGACACCAACTTTCTGAAAACACAGTCCGCCCCCTTTGGGGTGATAACTTAAAAGCTATTCAAGATTTCCCTGTGCCAACAACACGAAAAAATATACGACAGTTCTTAGGAAAAGTGAATTTCTACCATAAATATATACCGAATAGCTCAACACTGTTGGAACCCTTACACAACCTACTCAGGAAAAATACGGAATTCCATTGGACAGAACAGTGCCAGGGAAGCTTCGAAAAGGCAAAGAAGCATCTCTGCTCACAGCCCATCTTGGCCATTTTTGATCCAAACCTAAAAATAATTGTCGAGACGGATGCTAGTGGGGACGGAGTAGGGGCAATACTCAAGCAAGAACAAGAAAACGGCGAAATAAAGCCGGTTGCTTATTTTTCAAAGAAACTAAAAGACTATCAAAAGAAGAAAAAAGCAATCTACCTTGAGTGTCTCGCAATGAAGGAAGCAATAAAATTCTGGCAGCATTGGCTGATAGGGACAACCTTCCAGGTCATAACTGACCATAAACCTTTGGAAAACCTCAAAATTAACACCAGATCCGACGAGGAATTGGGTGATATGTTACTTTACTTATCCCAATTCAATTTTAAAGTAAAATATAGGCCCGGAGCAAATAATACCGAAGCCGACTCATTGTCTAGAAATCCTGTCCTGGAAGATTTTGACACTCCAGGAGAAATAATACGAACGTCCAATTTTTTAAGCCTGAATGACATCAAAATCGATCAGGCGAAACATATGGCAGGCATTCACAAAATCAGAAACACAAGAACCGAAGATGACGTCATATACAAAATGAGTGACAATGTCAAACGGATTATAATATCCGATGACCTTGCGCACTACCTGATTGACAGAGTTCATAAAGAATACGGACACATCGGGTCGGGTCATGTCATAAATAAAATTAGACAGTCGTATTACACGAAAAATTTAGATTGCAAAGTGAAGACCTACTGCCAGAAATGCGAAATTTGCATAAAAAACAAAACTAGACAGCCAAAACCTTACGGACTTCTGTCTCACTTGGGACCTGCGCGTGAACCTTTCGAAATAGTATCTCTAGACACGATAGGTGGGTTTGCAGGGAACCGGTCGTCAAAACGATACCTTCACTTATTAGTTGACCATTTCACACGATACGCTTTCATTTCTACATCCAAACACCAAACAGCAGGAGACTTTGTTAAGTTAGTAAGCAAGGTACACCAAAGGCACAGAATTCAAACTCTTTTAACAGACCAATACTCAGGAATTAATTCGACAGAATTCAAAAACTACCTGAAAACGGAACGAATCAATCTCATATTCACTGCAGTCAACAATCCCTCATCGAACGGACTAAACGAGAGACTGAACCAAACATTAGTGAACAGAATTCGTTGCAAAATTAACGAGACCAGCAGCAGAGCATGGTCCAGGGTAGCGGAAGAATGCGTAAAAGAATATAACTCCACGGATCACTCCGTGACCAAATTCAGTCCTGAATACTTATTATTCGGGAAAATTTCACCCATAGCACCCACATCACTTCTTGACCAAAAAAGGGATCTCACTCGGGATCGGGACCTAGCCTTCGAAAACACACAAAAAAGTCACGATTACAACAAACAACTGTACGACAAAAAACGTAAACATCATGATTTCAAAGAAGGAGATTACGTATACGTTGAACATGCATCAAAAATAAACAGAAACAAATTGGAAGAAATTAGAATAGGCCCGTTGAAAATCAAGAAAAAAATATCGAACTCAATTTTTGAACTGGAAACTGGCCACAGAAAAAAAGAGTCCAACATGTTCCACATCTCGAAATTGATGCCGCTTCCTGGTGGGGGGATATAAAACAAGTTTTACGAAGACCTTTGTGCCTTTCCTTCTCCTTTTCTTTTCCCTTCCTTCCCTCTCCCTTTACATTTTTAGAAACACCAATTTTATTGTCGAGTCAACACATTCTTTTTTTAATTTCTATTTCTCTTTTTCTATCAATGTACTCAGTAGTTAGCGTAAGCGTGTAGGAGGCAAATGTTGTAAAAAGGCTTTTATGTTTCGATTCGTTTCACAGGTAATGTAATTATTCATTTATTGTTTATCAATTGACTTATTGTTAAAATAAATTGAACGTTTCACAGAACGCATCGTCACTTCTTCCCTTTTTGACGTACACGCTTATATACAATGAAAAATCGAGTTTCCTTTTTTTTGATTTGCTCAAAAAGTCAACCACTTCATCAACATTAAGTCCGATCTCTCTGTGGATATTCATTAGCGCTAAGCCGTTGAGCCGTTCCTCCCCGGTAGAATTTCGCAGGTACGTCTTGAGGCGTCGCAGCGTCGAAAAAGTCCTCTCATTTTCCGACGTCGTAACGGGAAGGGTAACCAAAATTTTTAGTAAGGTGAGGACGTTCGGAAACAATGTCGATTTTCCGTTCATCAAAATCGCTAGAGCGTCGAACGCATTTGTCGGTCTTTTATCCAAGCCTTGTAGTACCTGATGCCACAGCGTTACTTCGCCGAGAATGACACCGAAACTGATAGCATCTAAAAAATTTTCGTACTTGCTGAAGAGTTGTTTGAGCTTCTTTTCATCAACTCCTTCGTTAGTCTTTGGAAGTAAGACGTCAAAGCCTGTGAGGATGTTCACGTGGGACAAAAATCGGTCGTGAAGGTGCGTGATGAACGCGTCCAAAAGAGGGATGAAAATACTCCTTCTGTAGTACTCTTCGGCATCGGAGTGAGGAACGTTGATCCTTCCGGTTTGTTTTGAAGCTGTGCGAGGCACAGAGATTTCGATCCCATTTTTTCGACAGAAATCCTCAGTTTCTGCGTACACTGTCTTGAACTCTTTTTCTGCGTCTTTTCGCATCTCTTCAAATTTTTGACAAGTGTCTTTAGCCAATGACGTTGAGCATCCCAAGTCCATATTAACCGTTTGCAACGCTTTGCAGAGCGGCAAAGTTATGGCGAAGACTTTTGCCAACACAAATAACGTGATCTGGAACTCACTCGAGAGAACAGAACGCTGAAGCGCAAAAGCGTCCGACGAAGCATTTTTGTCCGGCCATTCCTGTATTTCGTTGAGTGCGTCGATGACCACGTCCTGCATTTCCAAAAATGTTAAAATCGAATCATGTCTTTCGATCCATCTGGTAGTACAAAGTTGCTTAAGCCTCTTCTTTTTATTTTCATTCCTGAGTTTCTCAATGGAAGCGGAAAATACGTTTTGTCTTTTAGGCGTTTTGAAAAAATTGTAAATTTTTCCAACCGTTCCCATGCAATTTAATACTGCACGTATGTTGCAGGCATCTGAAATTGCGAGGTTAAGTGAGTGAGATGAGCAGTGCACATAAATTGCTGCCTCGTATAATGCTCGGATGTAGGCCTGCACCCCATGAAAAATTCCGCTCAAACGCTGCAGCCCCGTCGTACCCTTGCCCAACCATGAAAGAGCAATTAACATTCATTTTGTTAAGAGTCTCCAAGAGCACGTTTGATAGTCCTTCGCCGGTCAGACTCGTTAAAGCGACAAACCCAATGAAATTTTCTTCAATCTTTTGTTCGCTTTCATTAAAGAAACGCAATACCAACGAAAACTGTTCTTTACCAGATATATCAGCAGTCTCGTCAGCCAAGACACTAAAAAATTTGGCCCGCTGCAATTTCACTAATATTTTCGAGACTATTATTTCACCGCATGCGTGAATAATTTCGTTTTGTGTTTTGGCACTTAAATACGTGGCATTTTTTGTCATGCTTGCCAAGTGAAGACGAAGCATTTCGTCTCCGGATCTTAGGCGGCATCTTAAAATTGCCCGGAAGTTCCCATCATTTTCAAGCGGGTCTTCATCCGAAGTGATAGGTCCAGAATCCCGATGACCCCTCAACGGAATTCCTTGACGACCGCAAAGAATGATCGTATCTATAATGGGCGCAATCTTCCTACGGTTTTCTTCGGCTATTTTTTTAGCTGAAACATCCACTTGGCGGACGACTGAGTCTTGTTTTTTATCCTCGATGAGACTCGCGTTGTGGGATTTGATGACGCTGAATTTATGATATTCGGTGGACTCATGGTTGTTGAAAACTTCTATAGCGTCCTTCCATTTATTAAATTTATTCCTCACAAGTTGACCTAGCGTTTGGTGCTGTCCAGTCCCACCGGTCGTGCCCGCATGGAAAACGCAATATTTACAGAAGGCGCCGTCCTCTTTCTTCGAATAAGCTAGCCATTTCCATCTTTTCAGCCATTTAATCTGAAATTTTAAATTCCTTGGCCCAGAAGAGGGGAACTTGAAATCATCGTCGGGGTACCAAACATGTTTTATTAAATCACTTTGAAAACTAATTGACCCAACAAAATTTGCAATGTCGTTACGTTCGGGCGGATTAGAAACTGGGATTTGAAGTGAGCAAGAACTTGATTCACCTGGGTCCGAGGGCTCAGAAAGCGACGACGAACTGTCCGTTGTTCTCTGTCTTTTGACTAAAAACCCGTCCATGGTCCCGAGCACATTTTTTTTCTTGAGACCGGAACTCATTCTGACTGGCGGAGCAGGCCCTTATTCTTACGTTACGAACTAGACAAATTTTTAAAAATCACTATTACGCACCTATTTCACTCCAAGCTTTACTATTCAACTCAAACTTGAAAGAGTAAAATGAAAAACCAGCAAGGCTCAGTGGGCAGTGGGAGGGTCAGAAATGTTGGCGGTTTATACAGCCCGCCTAGTTAGCAGACTCAGCATCTTTCTAACAAAAATTGCCACGTCTCTTTTAGCGAGGCCGTGCAGGGCGGGTTCATTTTGGAACTGAATAAAGGAAAAGAGCTACTCGTCAAGGGAAAACATAAATAATTACGCGGCTGTTTAATTCATTCCATTGAAACAGCGCTTCGAACTCTGGCGATGCCTGAACGGAGCACGGAGCAGGACGAATAAGTAAGCTATTTTTTCTGGAATTCTAGCGTTTTTGATATGGAGTAATTCTGAAGAAGATTTCGTTTTATTATTATTATTATTATTATTATTTTCTTGTTATTTTGTTAAAATATTATTTATTTACTATGTATAGATCTCTGGGGGGGGGGGGTTCTGACCCCCAAACCCCCCCCCCCCATGGGCACGCCACTGTCGTCAGAAGATGTCGCCTCTCTATTAACACGGAAAACAAAAAGGAAACAACATTGCTAATAATTATACTTCACAAAAGGCCAAAATAAATAACACATCTCACACTTCCTCTTCCCAGAGCTCCCCAAACTTCCCGCAACTTGACCCGTCTTGAACAACATCTTGACTATGTTTGCTGCCACTGTCTGTGCCTCGGGTGAAACAAAATCGGTTAATTCCAAGTCATGCCCAGGACGATGTTGCGGAGCAGACACTCTCCAATAATTATACGGTCTTCCAATCACACTCTTATATTTTTTTTCCGCTTCCTGATAGGCTTTCTTATCCGCCGGACTCATCTTATTCACCTCTTCGTCGGTTTTCTTCTTAAACTCAGGAGGACCACGCGGTGTCATACGGAATTGAGTATTACCGTATATCTCACGTACAACTGACTCATAGTCATTACGATACAACACCCAATCACCCGGTCCCAATGCATTATACAACGGAAACATTTCATTAGTATACGAACGAATAACAATTCGAGTTTTAACCTCCCATATAGCCGACACTGGAACAAATTCGGTTATTTCATGACCAGGCATGTTAGACTGAACCGGAATCAACCCAATATGAAGCGACGGCATAGCATGTCCTGAATTAGGCGGCGTATGATCAACGAGCGATAACGAATGACTCATCTCTATAGGAATTCGATCATATTCCAACAACCACGTAGGCACCTCTGTCGTCAACTTATCTTCACGTACCATTTTAAAATACCCTCCTGCTGACGCTCCTTGCACAAGTGACAAATCCTCACCTCCCATATTAACTCCAGGACTATATTCGTCCTGTTTCGTGATGATAGCTGACGTTGAAGGCTTCAACAGAGACGTCTTAACAGCATACTTGTAGTAGGCCACTGGTTTACCTATAGCGTCGACGTAATTAAATGTTTGAACATGTCGAGACAACTCAGGCCACCCCGGATACAACACACGACGCGTACTTTCAAACAACGCACCTTGACTAGGAATTAAAACACCTGCGTAATAATTTAACGCTCTAGGAACACCCAAACATGTAGGAAACTTGCCATAAAACGTATCAGGATCATCAGTACTTGCACCCCACATTCGTTCGACAATAAGATCACAGTCCAAGTAGTCAGGTTCTGCCCATTTCTCAATATTCATCGGCTTTGCTGCAGACCTCGTCACTTCACCATTTCTAACAAGTAATTTCCTATTCAAACCAACTCCCACTTGTCCAAACACGGCCTGAACAGAATTAGCAGAATGACTCTCCGATGTATTTGTATTGAACGAAACACGAACTCCTCGAGGAACAACAATAGCTTCAACGGACACAACCGATGAATTCTTCGGTAGAGATTGATATTCCGCAGGACTCAACCAAAAACAAAGAGCCTGTACAGGAACGACAGCCAACGCAGTAGTACACACAACTCCTTTAGTCTTATTGTCCATCAGTCCAATACACTTATAGCCATTTCCCCACGTGGTAAACAAATGCACATGCTCATGAACAGTAGTACTAATTCCACTTTGCTTACTCGAAATAAAATCCAATCCTCCGCCATTATCCTTTGAACCTACAGCTGCCGCACCTTTGCCGCAACTTTTTCTTATTAACATAACAATACTAAAAACCCACTCCCAGCAAATAGAGATAATGACCGTATGTGTACGCACAGGACTCGCAATCCAAAGGTCCCCGGTTCGTACGCATCCGTTCGTTACCAATATTTTTTTTTTTCCATTTCTTAACAACTTCTCTCGTTTAAACTTAATTTCTCTCGTTTACACCTAACCACACCTAGTGTGGACGTGTCAAAAAAGTCGACTTCAGTCCACACAAGTTCGACTTTTCATTCGCCTCAAGTCGATCGACTCCATTCGCTTTCGATTCGGCATAGTGTGGATGCACCTTAAAAGTGGAACATGGAGACCATTCATGTGACCGAAAATTTCCATACGTCAAACCCTTTCAAACACCCCCAAAGCCTTTCATCATGATTTCATGAGCGCATTTTTGTTTTTCATTTTTTGATATATTTTTGTGTAACTTTGATTTAATTTTTAAGTTGGTACGTATGTTCTTAAATGTTCTTTTCGCACTACAATTTTCTAGAAGACTGATTTTAGAACTTTATTGTAAACGGAGATAAAGAGAGCAGTGTGATTTCTTAAGACTGATCTTGAAAAAAGGATGTTAATTTAGCTCTGTGATTATGAATACATCCTTGATTTGCAGTATTCCGTGACGCTGAAATAAACGTTTCCCTTTAGTTTATATTTTAGTGCGAGTCGTTAGTTTAATGCTCGTCCGGTACGAGGCTCCTGACAAAGTACGAAATAATAATAAAAATGTTGAATGTTTACAATAAATTGATGGAGAAGGTTTACAATAAATAAAATTGACCTGCCGTTTTATTTCAATTGGACGTAATGACCTACACCGTTTTATTAGATTGATGACCTTATTTCTGATTGGAGAGCTTATAGTTTCCAAGAAATATTATTTCAATTTCAAGTAGCTTCGCCGCGGATTCCTGGACCTAAGTGCACAAACAAATTAGCACCAAAATTTCGAAACATCGCAAAATTCTCATTTTGTTCAACTAGATGATACCACTGTAGCCAGAATAGTTGAAGAGAAAAAGTAAAAATCCGTACTTGCAGACAGTTACATCTCAATTTATCCGGATAAATTCCAAGTTTTTCCCTCAAGGATGATAACAAAAATATGTTTCTCCCCTAAGCACCTTCCTTACAGATATAGGCGAGAAACGGAACACTTAATCAATAGTCTGAGACAACAACATAAGTCATACGACCAATAACTAAAAGTTGAAAACTTTGAACTCGATTTCTCGAAAACAACATTTTTGCAGATATAACGGTCTGCATCTAAGGGTGCGAAATGGGTCTAATGAGCGTGAGGTATATCAAGCGCTTTGTATCAAGAGGTAGTGGGGATAGGGACCCTAGAAGCGGCTTGAGTGTCTTGAGACGGTGTCGGCATCACACAGTTGCGACACATTTTTTCATCGCGACGTGACCCCTTACATACTTTTGAGTCCCAGGAACCGCGAAGAAAAAACATTGGAAGAAGTGACGCCAACTTGGTTCCGTGTTGGTGGATCAACTCCATACACGACAACAATTGGATGTCAATAGCACTGGGACAACATGTGGTGACCTCTTGCCCACAATTTCCACAAGTGTCATCGATTTCGCTACTTGAAGCTCTAGCGCCGTCAGAGATTTTTCTATTTCCCTACTCAGCCATTTTAATTCGCGAAGCCTCTCCGGATCGTTTCTTGTTGAATAGAATTATCTTGGTCAGCGTGACTCTGCGAGAGATCGCCAATTTTCTGTAGCGGGGTATTTGTGCACTTCCTTTTGCAGATTACCCATTGTGCTCGCAACGGTCCTGTTATATTAAGCAGGTCCTCCGTAAGCGGCAGGGAATCGGTCGAACTCATTGTTTCCATTTTCTAAGAAATTGAAGCGTTAGAAGACACCTGATTTTTGAACAGTGTGTCGAAAAGGTACATAAATTTCTTAATTCGTTTCCCTAAAACTTGATCCCCAGTTTTAGGCGCGTTTTCACCAACAAAATTGATCACTGTTAAAGTTGATTGTGATTAGTTGAGAATAGAGATCCATATTAATTCTGATGAAATTTTTTACACTGTAATCATGATTGCAGGCTCTCGAAGACGAAAATCCAGTTTCTTCGACACAAACTATTTTGATGCCTTCGATCACATCATCGAAATTTGACGGGTCCGAGAAGTCGAGTAACTTGTCATTGCTGCTGGCTAATGATTGTCTTAAAACAATTGTTAGTCCGGCTAATTGACGCATATTATTGCCTAAACATTTCCGCCTGGAGCTTTCCATATTTTTTATGTAAGGCAAACCAAAATTTCTGGATGGATTCGACCTGCCTGATAAGGACCCCCTCGTCGTCAAACCGTAACGGCCTGAGGAAACACCTTGAAAAACTTTCATCCAAACCCGGTCGAGCGTAGGATTGCGGCGCTTTCTGATTGCATGTACCGTCGAGAATTAACAGGCGTACTCATTAAACAGACCTCGGCGTGTTTGCTTGAATTTGGTTTTTGTTTTTGTAGAAGCCGAAGCGATCTGGGCAAGGAGCAGTGTAGATAGGTAGATAATTTTTATTCACAAAGATAAACAGTCTGCTCAATTTATAAAGAACGCCAGTAAATTGTAATATACTATTTTGTTCTGCTCAATTATTATTTTAGTCTAGGCTTAATGTAATTTCTGTGCAGGTATGAGGGAAAATTTCTACAAAAACCTCAAACTAAAGGGAGAACTTAAATTAGGATTACAAAGTTTGAATTTACATGAAATAGATCTTTGAATTTGACATAAATAAAACTTTTGAACGGAATTGAACTGAAGAATTTTTACAGAATCCAAGAATTACTTATACTTATTTCCAGAGTCAGAATTTGTCAGAACCAAGTTACTTTTGAAGGGGTGGATAAGGTTAACTTGTAACATTATGCATTATGCGTTTATGCCTTGTATTCAAGGACAGGTCATAAGATCCAATGCAACTGATAAGAGGATTTTCAGAATTAGCAAATTTGAGCCGCATTTTTGTGGCCATTTGGATGATGTATTGTATGGAAGTCATGTTACAGCGATAGTGGAGGGATACAATTTTGGTTGATCGGCTACGGCCAAGGCAGAGTCTTAAGAATTTATTTTGAATAGTCCGTAGTTTCTTAAAGTTAGAGTCGCAGGTAAAGCTCCACGCTCCGCACGAATATGTAAGGAACGGCTTAACACACGTTTTATAGATAAGAAGCTTATTTTTCAAGGACATACCAGATTCTCGCCGGAGTAACGGGAATAGCAAGCGAATTGCTAGTTTACTTCTGTCTACTAAGTTAGGGTATGGGGTAAATGTAAACAATTTTTTATTGTTTTCGATTGTAGTTGTTCTCAACCTTCCATCATAATCCGAAGGGACAACCTAGCATTTTTCTGTCAAACTATAACATCCGCTGAGTTAGATGCCCAGCAGTTTTCCGGTCCAATTTCATCAGGGACGAAATGCTAGCCTGTTTACATTTACCCCATGGAGTAGGGGGTAATTGTAAACAAGTATCCTCCAGGGAGGACGACGTTGGGCGAAACCAAGGAATGTTCAGTCATTTGGAGCCTCCTGAAGCCATCTACTAGTATTTTCGTGTGAGAAGAACGCTGTTTACAATTACCCCAATTGGCTGTTTCCATTTACCCCAAGTACATCCTTCAATGAAGTTTCGTGGGCTCCTCTTTTATCGTTTCAAGTCTGATAGTGCTGGAACAATTAAATCAGTTAATATTGCACATAATTTATTAAATTATGGTATAAATATTCAAATCACAAGTTTCAATAAATCACAACATGAGGAAAAAATTTCAAAATTACAGTCTTCATTTTCTTATATCACGACCCTGACAATACAGATGTACTTTTAAAAGGTATAAAAAATATAATATTACTTAAACGAAATAATATAAAATGTACGTTTACATTTCAATGACGTTGACTGTTCCTGTAAATTTGCAAATGTCGTTGCGCCCGTCTTTCTCAATTAGTGGGGTTGGGAGAATGGCTTTTACCTGACCCCATCCAACTGAAAACTGGTCATTTTCGACCAATTTGAATTTGGTTTTGTGGGGGTCAACACTTTTTAATCCTGTGACCTACAATTCGTTCGAAACTTCGTCAACCCTGCACACATAAAGGTACTTGGTTGTACATCTCTTCCCACCCAGTATTTCTACAAGCACGAATGTGTTTGGCTGAATGTTGACTCCGTGAGGATCCATGTAGGTCACTTCTTCCAAATTTTCTGCTGCTAGACTCTGCAGGTAAGAGTCTAAATCCATATTTTCCTCTTCTTCTACATCATTTTCAAACTCTTGGGGTTCCAGTTCTTCTTCGCTGTCACCACTTTCTGCTACTTCTTTGGTGGTTTTCTTTGGTTTCTTACTTTGTTTCTTTTCACACTCCTTTGGTTTCTTCCTTTTTGAAACTTTGTTGGCTTTCTTATCTTCAGCATCTCTCAGTCTGTGCAATACGTCATCAGTTGTCAGCACCTCTCCGTACGTTTGATGTTTTAGGCGTGTCCCGGTTCCTGCCTTGATTGGGCTTTTATTGAGCAAGGCAGTTTTCGTTGCTCTTTGAAAAAATTGAAACCATGTCGTACACCGTCTGTGAAGTGCTAGAGGCTTGTTCTTCTTCATTAGCAGATGTTTGGAAAGGGAGACTCAGGTCGAGAGCAATATCGTCATCGGTAGAGGGAACGATTTCAGCTCTAAAAAAACCATCATCTCCATCACTTCATCCAAATCGTGAGTGTTTTGTTCGTCGTCATTCGTGGATGCAGAATTGGCTATCATCTTCTCCGCCGTACGTCTTTTTTCACGGTAGCGAGCCAGTTGTTGAGGATCAAACAGATCTTCAGGAATTTTGCCTTCATCCAAAGGAAACAAGCCTGTAGAGAAGAAACCGCTAACGACGTTTTGTCCCTTGATTTTCGTCCAAACGGTCCCTAGTAACTTGACAAATTCATCTTTCCTTAGGCGTGAGGGACCGCAGCCCATTTTAGTTTTCCCATGATCCACGAGAACTCTCTCCCAGGCGACTTTCAGAGGGCCGAAAACACACTTGTCCAGAGGTTGGAGGCGGTCCGTAAGGTGACTGGGGAATTTAATCAGTTGGATATTAGCACTGATCGCCAACTCGATTATTCTAATGCTTATGTGACTAGCATGGCCATCATAGAATAAAACTGCGGTTTTTCCCGAGAGCTCGTTATCCTCACGAACTTTATTGACGGTCGGAACGAACATCTGCTGAAACCAGTTGAAGAACACAGTTTCCTCCATCCAGCCATTATTTGAGGTCGAATACATGGTGCCTGGATACGCTTCTTCAGAAATCCAGCGGGGTTGGACAGCAGCCCCTTTGAAAACGATGAGGGGTGGTAAGGTGTCACCATTAGCTGAAACACAGGCGAGTACAGTCGTCGACTCCCGGCCTGATCCATCAGACACACGTTGAAGTGATTTGCCTTTTACTCCAATTGCTCGTAAACGAGCAGGGTCATTGGCAAACCTAGTCTCATCAGCATTAAAAATTAGGCGCCCAGAGTTTTCATCAATTTGAGAAGACGAATAAACTTTCTTCACTGTTTCGTAAAACTGGTAAACAATAAACGGGTCACGAGCCTTCTTCCTCGCTTTTTGCAAATGTTCGGGCTTCTTCAGGGTGATAGCAGGGTTTCGGTTCATGAAAGAAAGGTACCAATCCTCTCCTGGTCGACCATCTTTGAATCGCGCTTGAATCCCATTGCTCTGAATGTATTCTTGAACAAGATCTTTGAGCTCATTTTTATCACAGGGGAACCCCATCTGCGCACGAGCAATCAGACATTTCACGAGGCACTTTTCAACTGTGTCCGGCAAATCGGGTGCACGACCAGCCCCCATCTTACCAATGCTGGTTTTTCGGCCCTTAATTCGATGATAAATGACTGCTATAGGTACGCGATACGTTTCTTCCGCCTCCCTGTACGTCATATTTTTGTTAGAAACATCAAAAACGGCTTCTTCCAGGTCATGAAGAGAGTACGTTGGCGGTTGTTTTTTCTTGACATATGTTCGAGGCATCCTGGAACAGAAAAATGAAGCATGGACATAAATATAGTGACACAGAAAACAAGAAACAAAGAAAATACCATCATTTTCTTGTTCCAAATTCACTGAATTGCACGAAGTAGATTTGTTTACAATTACCCCATAGGTAGAAAGACTATGGGGTATTTGTAAACACGTGATATCTCAACTGAAAAAAGAGCTACCATGAATATTGTTGGCACAACACCAAGATAACATCCTCAATTATGGAAAACAATGGCAGGACTGACTTACTTCCCGTTTGTAGCTCTTCAGATGAAAGAACAACTTTTTCGGCATAGCAGATATCACATGCTTATCACGGAATGATAAACTGATAGGAAAACGCGGGAACTTCTTCTTCGTCTTCAGCATGGCCCATAGGGAAGGTTTATGAGCTTTTCAGTTTTCTCAACTCATCATAGGAGCGGTAATGTTCCTTGTTTACAATTACCCCATGTTTACATTTACCCCACCTGACCCTATTAATGTGTCACCCTTTTTTCCCCCCTTTTTTGACACGAGTTCTCCATGTTGTAATTGTAGTCGCCAAGTCGAGTTAGATTAATTAGTTTGTTTCGGCGCACCGGGACTTTTAGCGGTCAACTTAAAATTTCAGCCACTTTCGTTTCATTCCGATCACCACTTAGCAGGTGTCGGCTGATTTTACTAACGATCTTATAGCAAAATTTATTTTGATGCATTCATTGATGTACGCGAAGATCGGGAACATGAAAGTTTAGCGTGGTCCTCCACACGAGGTTTTCGAACACTCGGAAGAAACTAGGCGTTGATATATTTTTGAAATCCATCTTGCCTTTCTCTTTATCATACACATATTCTTCCTTGGCGTCACCGGAGAAGGGATTTTGGGGGTTGATAATGGTTCTGAAGTAATTGTAGTCCTCCGGCGTAACAAGAGCTTTGTCCCGTAGTGCTATCTCAACCACACAACAATTCATACAATCCCACGGGTTGCTTCCACCATCGGCCAAGAATTGAACTACTTCAGATAGATCTTCCCTTTCTTTTCTTATTGTCCTCCAGGTCCTTCGGACATGGGCAAGGCCGCAGAGTAACTTGGCCTGCGCCCTTATGGGATTGGTCTCAAGACGGATCAACGAAGTATGCACATTTGACGCGGTTGTTTCGAAATCTTCACTAGGGCTTATCCCTTGCGGCCTGATTGAGGATGTCTCCGTTCCGCATTGAGACACAAATTTGCCGTCCACGAACCACGAGGTGTACTCCCCTAGAATGCCTTCGATTATGAAGGTCTTGGATGTAGAGATGTTTATCCCAAAACATTTCAAAATGACCATTTCCACCATCGCCGCGCGAATCATTTCATCTCTGTTCTTGGCAGAAATTGGCAATTATCTTTTTTAGATATTTGTAGAAATAGAAGGGAGTTAATTTTAGCTCCTTTGTCTTGGTCCAATATGACCGAATTGGTTGTGTACTTTTTTAACTAGGCTGACAATACTTGGGTGAAATAATTATTTTATTTTATTTTATTTTTTGTGCTGGCTGTAAAGAATGTCTCCTCCCTTTGTATACGATGATTTGGAAGACATTAATCGTTTAAATGGCTTTGATCCTTAATAATTTACTATTTTTAGGTCATCGTCAATATCCATTGGATCCATGACAGGGTTTCTTGATAAGCATTCAGCTTCAACACCAACCAACAGATCCTCCCTTCATGGCATCTATCACAAAAGGCTCCTGTACATCGGATCGTACACAGGCAATGATCCAGTGGTTGCCTTCTAAATTCATCACTATGGACAAATGAGTTTTCCCCTCTGAAACTCCTGAGTGAGGAACTCATGAGTTCCTCACTGAAACTGAAACTGTTAATATAGAATAGAATAGAATAGAATAGAATAGAATAGATGGTTTATTTGTTTTGAGGCTGTCGCCTATACAAATGAGTTCGCGCTCATATTTAACTAAAAGTTACAGAAAACTAAGAACTTAGAAAACTAATAATTACAGGGTTCGTATAACGAAAAATCAAAACATACAACTAACATACTAAAACACAATTTATTGGTTAGACTCAATAAAATCTTTGAACCGCAGAGCGGCAGAAACGTAGTAGTATGAGTCATTGAGGTGTTTTTTCGACTTAATTGTTAGCAGATTCGTAATATTATCTACGGAACTATCAGACGCAATGTACTCAGAAATATATTTGCTTCTACAAAAATTAAAAATAGGACACCGTAATAAAAAATGGTACAAATCATCTTCTTCGAATTTGTTACATAGCTGGCACATTTTTTCGCTATCAAAAATAAAAGTCTTCTGATCGAAATAAATTCTACAACAATTTGGTCGGCCCAGTCGTAACTGGCTTACCACCCTTTGTTTACAGATTTTTACTCTATACTCCGTCAAATATTCCTGGCCTGTTATTAACACATTTATGTGACAATAAAGTGGATTAAATTTCGATTTGTTGGCCGAAACAACGTCACGGTTCGAGTAATATGTAAGTGCCTCCCGACCGATGCGTTGGACTAATTCTCTCATAACGTCATGGTCGTCCACAAATTTGAGGTCCGCTACGCCCACCTCACTTACTAACAACTTTAACTGTGAAAACCAATTGAATTTCGTCTCATTAATTTGTCCTCTATCAAGAGCTTCTAACCTTCTTAAACAAATGTTTGGCAGGCGGTCAGGGGCCATTTTGTGAATTTTGACCCAAACTTTAACCGTCCTCTTAATAATTTCGACAGCTATGTGGCAAATACCAGTTTCCAATCTTACCATGTAACATGGAGTCTGACGAGACCAATGAAAAACGGACTTAAAAAAGGTTTGCGAAATCTTTTCCAGTTTGTTTAAATACAATGGAGCCCAAACCTCTGCATTATACAGCAAAGTGGAATATACAAGTGAATGAAATAACTTAACTCTAGTGTCCCACGTATCGGCTTTGCACTTGACTAAAATATCACGGGATTTCGCTGACGCCAGTTGCGCTTTCCTGAGAAAGTCCTCCACTGCCAACGAAAAAACCCCTGATCTCGAAAAAGTAACCCCAAGATAATTAAAGCTAGAGCATATATCTAACCTTACTTCGTTATAATAAAAATTAACCCCTTCTGCCACTTTCCCTCCCCTCTTAAAAGGTAAAACTTTCGTCTTGTCAATGTTAACTTCCAGTGAGTTTAGCTCGCAGTACTTGGATAATAACGACAGTTTTTTATTCATACCAACACATCCGTAGTCTAAAATTACTAAGTCATCGGCATAAAGTAACCCAGTTAAATCTTTACTACCCCCTACATCGACACCGTGGCAGGAATTCGACTCTAAAAAACTAAGTAAATCGTGTATGAATAGGGCAAACAGCAGCGGACTGAGGGAGTCTCCTTGCAACACTCCCATGGTGATATCTATAGTGAATTTGTTATGCGCGTCTTCCAGGATTAACTTAGCCTTGTCATAAAGTTCCTTTAAGACATTA